>VMOF01000001.1:43186074-43503350 GCA_011764245.1 Trialeurodes vaporariorum
GTTCTTTCATCCAAATAGTATACAATTAATAAGCTATTAAATACGAAATAATAATCAAATAATAATAATAATTTTGACGTGTTTGATGTTATGAATAAAGAGACAACTGATGATAGTAAGAAAAATGTATAGTTCTAATATTCCTTGAAAAAAGTTAGTTAAATTTACAAAATAAACTAATAATTAATTCGTCAACTATTATTCCTCTGATTAACATTTCATTTTCTCTTCTTCCTTTCATTTTTATCGTGAAATGTTGACTCTTTTGAATGGGCCTCCCTGGATTTTTTTCTTCTCGTTGCCAACCAACCACTCCCGAATACGTTTAATTAAATTTCGAAAGCAGCCGCCGCGCTTCTATTGTCAGAACTGAGAATTCGATAAACCCAGTGGCGCGTAGCATGCAATTTGGCAACGTTGCAGGCCTATTTAAATCATTGAATAAGATCGAAATATTACGTGTTCGGTGAACACCTTCGCATTCGATCTTTCACACGGGTTTAAATGGACACTGTACAACGTTGCCAAATTGCACGCTTCGATACTAAAAACGCGTGAGCTCTAAGTTTGAAGCCTTATTTGACCAAAACTTGATAAGTAACTATGAAAGAAAGAGTCATCAGTTTTTCAACCCCTGCCCCTTCACTCCGTCTTCCGTTCAGCCCTCTGAAAGTCGCTCACGAAAGTCGCGTGTTTATATGCAGCATTGCAGCTTTCGAAACTCTTGTCCACAAACTAACTCTACGACAATGTAGTTTACACTTGTTGCACCTCCTCCTTCTTCTTCTTCTCCTTATTCTTCGACTTTCACTGTTCACTCTCGCAAGAGACAATCAAAATCAAATTATTCTCCATTAAACTAGCTTTAACGCTTCAACTAACATGGGACTTGGTGGAGTATGGTATGACAAAGTGCAAGGAAGGACGTACAGAGATGACACGCCCCGAGCGATATCATTATGAGGGTTACAATCAACCTCCTTGTGTTTTGCTAATACGGCAAAAAAAAAATGGACGTTCAACGTTCTCAGGACGTTTGGAGCACATTCGAAGGAAATTTTGAAAAGTCTTGAATAGATCTGAAATGCTTTCTTTTGACATTAAAAGGTGATCAGCGAAGAAGAAAAAATTAACGTCCAAATAACAATTTTTTCCAAGAATTTAAAGGGCCAAATTTTAACACAATGGGTCTGTTGCACACTTCGGCTACAGCGTTTTAAAGTATCAATTCCTATGGAAAAAGCCGAGAAAATAACAATGGCAGCATCAGAAAACACTAAAATTCAGTATTAAACTCACAAATTGCGAAAAACACTAGACACTATTCTCCCCTGTATCTTTCCACCATGTGCGCGATATTTCGCGAAATTAGCGCGGCACATTCAAATAGTCACGGCTGACGGTCATCACAGCTGACTTCATAAACAAACAAACAGTAAACACTGACGGCGTCTGCTCGAATTCCTACGTTTCAATATCCTCAATTCCTCACAAAAGGTTGTGAAAGGTACGGAATCCGATATTTGTGTCGAAAACGTATCAAAATGAAACAATAACTCACAGGAGTTCCAAGGATGATTCAGACTTCGATCATCATGCTTGAAACTCCTCTGTGTTATTGTTTCATTTTGATAAGTTTTCGACACAAATGTCGGTCTTCGTACCTTTCACAACCTTTCGTGAGGAATTGAGGATGTTGAAACGTAAGAATTCGAGCAGACGCCGTCAGTGTTTACTGTTTATTTGTTTATGAAGTCAGCTGTGATGACCGTCGGCCGTGATTATTTGAATGTGCCGCACGCACATCGTGCACGTGGTGGAAAAATACAGGGGTGAATAGTGTCTAGTGTTTTTCGCAATGTGTGAGTTTAATACTGAATTTTAGAGTTTTCTGATGCTGCCATTGTTATTTTCTCGGCATTTTACATAGGAATTGATACTTTAAAACGCTGTAGCCGAAGTGTGCAACAGACCCATTTCGACATTTTTTTCCGAAACGTCCTCCATCCTCGACTTGAAAAAGGCCATTTGAAATGCTTGGAGGATGAAAAGAGGATACTTAAAGCTTAACTGGAGAAATAAGAATACGGTAAATGGGGAATTATGAAATATTGGATTATGGAACAGATATAGAATACATTGAGGAAATTTTAAATTTCTTGATAGAAATACAACCCATCCTCAATTTCACAGTTT
This sequence comes from Trialeurodes vaporariorum, assembly GCA_011764245.1. Taxonomy (NCBI): domain Eukaryota; kingdom Metazoa; phylum Arthropoda; class Insecta; order Hemiptera; family Aleyrodidae; genus Trialeurodes; species Trialeurodes vaporariorum. The sequence continues at coordinate 43,188,271 of VMOF01000001.1, forward strand.
CTGAAAAATATCCATTCCCTTTCAATTAATTAAACATTTTCTCAATTTATTCGATCAGTCCCATAATCTAACATGTGTTTCACAATTCCTCATTAACTTACCGCATTATCTCTTAATTTTTCCTCAAGTTGATCCTCGTCCGCTTTTTTCATCCTTCATGTATTTCAAATGGCACTCCGCAAGTACAGTGACCAATAAATGTACGGTACGGACGGTTTCTTGTTCTCGACCCCAAGTAGCGAATCCTCGCTTCTGATTGGTTAGGAAAGAACAAGAGCCGTCCGGACCGTACATTTATTGGTCCCAGGAAGTTTCGAGGAAGTGTCGGTGAACATGTTATAGAGTCCAATGGGGCTGTTGCAGACTTTTGATATAAGCGATTTATCAGTCAATTCTGATGTAAAAACCTCGAAAAATAACAATGGCAGCACTAAAAACTTCCAAAATTCACTCTTAAACTCGATAAACGCTTTTATTTACGAGGGCGTAATGGTGGCCGAGGGCAGTAACAATGGGAGATTCCTATCTTAATTTCGTCACTCTTTCTATGCTGACAAGGATGATTCACATAGTAATTAGTCATCAGAGTGATGATTCACATCGGATGAATGGTACCACAACACCTAGTGACACCGGTTTCAGATGAAAGTCGTCTCTTATTGGTCACTTCTTGATGGAGTTACAGTACTGTTAGATGGGAATCCCCCGTTGCTACTACCCTCACTCTTTAGCCAGCATTACGCCCGCGCAAATAAAAGCGTTTATCGAGTTTAGGAGTGGATTTTGGAAGTGTTTAGTGGTGCCATCGTTATTTTTGGAGGTTTTTACACCAGAATTGACTATTAAATTGCTTATAGAAAAAGTGTGCAACAGCCCTATTAACAAGGGGAGGCTCAGAAGTCGCCGCCTCCGATTTTGAAAACAATTGCACGAATGTAGCTAAAGCAAAACTATTAGACCCGTGTTTCTCACTTTTTGCCACTGGGCCATCCTAAAGCGCCAGGAATTCTTTGAAAGTTGCCGAAATTCACGTAAAAACCCGAGCAGAGAGCGTTCCGAATATTTATGTGAATTTCGACAACTTTCAAAAAATTCCTGACGCTGTAGGAAGGCCCATTGGCAAAAAGTGAGAAACACGGGTCTAATAGTTTTACTTTAGCTACATTTTCGTGCAATTGTTTTCAAAATCGGAGGCAGCGACTTCTGAGCCTCCCCTTGTATAAGTCTTCAATTTAGTTGGCAAATACGACTAAAGCTGAAGCATTTTGAACATTGAATTGACGGATTCTAAAAAGTATTGGTGCTCGCTTCCGAAATGCATCAAAATGCATCGAGGATATAGCTTTAGGATCTCAATGTCAAAGTCTCAGGCATGCTCAGTTTTGTTTCCCGGCAAAAAAAAAAAAAAAATCGTTATTTGGACATAAATCGTGAATATTTCTCTTCCACCGATCCCCTTTTTAAATTCAAAAGACGGGTATTTCAGATCAATCCAAGACTTTTTCAAAATTCCCTTCAAATATCTTTCGAAAGTCCCGAGGACGTTCAACGCCTCTTTTTTTTTTTTTTTTTTTTTTTTTTTTTTTTTTTTTTTTTCCGGGTTTAAAATAATAAATATTATAAGCGGCGGTAGCCTCACAGGCCCTCTCAGAAAACAAAGCTCGGATTGAAAATTCGCGAAAAATTACCGGTATGGGTGGATTTAAGCTAATGGGAGAAAATATGGTGTTGAGCTGCCTGCCAGTCAAATCATCGTATTTTCATTCCAGGTTTGATTTTTTGGATAGAAAAAGTTCGCAAGTACTACGAAAAAATTCGAGAGAGTGTATGAATAACTCTGAATATGTTTTATACCCTGTTTTATAGTCAAAATGTCAGTCTGGTGACGTGTAATTTAAGGGAAGTTGAAGGTTCAAACTGTCTCCAAAAAAAAAACCCCCCACGCCTCTTTTCAGCCTTGTATCATGTGATACCAAATCTGGACTGCATAATCTTTTAGAAAATATGATTTAAATCGAATGGATTGAGCATTATGTATTTTAATCTGAAGCTCACAGTGTGTAACTCAGTTTTTGGTCAGTCTGGTGACGCAGAGCATTTTCCTTCGTGGCCAAACTTCAGGTAGCCTTAGTGGGCTCATCAGGTAAAAAATTTGGAGTAGAAGGGGTAGGTACCACGTCGGCACGTACTTGGCAAGTCATCATATATCTTTTATTTTAGGCGAGATTTCATTTTGTTTACTGATTTTTGGAGTGTCACACTTATTCACTGTCAGTCTGGTGACGGCTTTTTGTCTCGGAGTGACAAAACATGTGCTCAATCATTTTTTTCCTGAAGTTTTAAGTGCACTCTCAACCTTTTCCCAATGTTTTGTTTCGTTATGATACCATAAATTGGTGGACAAAATTCTAAATCGGCAAACGATAGTCTGGTGACGGTCATTTCAACGGTCAGTCTGGTGACGGTCATCTCAACGGTCAGTCTGGTGACGTCGTAGTGATTCGCAGACTGCGAAGAGACAAAAAAGAAATGACGAGCCAGAGAAAACTATGCAAAAAGAAAAGAAATGATGAACATTAGGAAAAAATGCTTGAGTACACATTTGAAACACGTTTCGAGGAGGAGAAGAAAAAAAAAAAAAAAAAAAAAACGTCACCAAACTGACAATGGCTTCATTTTTCCCTAAATACCATCATCAGACTGACTTTTGGCACTATATGATGGTATAAAACATATTCAGAGCTATTCATACATCATCTGAATTTTTTTCGTGGCAGGTATGAACTTTTTTTATCCAAAAACTCAAACCTGCAATAAAAAGATGGCGATTTAACAGGCTGGAAGCTCAAGATAATATAAAAATTGTCTAGAAATTGATAAATTCGGCTTGCTAACTCTTAAATTTTGCCTTCAACAACATTATTTTAAAAATGCTCATGTTTTTTTTGGTAATTGAGTTGTAGGACCTTTGTTAAACATGCATATTAATACCACGATAAAGCTGAATTTGATGAAAATATGTGAGAGTAGAAAACGTCGCCAGACTGACATCAGTACGTATTTGTCCGTATTAAATCCCGCAGTTCATTTCGAAATCATGGAAAACGAGCGTTGCACGATATTGCATCGCACAGATTGGGGTTGCAAGATGATAAAAAAATGTTTCTTCATACGATAAGATGAGATTCAATTTTAAGTTTATTGGGAACCCGTTTTCTCCCATTAGCTGAAATCCACCCGTATGGTCCTACATTTGCACTTCAGAAACTATCCCAGAAAGCAGTGTATCATAAAACATGAGAAGCGCTCTTTTATTAGATAAAAGCATAGTTGTTCAATGGATACTTTTTCGAAACAGCACAGCTGACGTTTGATGATGATGAGCCTTTTCACATGGAAGTAGCCTCAATTATAATAACTTATCTCTTCATTCTATAGGGCAGCGACGCGATGGTAGCCGAAATGGAAAAGCGTAAAAGGTTGGCGGAGGGAATTAAAAAGGCTCACAATCGGTTCAACGCGAGCAGTGGTGGTCCATGGGTTCAAAAGTGGGGTGGGGGGAGGGGGGTTTATATAAAAAAATGTAAATTGTAAAAATAACTTTTTTTTTTTTTTTTTCACCTCTCACTTCGTAGAGCCCTTCTTTACATAAAAGTGGGGGGGGGGGGGTCAGATGTTACGACCTTCAATTTTTCCTTTTTTGAGCCCTTTTCCAAAATAAAGTGGAGGGGGCTTGAGCCTCCAAACAATTTTTCTTCCAAATGGTACAATTTTCAGCGAATGTAAGCATAGATGTATTAATCAATGATAATAATTTTGACGTGTTTGATATTATGAATAAAGTGACAAAAGATGATAGTGATAGTAAAAAAAATTCAACTATTCCACTCAAAAAAAATTAATCAAAATTGAAAAGTAAAATATGAATGAAGTTTGTCAACTAATTCTTCCTTTTTTTAACTAACATTACTTACATCTTCTTTTTTCTTCGTTTTTTTTTTTTTTTTTTTTTTTTTTTTTTTTTTTTTACCGTGAAGTTTTGATTATTTTAAAGTTTAAGGGGAGGGGGGAGGTGGTTGCCCCCTTGCCCCCCGGTGGCGTAGCTACAGGCCCCGCTGACCCCACCGGGCGGGGGGGGGGGGGGGGCGCGCAACGCATCCGGGTGCTTAAACATTTTGAGAAGCGAAAAGGCGAAGAGCAAACAGGAGAAAAGGAAAGGAAAAGGGGGGGGGGAAGGGAAAAGAAAAAAAGGAAAGGAGAAGGAAGGAAAGGAAAGGAAAAGGAGAAAAGGAAAGAAAAGAGAACAGATTGAGAAAAATAGAAGCTAAGAAAAGTAAGGAAGAAAGCAATGTAAAGGCTCTAAGTGCTTCTGCCAAAATTCACGTTCACAAAGTTCAGAGCTTTTTCAAACACATGATAGTGATGTTTTTTTTGTTTTATCATTGTGAATAAATAAACATAATTTTTCTACATTAATTTACAACAATTCTTAGAGAAAGGAATTTTTCCGACAAAGGCTCCGACTTGTACGGGTGCGAAGGGGTGGGGGGGGGGGCTCCACCGAAGCGGCCAATTTTATCCTTAAAAAATAGGGGCGCAGCATTCGAATCGGCAGGGAGGCGCTTGCTCAGCTAGCTACGGTACTGCCACTGCGGACGCCCGTGTGAGAACAACTGCGAACATACAGAAGGACGGCTGAGCAAAAGATTACCAAAAATAAGTTTAATCCTACCAGAGAAATCAGCAAGTAAAACGAATCAATTCAATTCAATTTGTTATCCAAACAAAAATTTACAAAAATAAGTGAAAAAACAACATTGTGCACCACCCAAAAGCATAGTTTGAGTGGGACAAAATAAACAAACTAACATAAAACAGAACAAAAATTAAAAACTAACAGTAATTTAAGTTAAAAACAAAGCAAAACAAAAAACAAACAAAAAAAACAAAAACAGAAAACAATTATTCAAAACATAAGTAGTTAAATTAATCATTTTTTTTTTTTTTTTTTTTTTTTGCAACCATAATTAGAAGATTTTCATAAATTTTTATGTAAATTCTACATTTATACATGAGTAAATATTAATTAAAAAAAAAAAAAAAAAAAAAAAAAAAAAAAAAAAAAAAAAAAAAAAAAAAATATAAGCTCAAAAAACTTCAGTTTTTGAAGTAAAACATAATCAAAAAAGTAAATTAAAATTAAGCAGACACATAAAAGTAGGACAGCACTCACGTTGAAAATCACACTATTGAAGAATGTATAGCCTCAAATATGCCTTCAGTGACACAAATACCGGCGAAAACAAGCACTAAACTGACACACAAACAAGATTTTTATTCTTTACTGCCCTAATTAAATTTTGTACCGACGAGTTTTTCGTTGCTTCACGTACGAACGTAACACGACAAAAAACACAGTTACAAACACAATCGAAACAGCAAACAAATTTCAGGTGATGATTGATTTAAGTATTTACAACAAACAAACATCCAAAAATACGAAACGAGGAAACGAACTTTTTACAACAACCATTAAAATTAGTATTTCAATTTGATTAATTTTGTCACGAACGATTGGACCTCAATTCACTTTGATCGATCACGCGACGAACTAACTTTCTGACGATAGATTAGCTGGATAGCGAATGAGTCGGTGATTATTATGAAGGGAACAAATTGAAACGTAGCACCACCGCGACCGAGAATAAACAATCAGTTTCCAGACGGGAGGAAGAATATCAAGTAATTGAAATTGGCCGACGGACGCTCGGAAGTTCGTAGCGGAAGAAACGAAGGGTTTCACTCTCACGCGGCACGCACGTTCAGGCGATGCAAAACCCGAGACCAAACTGGAGTGGAACTCAAAGTCTCCTTTTCTGCCGTCCGCTATCTTGCTCGGGTTCGTTGGCAAACGCAGAGTAGCCCTCCGCCTGCGCCGCGCGCCGCACTATGTTCGATTTGGCCGAATTAGCTAGACATAAATCCATTTATCGGAAAAAATGCCCAGAAGTATGTATTCCTATGTTTTTTGGGTCAAAGATTCTGAAAATGATGTTAATTTTTCAAAATCCTTCCATCCAAAATGGCGGATTCTAAAATATCTCTAATAATGGAACTATATTTTCAAAAAATTTACCTTCAAAGACGATTATTACCTCCCCCAGCGGTTCAACAAGTCAAGTTTTTATCTCAAGTAGTCTTTCTAGTCTGCAGAAGCGCGTGAAAGATGAGTATGGGACAAAAATGATGTGGGGGGGGGGGTTATAACCCTGTCTGGCGTTCCATCCTAATTGAATGGATTTTTTTTTTTTTTTTTTTTTTTTTGGTTTTTTCTTTTCTTTTTTTTTCTCAATCACTCGTACTGAATAAAAGTGAAACAAGGCATATGGATGGTGTAAACAAATAAAAAATATCGACGCTGTTTAGCAAAAAGGGGTCAAGTAGCACTTTTGAAATTTTGCAGGAGACGCCTTTAGAAACCGTCGCGCTCGCTCATTAGAACTTTTCCAATTTTTTAAGAGTTTTGAAAGGCGATTGCAGCGTTATCGATTATGTTTCTCATGAACTGGTAGTTTCATAGAGCACCTTTCAGAAGTGTTGGCGCACCTAGACCATAATCTTTGGCGACTTTTAAATTTTCATTGCTTTAAAGCTAATCAAAACTTGTCTTCGACTTTGAACTTTTAATTTTAAAGTGTTCCTCAATGAAAAGCCAACGCTCAAATTCATTTTCATTTTGAAGCAAGAGAAATAATGTCGAAAAATTCCAAAGATTATTGGTCTGGGTGCGCCTACACTTCTGAAACCACCTCTAGAATGAGACTTAATCTACGGAGTTCGCCACTACCAATAACTCTGTTTTCTAAAATGGCTACCCTGTTCGCGAAATAGCGTTGATAAAACAAAATATATATTTTAAATTCTTCTGTAAAACGGTTAACAAAACATCAAAAGGCATAGGTGAGGGAACATACAACATTCCTTGAAAAGGGAAGGAATTTAATAATAAACATAATAAAAATCAGGAATTCAAAACAAAAATAATCATAAGTTGTCGACTAAAAAAGTAAGTAAAGCAATGAGGAGCCTCCTTTTCATTCTGTACAATAGTATATCACAAAAATAAGTCACAGTTTTTCTTAAAAAAAAAAAAAAAAAAAAAAAAAAAAAAAAAATGTTGTTGACAAAAAAAGAAGTAAATGAATGACGAGCCTTCTTTTCATTCTTTACAATTTTATCACAAAAATAAATCCCAGTTTGAAAGCGTGCAATTAGGCAACATTACATTTTGCTGACTTAAACCCATTAAAAGTATCGAACGATTGGGTTTTCGGTGAACACCTTAGAATTCGACCTTTTTACATAGGTTTAAAAGGACAAAATGCCACGTTGCCAAATTGCACGCTTCAATACTGGGAACAAAGGTTTAATTTGTATAGCAATTTGGCAACAATGGGTTTTCCTCATTTAAAGCTTTGTAAATTAATCTATACTTGTGAAGGAAAATCAATAAGAGGCGAAAAAAGAATGGCTAAATCGTTGACTGCGTCGCATATTCATTATCGTGAACCTAATCTGAAATACGAAATATAAACAGCAGCGTAGCGTGCAATCTGGCAACGATGCAGTTCGTCCATATAAACCCACAAGAAAGATCGAGCTCTTGGGTTTTCGGTGAACACCTTCACATTCGACCATCTACGTGGGTTTAAATGGACAAAATGCCACGTTGCCAAATTGCACGCTTCGACACTGGAAACAAAGGTTTAATTTGTATAGCAATTTGGCAACAACGGACTTTCCTCATTTAAAGCTATATAAATTAATCGATACATAAGGAAGAAAATTAGTATTTCATCGATCATTGATCGACGTGTTTCATATTTGAGAAGAAGCGAAAATATATGTTGGCTAAATCGCTGACTTCGCCTTTTTTTTGCACAAAATTGGTATTTCGTAGAACGATTTTGAAATCGAAAAAAATTGATTACTCGCAGGCTAGCAAAAACTAGCAGCTGATATATGCAAGAATCGATGACTGAGAGGTTAGGGAATACTATTTTGGCACAATTAGAACGTGACTCAACGCGACACGAGACTTATGAGCACATTTATTTGTGAAAACTTGCAAATTTTCAGTAAAATTAAAGCATTTTTTCAAAAAAACTCATCACACCCAAAAAATCGTTTTTTTTAAAGTATAGCCATGAAAACGTACGTCACTTAGTTTCATAAACGAGGGATCATCTTCATTGAATGTTAAATAAATAGCCAGTTATCACCACAGTGTCACAATCATGCAGTGCTTACAGTTGTAAACACACGGGTTGAACCTACCTCAGAAGACAGAGCTTGCGCGCTGCACAACAGATGCTTGTCACTCGCTTATCAGTGATCTTAGGATTGAAATATTTTAAAGGCACACTCTCTAAAGTGTAATGTATCATCCTGTGTTGCCAAATCTCGATTTTTCCAAACTTCAAATTTTTGATTTATGTCCAGCTAATTCGGCCAAATCGAACATAGTGCGCCGCGCCGGAACGGTCACAGAGGCGCACAACCCGCGCCGACTTTTTGGTTAGCATTTGTGTGCCAACTGAACTGACGATCTATATTTTCTTACATAGCGTTCAATATTTTGCTCCGGCAGATGACAATATTAATTTTTTTTTTTTTTTTTTTTTTTTTTTTTTTTTTTTTTTTTTTTTTTTTTTTTACATAAATAGAATACGTGTTACCTTATGTTATAATGGTTCCATACTTAGGAAGTCCTCCTAGAAATAAATCAAAATTTTCCTGCAGTGGTGGTTTTTGGAGGGGGTGGGGTGTTGAAAACTTGCCAGGGGGGGCAAAATTGTTGAACCTCAATGGGTGGTCTAGCGGACACCGACACCCGACACCCCCACCCCCCCCCTCCCAAGAAACAAGAGAAAAAAATAATTTTTTCTTCCAAATGGTATAGGTTTAAGCTATATAATTGTATTGATCAATTATATCAATAATTTGACGTATTTGATACTATGAAGAAAACGGCAATAGGAATAGACTATAATTTATAGCACACAAGAAAATGCTTGCTATAACTATTCCTTGCAAAAAATGCTTCGAAAATGTTGTTGTTACGGGATTCTATTTTACGGTACTTGGAATCCAACGGGTGTGATAAAATCTGAGAGAACCTGCAGTTTACTAGTTTGAATTTGCATCTGAAAATTTGGATCCTGTTTCTTGTGGGAAAAGCCACGAGATCGAGTGAGATGGAGAATTTGTTTGGATCCAATTTTCGTCGTGACGTCACACTAAATAGATCTATACAATTATTTACCAGGTATCAGTATGGCGTCGCGTGCAATTGGGCAACGCCGTATTTTGTCCATTTAAATGCATGAAAAGGGTCGATCTATTGGAGGTGCACAGTGCAGTCCCTCAAATCGATATTTTGCACGAGGTTAAATGGACTAAATGCAGTGTTGCCGGATTCCACGCGACGCCACTGCCAGATAAGTATCATAAGTGGTGGTAGCCACCAGGCCAAGTCCAAAACCCCCGAGCAAGAAGGTGATGGCGTCCGCGAACACTTATTATCCACCAAAAAGTTCATTTTTGTCAATATAAGCGTTTATGTACTTATGATTTGTTGCCTAGGATTTAATTCAGTTTCGCTAATAAGTACTACTGAACATTTTATTTGCGTCATAATGATTAGTGCCTCATGTTTGAACAGATGTTTTTTTTTTTTTTTTTTTTTTTTTTTTTTTTTTTTTTTTTTTTTTTTTATAAATAAATAAATAAAATAAAAATAAATAGTAATGTCTAAAATGTGCATCAATACACATCGAAGAAACAATTACAACTATAGTACACGACAGTAAATTAATTTGCTTCCCTTCCTTCATCATTCATCTGTTTGACGATGTTACTCTGGAACTGCTTCATTGTGATGACTGTGTGTATTTTAACATTTTTTTCTACGTATCGAGCGTGCGTCAACGGCGTAAATGCGTCATGATCAGAGCCCAAAATGAAGCAATATCTCACGATCTCGGGGGACAAGGATTCATCTTGAAATTTCAGTGCGCCAAATCACTCTGCAAGTGCTCAGCTGTCCGACTTCATTATGGGTTTTTACTATCACTCTCATCAGTATTTTATCTCCACTCTGTTCCTGCTTATCTTACATCAAGGTAGGAAACATTTTAAACATATATCTTTAAAGTAAATAACTTTTCAGACATGATTGTTACCGAAAAACTTTCACTCGCCAGACTCAAACTGAACAATGGTAAAAGAAATTAGTTGATTTAACAATTGAGGCCGTTCCCGGAAAAAGGGCCCATAATACAACGGGTGTGCAGGTGTGCTCGTTCTGAGAAATCTGCCTGAAAATTGAAACTTTTGTTTGAAAAGCGCATCTCTTGTTTTATGAGCCCTTTTTCCGGAAATGGCCTCAATTCGAATCGAATATTAAAGTCATAGCCACAAAATGGTTTCGTCTTGCAAGGTTTTCCTGTGTTAAAAGGGACTATCAATGGGTCGCTCCCTGGTAAAAATAATCAGCTAAATGTCTTCATGTTGACAGTTAGTATGCGATTTGAGACCTGACGTCGTCATGACGTCAACAATGTCAACAAGTCAGCATAATCTATGTTGACGTCATAATGACGTCAGGTCTCAAATCTCATGCTAACCTGTCAACAAGCTGATTATTTTTACCAGGGACTGTTGGAAACTTTCGTAGCAGTATAATTATGGAGAATTGATACTGGTGTAAAATTGCGTGAAAATCACATTGAAAGCATCAAACTGGCTCTAAATATACTCCTAAACCCTCCAAAGGCGCTTGGAGTAAAGCCTAAGATGGCGGTCGAATGGGTGAATCAACCCTACATGCATGCACCACAAGCATCATCAAAAGATGGCAATTTATGTTGTTGGTTTGAATGTAAACAAACTGCTCGCTTCCTCATAGTACTTGCCTACATTTTGAGTCATTCTGTGTGTTTCTTCCCGGTAAATTTTAATTTAAAGCGGTGAATAATTCACGTTTTGTGTCGATTTGCCCGAATTCTGAAAAGAAAACGGCCGGCAACCCTGGTAAAAATAATCAGCTTGTTGACAGTTAGCATGAGATTTGAGACCGACGTCATTATGACGTCAACATAGATTATGCTGACATGTTGACATTGTTGACGTCATGATGACGTCAGGTCTAAAATCTCATGCTAACTGTCAACATGATGACATTTAGCTGATTCTTTTTACCAGGGAAAACACCTAATTTGCCGAATGCCATCGTCGGTCATCTTTCCTGCTCGTGGTACATGCACGCAAAGTTAATTTTCTCATTCAACCCCCATCATAGGCGTTCCTTAAATACCTTTGGAGGGTTTATGAGTGGGTTTTGAGACTTTTTGATGCTTGCAATATGATTCTTACGCGATTTTAACTTAAATTCGACCCTCTATAATGCTCCAGAAAAAAGATGCTCCAGTAAAATGCTGGGAAAATAACGTCGAGACTATTTAAACAAATTCTAAAACTCACTCCTCGTGGAAGTAACTTAGCTGAAAGTTTAGATGGACCACCCGTGCAGTGTATGCATTCACGCAACGTTTTGCAACTCAACCAACGGAACAGAACATTGAATTGTATGTCGTTTTACTCGCTTACTACCAGTGGCGGCTCGTGCAATTAGGCAACAACGCACTCTCTCTATTGAAACTTATGTAAAACAATCGATCTTCAGGAGGTGCTATTGCATCCCCAAGATATCGATACTTTTGCATGGGTTTAAATGACAAATAAGCATGATTCCGAAAGTGCACGAACCGCCTCTGCTTACTACGCAACGTAGGGTCATAATTTCAAAACGAGCCAAATGGTGTCCCAATGAGATTACAGTTTTAAAAAAAGATCAAATAAGTTCGATGTTCCGATTTTTAAGGCGAAGGAACTTAGTTTTATGAGGAGCAATAGTAATAATTGCTTTTAAAGTTATTTAAATACTAGTTTTAATTGTTTTATGGTTCAAAATGTCCATCGGTTACGCGTCCCCCACACGAGTTTTTGGTATTTAACTTAAGTTTCCGACCATATTTTGAGGCTGAAATGAATTTTGAAGATAGTGGAAATGCTCAAAAAACTCCGTAGAACACGTGTAAACCATCGTTTTTTTACGAAATGACTTTTCTTCATGCCATAAATTGTGAAAAATGGTTGTCCCCCGGTCCAAAATGTCTGTCGGTTACGCACGGATTTTACTGTTTTACATCTTAAAAGTTTATTTAAAAGTGAAACTGGGTAACTTACAATTTTCTCAACCACGCTTCAACGTTCTAAACAGGAATTATCAACATCTGTGCAAATGGATTTTATTTGGATACGATTTTCACCAACAAATCCGATCTCGTGATTTGCCTATGGTCCTCGTCAGTGGCACTTAAATGTACGAAAAAGGTTGGTAACACAGTAAAGTTCCGCCCTGTAATTTTTAATTCAATTCAACTACCGTAATTTGCTTTAAAAATCAACATCAGAGATTATTGTAACAAGTAATATTGTTGTTATTAAGGGTGATTTCACGATAACGGGAATATTTGAGCCTTCAACTTTTGTAAAACTGAAGTTCATCAAATTAATTTTTTATGTTTTTTCTTCATTATATAGGTAGTCAACATCACTTTCCCAGCTCCGGCACGAAAAATTTTCATTTTGTACCAAGTTGAGAGGAGAAAGGTGATTAACCCCAAAAATGAGATTTTTTTCAGGGACTTGAGGGCTGCTAATTTCTCAGAACTGTAAAATTTGTACAGTTCAACGCTTAAAATGTTCCTTTGATTACTAGGAGAGACACCCATACCAAGGACTTAAAAAAAAAAAAAAAAAAATGATTTGAGCCCGTAGCTTAAAGGGCCTAAAGTCATGGCCTAATCTAAAATTTGCATGTACAGGGTGTTGAAGAAAATATGTACCTACCATCTCGAATTTCTCGCGAGCGGCTTCGAATTTCGAAAAATTGTGCCAAATGATAAGCAGAAGCATACTACACCTAGATACTACCCGTATATTAGCAGCTAGAATGATATTTAGATGATTTTCTATCAGCCGACTCAAACCCCTTTCAATTACGTTCATTTTCCTTCGTTACTCGTAGCGTAACAAAGTATCGTAACAAAGTGTACACTCCAAATTCGCGTATTTTGCAGAATGTCAAGAAAGGCAATAAAAATGAATTAATGTATGATTGGACATTCAAACACACTTGCCGCCTACTTTTCATCCACGATTTGCTCAAATTGAATTTTTGATTGAAATTGGGTGTTTATTGCATTTTCTTGTGTTGAGTAATTAGTGCTACACATCTAAATCTGACGCTAAAAATGACTTTATCGGCCAAGATTTACAAACAAATGTTACCTACCGGTATCAGCTGGTCCTGTTGCCATCTCCTTGACCTCTTGAGGCTAGGAGGATCCAGGGAATGACAGCTAGCGCTGTCTGTGCCTGATTTACCGCACATTTTTAATGCGTAACAAAGTGTACACAAGAGGTCGCCACCCGTTCTGATTATGATTTCCTCCGCTCCAATACTCATCACAAGTCCAGTTTTGCCGTTAAAGTAACTATTCATTTCCACTTAAAGATAAAAATTGGCGCTGCAAAGGTATTTAATTGTTTTTCGTAGGAAAATTACCCTTTTAATCTAAGACTCACTCCCGGGGACAGTAACAAAGTGTACGAATTCCGCCTGAAAAATGGTGATATATTCCACGGCATTGATAATTTTTTGCCCTGTTATTTTTTTTCCTCCCTCAGACAGAGATTTTCGATGAAAAATCACTGCTATTTATCTTTTTACTCTTTACATATAGTCCATCGCCCCTGGGGACATGCAATTCCCGTTATCGTGAAACCACCCTTAAGTACTTTTGAAATAGTCGGTTACGTAACCGACAGCGTAACCGACAATCGACAAGTTATTTACCATTAGTTCATCTTGCGTTTCCGGCTGTTTCCGTGGTACATGAGAAATATCGAAAATTCAGCGGAACCCTTCGGTAAAAAGTCTTTTCTAGTAGTACTGAAGGTAAAACATTACTCATTGGGTTTAAATTTTGACTTAAAATTTTCACGGAGCATGCATGCTCAATTGGCCCGATTTGAAATTATGACCCCGTAGAACTTATATTTTGGTATCATCTTGTTCCAGGCCACAAAATCTGTAAGCGTCAACGTTCAAATTAACTCCTTGAAAACCATGCAACACACCCTGTCCGAATTAGTATAGGTTATGTTCTCTTGTTAGGGTCGTTAAGGGTGCGAAATGTAAGTACTAAGGAGTGCAGTGCATGCATACACGGATGGTCCTTCTGAACTTTGAGCTAAGTTTTCTAGCTGTTAGGAGTTAATTTCGGAATTTTTTCTTATACCTACTTAGTCTCATCTTTTTTTACGTATAGCATTTTACATAAAAATGATTGATTATTGTCTGCAGCAAAACCTGGCAAGAGATCCATCTAAAAAAAGGTTAATGCTGAATCAACAAAAGAGATTGTTAAATCAACCAAATTTAAGCTAATTTCTCAATACCAATTTATTGATTCAACGATCTATTTTTGTCAGTTTAACAATACATGATGTTTTGTTTGATTCAACATCAACTCGCTTTGGAAATCTATTCATCGGCCAATTTGTTTTTCCTTTTTTCTAGTGAAGTTTTCAATTTGCATTTACGCAGCTCAGATTTAGGCGTTTTTGTTGTGTTTTCTGTTGCCAACGAAGCTTATCGACGCACGGTATATAGTTTCTAAAATATTGCTTAGGTATTCCGTTCGATTGTGAGCTCAAAAACGCTCCCTACGAGTCTCTAGATTTAATCCCCCCCCTCAGAAAAACTTGCTGCATCCGCCATTAATCGGAATGGCTTGGCGCGACCATCCTCAATTTCGAACTTTTCCAACTGTTTGAATGGACAAAATGCGATGTTGCATTAAACTACACGCTTCACCACTGCTTTGATTTCATAACTTTTAAATTTTTGCGTCAAAGTGAAAATTTGTGAAAAATATGTAATAAAGTATCCGAAGCCATTGAGCTCTCTAGTTCGTAGTTGATGGGCTCGTGACTTTAACTGTAAGAGCTATATGGATACAGTTTCGTAAAAATGTTAAAGGTAAGTTTATACTGTACAAAAAGGCTAACTGCGTGTCAGTAAAAATAGTTTGTTCGTCAGTTCTCCTTCATGGCAAAATTGAAATTCGAAGAGAAATTTTGAAATCTCGCGATAGAATTAGGCTCACACAGAAAGAAAGAGAAAAAAAGGGGGGATTGGGAAAAACGGACAAAAACAATTTGGTAGCGCTGACAGAACCTTTCGTATGGGAAAATGACCCAGCAAAGGCCTTTTAGAGCCAAACTCAGGATTTTAACGCGAAACTAAAGAGATTTCACTGGATTGATCCAGACATTTGATGGTTGGCTCAACAAAATTCTTTCGCTGGGTCTTCTTCCGCTGACAAGTTTTTGTCAGCGGTACCAAAATGTTTTTTTTATTATTATTATTACTATGGTGTATATTTTTTTTCACCGCACATGCGAGTAATGATGGTGGTCCCACGGCGGACCAACCAATGAATGGTCCTAAACCGTGGGCCTAGGGCGGCATTTGATTACATCTGCCGCTTTTTTTGTTAATATTAATTAATTTTTAACATTTAATTGACTGCCCCCCTCAAACAAAAAAAGGGGTAGAAGTTATTCCCTCGGAAGGCAGATTTTGCAACCATTTATTGCACTGCCTTATTGATTGAGGGACCCTTTACATTGGAGTCGAGTCTTACAACAAGTCCTTCTGTTCGGTTTTTTTTTTTTTTTTTTTTTTTTTTTTTAATTGTTATTATTATTATCCCCCCCCTATTTTTCTGCGTGGCGCAATAATAATTTGGAAAGGTACTAATTAAACTCATTGTCAGTAACGAGAACATATGTAGGGCGTGTTATTAAAATGGTTAGTATGGTAGGTAGAGCCCGTAACAGTGACAAAGTTACTCACCATCTCTTTACCCAATCAAAGGACGCCTTTCACAGTGGCGGCTCGTCAGGTGTAGTTAGTGTAGTGGCACTACACCTATACTTTTTCAAGGTTTTTTTCTTTTCTTTTCAAATTTTTAAAGATAATGGTCGCTCTTGATTAAAAATTACTGGGATTTCGGAGAACTTATTGAACTTATTAAAATTCTTGTAAAAACAAAGTTTCTTAACGTTTTCATGTTTTTCATGTTTTTCAATTTTTTATTTTGATATTTAAATTAATGTTGGTCTTTAAGGCTTAAAAAAAGATGTTTTTATTGCAGGTTTTGCTCGGAAATTTACTTATGTTTTTAATTTTTATTCATTTTTTCAAGTTATTAGGGGAGGGGGGGTTGTTATTACTATATCGTCGCAGGAGAACTTTCGTGTCACGAAATAGTTAAAACTAGCTTAAAATTGAATCTGAGGCAGGTCAAATTTTCGAAAACTTTCTGCGGGAGGACCCCCACAACTACAACTAATTTTCCAGTCACGAGCCGCCACTGGCCTTTCATTCACGTTCTTATCGCCGCTGACCTCATAGGCACAGGCGTTCCATTCAATTGCAATCCTTGTTTGCTCTTTGCAGGTACCGTGCGCCTACTTGATAAAATGTCTTCGGCGAAAGAAGCAGACCCGAAATGTTAATCAATTTAATATTTCGCTGTTTAAAGGATTCGGAGGTGGAAATGACGAAGAACCGATAACCGGGACTGGCGCAGATCTTGAATTCGAAGCCGGTGATATAGTTGTTTCATCCCTAATACCAAATCCATGGTTCGTGTCTCGTCCCCACCAATACTACTACGCCATCTCAAACTCGGAACTCGTGAGCTTCCGGTCGTCATTACGTAATACCTACACCAAAATGTATCCGAAAGTTCTTAGGCCCAAAGAACACATGAATAAGGTGCAAATGAAGCTATTCAAAACAAAGGGAGATCCCGTTGGACTGATGGGCAGGTTTGTGGCCAGAATGATGGTTGGCACTCGGCTCTATTACAGCATATTCTCCTGCAACGACAAACACTACGCAAAATACCTCGCTTTCGGTGCTGTTTCAAACAGATGGAAAGATGATATGCTCCTCAGGGTCTCGCGGAAATGTCCGGTGAGAGCGCCGCTAAACCAAAAAGATTTCGCGAGACTTAAAACACAAAAAACTTTCACGCTTCTGGATGCTGATCACGGGGAGACTACACTCAGTGTGGCGGCGTGGAAACAAAGCAAGCTCTGGTCGGACCCTAGGACTTTCAAAGTTCGATGGCATGAACCGGTGGTAACCGCAGAGCATCCCATCCCTGCTAGAGAATACCAGCCGCCCGATCAGATTGTTCCGATTCTTGACGAAAGTTAAAAGTAGAGTCTGTATACAGGGTGTTTCACGTAACCTGCTCACTATGGTTTTCATGAACGGGTGGCGATAAAAAAATCTGAAAAAATCGGTTTTATAGTGACTCGGACCTGAAGTTTCATTTAAAAATACTGCCACAACCCAAAATTTGGTTTTTGGGGGGTTTTCAGGGGGTTGCCCCCCTAATCTCGAGATTTTCAAATAGCAACCCCTATCTTGTGATACCTCAGTTGAAATAAGGTTAAATTCTAAGAATTTTGGCCTAAACTGGAAGTCGATATCTTTTTTCGTTTTCGAGATATCGAAGGTCGAAGTTCGATATAGGACCAATTTTCGAAAATTCTTAACTCCTACAAAAATAGTCGTAAAACAAGAAACTGCACATTTAACATGCTCTACTTGATGAGTACTTTCAAGAAAAAAATACGAATTTACAATCAAATAAACCGGAAGTCGACTTTTAGGTACCTTAACATTTTTGGCGGGAAAACCCCCATTTCTCAAAATTTTCAAATGGCAACCCCTATCTTTTAATACCTCATTCGAAAAGTCGTAAGAAGTAGTGCATTTTGGCGAAATCAAAAGTCCGATATCGTTTTTCGAATTCGATATATCGAAAATCGAAGTTCGATTTAGACCATTTTTCGACCCTGTGAAAAACGGATCCTATCGTGTGATACATCATTCAAAAGCACATAAAAACCAAGACTTTTAGTGCAAACCGGAAATCAATACCTTTTTTCGCGGTCGAGATATCGCAAGTCAAAATTTAAAGAAGCCCCTAACCAGAGACTAAACTTTGTTTGAGTTAAGAATTTTCGAAAATTGGTCCTATATCGAACTTCGACCTTCGATATCTCGAAAACGAAAAAAGATATCGACTTCCGGCTTAGGCCAAAATTCTTAGAATTTAACCCTCTTTTAAATGAGGTATCACAAGATAGGGGCTGCTATTTGAAAATCTCGAGATTAGGGGGGCACCCCCCTGAAAACCCCCCAAAAACCAAATTTTGGGTTGTGGCAGTATTTCTAAATGAAACTTCAGGTCCGAGCCACTATAAAACCGATTTTTCCAGATTTTTTTTTTGTCACCCGTTCAAGAAAACCATAATGAGCAGGTTACGTGAAACACCCTGTATACTACGAGAGTTGCGCCAGATCATATTCTCTTTCTTCAAATGAAATGCAAATGCGGCGCGGCGGTGGTTGGTACCGGAGGCCCCCGCAGAGCGGGGGGCCCCCGACCTAATGGGCCCCGATTGGGGACTGAAGTTTACATTCAATTTTCGTGTAAGACAAAAATGTATTTAAAAATTAGAAGTCGGGGCCCCGGACTTCTAATTTTTAAATTTTACATTTTTCTCGGGGCGTTGAAAAAAATAGGAAGCTCATCTCAAAGACATTACTATGTCATATAGACGGAGTGCATCCTATACCGTAACATTGAGCTGGGTGAGCCAAACTTAGCTGACACTACAGCAAGCAGACGGGCGAGTCCATTGTTCGAAATTGGGGGTGGAACCACAGAATACTCTAATCAGAACGGAAACTCTAATTCATTTTGAAACATTCTTTACTTCGGGCCGCCATGTTCGAAAGTGAGCATCTTCGGCAATCTTCGGCAGATCTTCGGCAACTGGCCGAGTTGTGATTGGTTGTATAGCCTGAAAAAACATGTCCGCCCCTCTAGAGACGTGAGTAGGCACAGTTGCCAGTTTGTGCCAGTAAATTCCAAATCTTGTTTCCATTGGCTCTTATGGGAGTTTCCGTTCTGATTATAGTATTCTGTGGTGGAACGTTCAACTGGTGACAAGCAAACGAACATAACCTCTTACTCCAAACTTACTACTTTATAAAAATAGAGATCGGAGATGGATGAAACACTATTTAATGACCATAATTTTGACAACAGTATGATAAAAGATAAAAAAAAAAAGCTTCAAATAACTTACAAAATTAGAAATAGTGAGCATTTTTCATTCACTCTCAAAATGGCGTGCGTCGGTTTGTGTAGTCACCAGTTTTGCCAAAGATTGTACCCAAAAAAGACTACCAATTTAAGTCTCGATGCAACCGTTGAGTGGGCTGATGATTGGGGGATAGATTCCCAGCAACTCGGGGAGACAGTTCGTGCAACTGGACAGACCTGTGGTATTAATAGATCTTGAGCGGTACCGTGACATCTAATGACACCAATGTCAAATGAAATTCGTCTCTTATTGGTCACTTCTTGATGGAGTTACAGTATTGTTAGATGGGAATCTCCCATTATCACTGCCCTAAGCCACCATTCCGCTCACCCAAATAAAAGCGTTTATTCAGTTTAGGAGTGGATTTCGGAAGTTTTTAGGGCTGCCATTGTTAATTTAGGAGGTTTTTACAGCAGAAGCGGCTATTATATCGCTTATACGTACAGTAAAAGTATGCAACAGCCTCATTTTATTCGCGCAATCTATAAAACGTGCGTAAGGAACGGGACCGCTGACTCAAAAAAAAAAAAAAAAAAAAAAAAAAATGGAAAAATCTGGTAAAAATGTCGAAAAAAACAAGTCGAAACAGGCTTAAGTTGTACCAAACGGTACCTACTATCACCTCAGAAAATTTCGTTTTTTTCTATTCTCTCATCTTCTTATATTATATTTGTAAGAATAAAGCTAAGTTCCGGGAGAACCGTTGCACCGTTCGGGAGGGGCCTGGTACCGTTCGATCGGGATCGGCTCCAATGCTTCGGGAAAATTATAAGTTTTTCCTTACGGGCCCCGCGTCCCTTTTTAAAATGCTAAAAACTTTTCTCTCAAAAAGTTGTGCGAGTGCGAAAAGGATGCGAATCAGTTCGTTTTGCAAGGGTGAGAGAGAGAAGCGAGATTTTGTAGTCCTTTTTTAAATGCATACGTGCGGAAGAGCATACGATTTTGTACGCGTGTGAGCGAGAAACGTGATGCTCTGACAATTTTTTTTTTTAATTCGATCGCACGATTTGACGTTACCATGGCGATGTTCATCATATGTTTTACTCGCGGGAGGAACCGTTCGGGTAAACGCATTTTAATAGCGACTTAATGATATCGATGTATAGCTTCGACTTTTTATCCATGTATTTTCGTAGATATACTCAATAGGACAGTCACAGTGCTGCTAGCTGTGTCGAGAAATATACAGTCACTTCAGACTTAACAAAAAATTTGTATCTTTTATGTTAAATATACGACAGCGCTGTACAGTCTTCGATTGATGATGGCTTGACGCGGTTGCTGTATCGCTTCGTGATGTATAGAGCTTCGATATTTATCATATGTTTCATACGCAAATTTACAGAATAGTACAATCAACGAGTGATGACTTGATGAGATCGGTGCATTGATTCGATACCTCGAATATAACCCTGCAAATTTGAGCTAGGTTTCGTGAATTTATAAAGAAACTAAATGATTAGGGACATTATGGTTAATATTGATAAGTTGAGACGGTGGTTATATTTTTCTTATTAATAATAAACTGTCAAATATTACTGAGTTAAGTAAATAATTGGCTTCCTGTTGTAAATGCGTTGTTACTTTAAATGTGCAAGCGATTCATCCAAGAATACTCCTTACTAACGAACCAAGAATATGGTTGCAGATTTTTTCATTTTTAAGTTGGCAATTTGAGTTGTTTTCGTTTCAGTTCGCGTTTTGGCAAGGTTATAATGTTTTTAAGGTCTGTTTTTTCCGATTTAAACAAAAAAAAAAAAAAAGAAAACAAAGTTTCGATAGATCTCTTGAGCCTTGAGTATGTACTTTTTTTATGGTTCATTTGATTATATATACCTGTTATTTTTTAATCTGTGCAGTAATATTAGTGGGCCAGTACGACGTTTATTTCGAAATAGACGGTTCTTTTAGTGATGACTTGGTGATGACGTCATCCGGTGATGAGCGTTCCAAACGAAGACAAACTGTCTTTCTTGCTCTCACGTAACCCCCATGTTGTACTGCTATACTATAATTTTTAAAAAAAAAACTGTATTTAGAGACATCTTTTGTGAAATATTTTTTGGCAGAAATGCATTCCTCAATGTTAATGCGATTTTGCTATTAACATGCCGTAATACGAGGCCCTGTGTATACGAATCAGGACACTAGAAAGCAGTGGCGGCTCGCCAGGTGAGGCAAGTGAGGCAACAGGGATCCATCACCTCACATTTTTTGAAGTTTGAGAAAGAAAAACAAGTTGGAACTTGCAACACTGGAACAGTGTTAGCAAAGAGAGCATGAGTGTCGGCCGTAAATCATTGTAAGTGTGGAGTTCCATATTGATAGTACAAAACTGCGACAAAGTCAATCGCAACGCTGCATTTGTGTTTGTATAACAGTGATCGCTGTAAAAATAACTTGATAGGTCAAAGTGGGAATGAAAATTTACTTATAGCGTGTTGAAACAGTTGTTCACGAGGCGAGGTGAATACTGTGGTTTTGAAAATCGATTTCGATAGTGATTGTTCCTTTAAAATCGGATGACGCAATACCAATCCTAGCAAGCCGTAAAGTCTAGTTTAGTTATTTGGGACTTTTTTAGATTTCTCTCGCCTGAACCAAAGTCATCAGGAAGGAAATTCTTAATACCAATCCTAGCAAGCCGGAAAGTCTAGTCTAGTTATTTGGGACTTCTATAGAATTTTCCTCGCTTGAACCAAAGTCATCACGATGGAAATTCTTCGTCTTTATGGTTTCAGCTCTTTTTGTCTCAGATTAAAAAATGAATGTTAATATTGATCAAATGTCATCCGACACTCATCAAGGCCCTTAAGGAACGTAATATGAACTTGAAAAAAGCTCATTCGATTTTTAAGGGAGCTTAAACGGTCCATGAGAGACGAAATTCGCGGATACAGAGTATCCACAGCTTATTTCAATGTTCGATCTGACAAGACCGTGCGCCTTTGAAAAATCGATATCTCGATAGTGAATC
Source organism: Trialeurodes vaporariorum (assembly GCA_011764245.1). NCBI lineage: Eukaryota > Metazoa > Arthropoda > Insecta > Hemiptera > Aleyrodidae > Trialeurodes > Trialeurodes vaporariorum. The sequence continues at coordinate 43,210,640 of VMOF01000001.1, forward strand.
GATGTATTGCAATTCGGTTTGCACCGGTCGAAAGCGCTTGCTTGTGACTGACAACCTCGAAAATTTCAGATCCATCCGAGTTTATTTAATGACCTTACAGGACCTCTCGCGGCCGCAGTTAGACATTTCTTGTCAGAGTTACGCTGAAACGGGGAGTAGTTCCCCCCCTAAGATGATATTTTTTGGCTCGAAACTGCATTGGGCCCTCTCGGGACATCATTGGGACCCGAAAAAAAGCGGAACCGATATAATACGGCACACGACTGGTTCGTGAGAGACGAAATTCGCCTTTTTCCAGCCTCCAGCGCCCCTCTAAGGTCGATCTGACAAGACCGCGCGCCTTTGAAAAATCGATATCTCGAGAACGAATCGATGGATTGCGCACTGCGGTTTGGATTGGGCGGTAGCTTCAGCTTTTAGATAATTCTTGAAAAAAATTCAGATCCATCCAAGTTTTTAAACGGATCTTATGGGACCTCCCGCGGCCGCAGTTAGACATTGTACGTGAGACTTACGCTGGAGTTGGGGCCACGCCCCCCCCCCCCGATATAGACTTTATCGGTCCGACATTTGTCAGGGCCCTTAATGAACTTCATGTGAACTCAAAAAACTCACATATGACTTCTCACGGCGCATGCTAGGTCCATGAGAGTCGAAATTCGCGGATTTTAGAGAATCTTAGATTTCTGACCCTATACCGCGCGCCTTTGAAAAATCGATATCTCGAGAGTAAATCGATGTATCGCAATTCGGTTTGGACCGATCAAAAGAGTAAGCTTACCGGTACTCGCCGTTAAAATTTTGGATCCATCTGATTTCATTTTGAGACCTTACTTGAGTTACTTGGACCCCAGTTGGAATTATTTTTTCGGAGTTACGCTGGCAAGGGGGTCGCTCCCTCTCTTGGAAAACTGTGGAGGGGGCCCTTTGCTGGGGCATACATTCTATTTTTCACTTTTTTTTTTTTTTTTTTTTTTTTTTTTTTTTTAATTTTATATTTGTGTCTAATCTAAGTTGGGGGAGGAGGAGGAGAGTACCTGCAAGTCAACCGGCAATTTACTTTTGATAGTGGCTGCGGGTCGAGGGTGCGGATTGCGGACTTTTAACTTGTTGTGGGGTTTACAGGGTGGCCGTGTCTAAACTTATGAGAAAAGAAGGCAACCACAGACCGGAAGAACGTTCAATTTCTGGTTCAGAGACCATGGACAAAGACATGGGCACCCGCAAAACAATTGCCCGGAGGGGCAACTTTTTGAATGTCAATGGAAGGTCTAGGGGACACCACCTAGAGACGGGCAAGTCTAGAGAACCCCCCCCCCCCCCACTTCCGCCCAAAATAGAAAATAAATCAATTATCCTTCCAAATGGTAGAAATTGTAAGTGATTGTAGCATGTAGTTGTATCAAAAGTAATTCTATTTTTGACGTGTTTGATATTATGAATAAAGTGACAGCATCAGATGATAGAAATAGTAAAAAGCTAAGTACAACTATTCCTTCTTTATTTTCATTGTCCTGATGAATTCTAAGAGTTAACCTATTTAAATTAACAAAACCAAAACTCTTGCCTATACATTCTCTAATCATGTAATTATCGACCAGAGGATTCTGAATTTTCAAGGAAGTTCGCAAAATTCTCGTTGCCAACGGTAGTTGCCAATGTAGACACGTTCATACTAGTAGATTTTAAAACTTCTTTCGGCGAGGGAGATGACGGGTGGGAAGTATGATGTCGTCTGAATCAGGAGGGGGTGGGGTAAAAATCAGGGGGAGGTCTAGATCTGGGGGGGGAGAGGAATCCTGAAACTGGGGGGCGAGCTGTATAGTGGCAAGGGGCGGTTGGGCACCACTGCTTAGGGGGGGGCTACTTCCCGCCCTGCCCCCCCTAAATTACGCCCCTAATTAAAATTGTAAAGTAAACTAAGAATAAAGTTTGTTAACTCTTACTCCTTTCGTTATTATTTGATCTTCGAATGTTCCGATTCTTTTTTATTGTAAAGTTTTGATTTTTCTGAATTAGGGGGGGGGGCGCCGCGCCGCCCCTCGGGGAGCGCCCATTGACAGATAAGGGAGAAAGGTAAGTGTAGGAATTTGCACGGGAATCCGGCGTAGTGTGCCGCAAAAATTACTACCAATGGCGGATCCAGAAAATTCTTTTAGGGGGGGGGGGCTTCACGCCTATGAATTTTCAAATTTGCAGGGAGGAATTTATGCGATTTTTTCTGTTGAAAAAAGGCAAAGGCTACCGTGAGTTGGGGGGGCGTGCCTTTCCCGAATCCGCCGCTGATTACCATGTAACACTGGGCCACGATGACCGATGTCGCATAAAACCAGGTAGAAGACCCGTGGCGGGCGTGGCATCCGTGATGGCTGTGAAATTGGGATGAAGTTGATGGACACACATCATTCATGCAATCTGCACAACGCGGCAAGCAACTGTTGTAGGCGTAGGTGCAGTAGTTCGTGGGGAGGGCAAAGGGGACGGGAGGTCGTCGCAAAACCATGGACGAAGATATAACTAGTTATATCTTCGTCCATGGCTCGGAATGGTCTTAAAATTTTCCTTAGGATTTGATCTAGAACGCAACGTTCTTACATTTTCGAAAAGTTAACTCTAGCTCTCGCAATTAACGATTAAAGGCGGAAAAAGCATGGTTTCTGGACCGCGGAACAGTGGCGTTATCTAGCGGATGAGAATCTTACTACAGGTCGCTGAGGATTCACCTTAAAACGCAACGCCGATCGCGTTCCCCAAACGAACTCTTTTAGCGGACCGAAACATCAACAATAACAGGATTGGAAATTTGAAATCATCTAAATGCATTTTAAATCGCAGAATACACGAACCATGGACACAATCCTCTGATATAAAACCCCAATATCTCATACAGAAAATTTCGTTGAAGTCTGATCCAAATTAGTAACGTAATTACATTCCCAAAAATGCTTAACCTCAATCTTGGCCAAAAACTCCCGCCACAAAGAAAAAGCGACAAATTGGGAGGACACCGGATTGGTGGAATCACATGGGTCAATCGGTCCTCGAGGACCCGTTCTCGATACTGAAACCAAGCGATCCCCCGAGCGGACCCCCGAACCATGCCGTTCCTATAAGAAAAGCATTATTGACCTTGTAGAAACGATTTCAATAGAGCATGACACTCATGCTCTAAAAAATTAAAAAAAAAACAGACAAAGTTTAAATAATTATTATTCCATCGTCCTTTCTTTCAATAGTCCAAAAAGTATGAATGGAACATAAAATTATCAAAAAAGTTTATCTGAAGAGGATTTCAAAAAAAATCCTGTACACCTCTCATTTTCGTCGCCTCACCTCCACGAGCCGCCAGTTCTATAGAAAGAGGCGCGGGTATACACGGGATTGGAAGTCGCACGGGAGAGTGGGTGAGATAGAGTTTGAAACGCTATGCGAGTTTTGTCACAACCGATTGCGACCGATGAGTGCATTTATTGATGTAATTTTTGCCTAACCGTTTACTTCACACTAAAACTCTATGGTGAACTTGAGATGCCCTTAGATGCTGAAACTGGGTCCAATAGACCCGTCGCGTCGCACGCTAAAATCGGCTGCCAGCAGTTGTTCACTGGTCATACTAACTCGAGCTTCGTGAAGTGGTCTGGAACAACTCTAAAAAGTAGGAATTTCATCATTGGGGGGGGGGGGGGGGGGGGGAGGCGGCCATTTAAAAGCGCCAATTCCCAAAAAAGATAAGCCAAAAGCTCTTAAACGTACACCAAATGCGACAAAAAAGTAGCCAAAAAACGGCAATTTGCTGCGAAATCGATAGTCGAAAAGCGCTGAAAGAATGACCCCAAATAATAGGGGAGTATAATGTGTATATGACCCCACGTGCAATAAGCTTAAAAAATTAAAATCTTAGATGAGGTTTGCTTGAATTTTCGAGCCAACCTATTTCAAAAAATTATTGTCGTTAATAAAGGGCTGTTTGAAAAAGGCATACTTTTCCCGCGCTAAGTTTCTCTTCCACTCTTCCATAGATTTTTGATTTACTGAAACGCAATGTCTTATACTCTTACATGTCAGTTCAACGAAAGGTTATTGTAGGTGTGCGATCTCGGTCATGCGTATTTGTTAGCTTATCCCGAACTTCTCATTTTATTGTGAATGCATCAGGTTTCTCACTCTCGCGCTGTCTCTCTCTCTCCTTTCCTTCTTTTCTCTGTACAGTTCTAAATCGTGTAATCCACATGCGCTAATATGACGCATTCTAATGCGCCATTCTAGAGGTTTCGGCGTCTCCACGAGCGTCAAAAAAAATTGGAGGTTTTGGATCGGGCCCTCTTGAGAACGACTACCCCTAAAATGTTTAAGTTTCATGTAAGGGGGTGGCGGCGGGGGTTATGCTATTTATGCCCTTCCAAATGATGACTCCTGTTTTCTAAACCTTTAGTGTAGATGAGAAAATACCACTGTAGTGTAGTATTTCAGGAATAATAGAGTAAGTTTTTAGATTTCGTTCTTCGGAGCAAGATTAGATGGGCGAATAGCAAACGGAGTTAGGGAGTGGATGATATCGAGTCAAAGTCTAGCTTGAATAAACAAAAATCACGCGAAACGGAATGATGCTTGGCCGCGAAGCGGCCACCGGCCACTAGTTTAAGATATATTTTGACTTTTACATTTAGGGTGTAACGAACACCCTGAGTTCTGAGTTCCTCCTAGATGTCCCGTTCTTTACACCCTAAAAGTCAAAATATTTCTTAAACGGAAGATCAGAAAAAAAACGAAATTTTCTGAGGTGTTAGTAGGTACTGTTGAGCACCAAACCTGTTTTTGACTTGTTTTTTTCAAAATTTTCCCCAGCTTTTTCCAGTTTTCATGTATAGGAGTCAGGTGTCCCGTTCGTTACGCGCGTTTTGGTCCTTGTATACTTTAACAGTTTTATTCTGACAAAAATTAACCCTGTTGCACAAAAGTGTCTGAGAAGTCATTTATATTTATTCTGTTCGAATTAACGTTTCACTGAGTTTAAAACTAAAATAAAGTCCTTCATAGTTCATATACTAAATTTCTTTTTCTTTTTCTAAATATCCTGCGATTTTTCCTCTTCTTTCAAATCAGGTTCGATTCAATAAAGACAAAATCTAAGGCATCGACTAGTAGAGCATCTGTAGGATTGAAGTTTCTTGCACTTTGGCCTGGACTCGCGCAAATAAAAGCGTTTATTGAGTTTAAAAGTAGATTTCGGTCATTTTTAGAGCTGTTATCGTTATATTTTTGAAGTTTTTACACCAGAATTCTCTTAAAATAAAAATGTGCAACATCCCAATTCAGTGCAGCTGTGTACTTGATAATTTCAGGGCCCCTCGCTTTAAAAAGAGTTAATGATGCCTCTCGTATTCGTTTAAGTATAGAGTTCGTTTTTGGGAACTTCTATTTGGGGAACCTCTTTCTAAATCAAACTCGGAAAACAGGCATACGAGCACACCTGCCTATTTGGTAGGCTTTTAATCGCTGACAAGGCGCAAGGCTCTAAAAACGTCCCGTCTGCTGTTCCGGGGCACTGTCAATGCAATTTTAAATGATAAAGTAGACTTACGAGCAGACCTGTCTTTTCGGTGAACTTTTAATGGCTGACAAGGCACCGGGCTCTCAAAAAGTCCCCTCTGCTGTTCCGGGGCACCGCCAAGGCAATTTTAGAGGGAAAAACAGACTTGCGAGCAGACCTGTCTTATTGGTGGGCTTTAAATCGCAGACAAAGCGCAGGGCTGACGTCTCTCTGCTCTTCCCGGGCTCCGCCTATATGTTATGTTTAATGGGAAAACAGACTGATGAGCAGACCTGCCTTTTATGTAGACTTTTAATCGCTGATGAGGCGCCAAGGTATATGGAAGAACAGGTATGGACAGGAGGCGGAGCCTATCTCAGGAGGTGACGGCTACGTCACAGATGTTCTAGACGGTCGCGATAAAATTCGCCTACCGTTCCAATCTATCTCACTCACTCTCCCGTGATCCCCATCTCTCGCTACTGCAGTAGGTGACGGCTACGTCATCGCCAAAGCAAGCGTGTCGTCATCATTTGGCGGGAAAACTCGAAAGCCTCTTAAACCCCGCCTCCTGTCCATACCTGTTCTTCCATATACCTTGATGAGGCGCAGGGCTCTCAAAACGTCCCCTCTGCTGTTCCGGGGCACCTCCAATCAGGGCTGTAGCTACCATAGGGGAAGCGGGGCATTGGTTCAGGGCCCCCGAGCCTCGGGAGACCCTAACGGACCTCTTTTTTCCTCTTTTTTTCAGTGTCTGTAAATACTGTTGTTCCGATTTAGTTAACTTCTTAAAAAATCCCATTGTTGACGTCGGCTTTTGCTGCAATTCCGTGCAGCTGTGCACTTGATAATTTCTGGGCCCCTCACTTTACAAATCCTCTCTATATCGATATATAGATCCAGTAGCTCGTTGACTAAAGCCCCGGCGGGCCGATCCTTGAAATATTTATTCAATCCAATCATGGCTTTAAAGGCCTCTTTATCGAATCTACAGAGCCCGCTCGATCTTTGAAATGCTCAGTCTAATCTAATGAAGGCATTAAAAGCCCATCTCCAATCCAGCGAAAAAAGAGCTATATCTTTGAAACCTTGGTCTAATGAAACGATTAGACTATTTATCGGGGACTCTCGGACGGCCAATAAAGCCTTTATCGAATGGTTATATTGAACTCGGGAGGTAGAAGTAAAAGTGAAAAACTTTTGATTTAAATTCAAATTCGCCACACTGTTTTATCAAGAAGACTTGCATGATAAATTAAATAAATCGTACGAATATGAAACAATATTCTTGTAGGAATTTTCATTCTATCAAGTCGCCATTCTGCCATTTTAATTTCTCCCTGTTTATAAACAAATAGGTCGTTCAACTTTCGGTTTGTTTTTGTTATGTTACCCATGTTATCAATGTGTCATGGTCCGTTTTGCGTCTTGATTTTAGTTTCTGTGAATATTTCGTGAATTTTATACGTCTAAATGAACCATTCGTTCAATTTGAAAGCTCATTAACTATTAAATCATGTACTACGGTTCCTAAAAGAATCTGTCACATCACACCGCGGTGAGATGGGAAAAAGTGCGAACGATGAAGAACTAGGAACTTGCCATTTTTTTTTTAAACCTGTCATTCACCGATTCTCTTCATCCTAAACACCTAAAATGATCGCGAGACGGAAACGTAAACACAGCGGCAATAATAAGCAAGCACGGCTTCTTCTTCTTCACTTTCGGTGAAGAGAAATCTGACATGTAACGTGCTCTGTGATTGGTTAACGTTGCAGCTTTGTCTAGATAGTCTACCGAGATTCAACAAAATCCAGTCTAATCGAATCTATTCACCATCTTTCCAATCGAATCATTACCTAGTCAATCTATTCTAAGCATTTCAAAGATCGCACAACTTCAAACCGGTGGATTGGATAAACAGACAGTCTAATCTTTATCGAATATTTCAAGGATCGGCCTGCTGCTTACGTGTTTCATTTCGCGTGTGTTTTTATGATATTCGGTTAAAAAAGAGTCTGGGGGATAATGCCCCCCCCCAAATGATGCCCATGCTAAACACAGTTGATCAAATTCCCAGAAATCTAGCCCCCTTCCTTTCACCTGTTTGCTTTTTCTCCGAATCGATTTCATGATGCATGAGCATGAGCATGATAGAGAGAGAGAGAAGAGAGAGAGAGAGAGGGGGGAGGGAGAGAGAGAGACGGCATGATGACTGCGATATTAATCTTTTATTCTGCCTTCATAGTCGCGCGCTTTAAAGCGCGTCACAGGAGGTAACTCGTCATGGGTAGGACCCAAAATTAAGCAGTCTCGATTGATTTTGTATGGGGCAAGGATTCATTTCGAATTGTAGTTCGTCAAAATCACTCTGTACGTGCTCAACTGTCCGACTTCTTTATGGGATCCTATCATCACTTTCGTCTATATTTCGTCTCTACTCTGTTCCTGCTTATCTTACGTCAAGGTAAGAAACAGTTTAACTACAGTTTTGAAGCAGATACATTTTCAGACATGATTTGTTACCAAAATCTTTCAATCACCACACTCAAACAGAACATTAAAGGAGAAGAAAAAAAAAATATTGACCAATTCTTATGTAAAAAAAAGGTTTTGTTAATTTAACAAAATGTAAAGTTGAAATCAACAATATATTTTTGTTAAACTGACGAAATTCACTGATATAAAAATTAAAATCACAATTTTTGCGAATTTCGCGTATCAATTTGTTGATTCAGCAATCTAATGGGGCTCTTGCAAACTATTTCTGTGAGCGAATGATTAGAACAATCTGATGTAAAAACCAGCGAAAATCACGAAAACCACACTAAGGAAGTCTAAAATTTAGTAGTAAAACTCACAAAACTGCTATAAAGGCAAGTTCGTAATGGCGGTTCAGCGCAGATATCGTGAGAGATTCCTATATCTATTATATCACTTCCTCTTCGGAGACAGAGATATGTCTGAATTTTGATTGGAATATCTCATGATACCTGCGTCTCTCCGCCATTGAGCCCGACTCTGAGACTGAAGTTCGTGATTTTTTATTGAACTCATCGTCATTTTTACAGGTTTTTATGCAAGAATCAACTCTTCAATCCCCTGCAGCAGTGGCGTCGGTAGGTGCTTTTTTAGGGCACGGAAAAAAAAGATTAGTGAAAATAACCATACGGATACCTGATTTTGGCACCTGCTAGATGTTATAGTAAACTTGACCATAGAAGTATGGTACATTTACCGATACTTTGAGTGAATTTAACATGCGATCAGGTAACATCACCTGGTACGTAGTCAAAACATAGTATACTTCTGGTTAACATTACCATAACATCTAGCAGGTGCCAAAATCAGGTATCCGTATGGTTATTTTCACCGTAGTTTTATTTCCGTGGGGGAGCCCAAGTGCCGGGTGTCACCCCCTTCCCCATTAAAAAGGTAACTCAGGATGACGATTTCCACTGACCCCCCTCACATTCTCCCCCTACCCCACCCCTTCCCCTCCTCTTCCTTCCCTTTTCCATCCTCGCTCATCAAAAGATACAGATTTAAAAATAAATAAAAATAAAGTGACATTCGGTAAAGAGAAAAGCAAATTTATTGCTCTTTATCCTCGAATGTTTTGAACACTCACTATTAATTTGATAAAATAATGCTAAAATGTTTGCAGACTTAACAGAGAAGTAATGAAGCAGTGGTGCAGCCAGAAATTGTTTTGAGGGTAGGGAGGGTTTCAGTTGACGCACCTGCTGTTCACACACCCCATTCACCGGGGGGTCTGGGGGTATGGAATACCCCCCAGGTTAACGGGGGGTACGGGGGTCCACCCCCGGAAAATTTTGAAAAATTGACCCCTTGAAAACCCAGTTTAATGGGATTTCTGGGTTTTATTTGAGAGAACCGAGAAAAATTTATGGGATGGAGATTTGGGGGGGGGGGAGTTCTTTCTCCATCCTGATGATACTTATTCTTTGATTTTCATTTTCTAACTATTTAGAATAATTTTTCTTGACCGGTCCAGTTGGGTGTCACCCCCAGGTTCCCGACCATATTCCCTTACCTGAAGTCCGGCAGAACCCGCGGCAAACTGTCCTTTCTTCCTTCCACCCACCCCCCTTACCTTCAACTACCTTTATTTTTACCTTCCTTTCGTTTTCCTCCTATTTTTCCTTTCCTAATTTCTTTTCTTCTCTTTTTTCTTTTTTTTTCCTTTTTTCTTGTTTTCCTTTTTTCTTTTAAGCGTGCCGTATATATACGGTACGCTTTTTGTTTTCATTTTCATATCTAATATATAGGTTGCATGCTTTGCTTATGGCAAAACCTTGGCGGGAAAGGTTTGAAAAATTAAAAACGTGTTTTTTTAAAACTGGTTTCATTAATCGTTAATTTATTGCTGCAATCCAGGAGGTCTCGGCGTCTATTTTCTTAAAATTGTAAAAGTTTCGGTATTCCTGTTAATTTCAATAAGTTATTAAGCGTCAAAGTGGAATTCCTTTGAACGAGAATTCCATACAGGTCCAGCAACCTAAGTCATTTGTGCCAACCTATGAGTCAAAATTCCAAGGCAGGAGGGGGGTGGAAACATCTCCCGCAGGAACCCTCTTTGCCCCTCGCCTTTGGGCTCCATCGGTCACAAGATTTCTTCACGGTGCATTAAGCGGTCGGTCGGGCCGCGCAGGGTCTAAGACTCTAAATGTGTCAAACTCTGTTTGACGAGGGTTTCGAAAAGAAGTGTCGGCGAGGTATTGATGAAGAGCGGGAGGGGTATAGGAAAGAGAGGGACTCATTCATATCCTTAAGTAGACCTGTTTAGTGATGACGTCACGATCAGAATTGGTTCCAAACAAATGCTCTATCTCTCACTCTCGTTGATTTGCCTATAAGAAATCAGATCCACATTTTCGAACGCAAATTCATGCTAGTTAAAGAACAGTTTTCTCAAATTTTATTGCACCATTAGATTCCACGTATTTTAAAGTATCTTTTCACTCTAACATAATTCCTAAAAGATCACAAGCGAATTTACAATCACAGTTATACCGAAAGATGTTCTATACGTTTTGTCCTCGTCTTACTCACGGTCTCTTATGGGAGTATCACCGCCATGACACTCAATCATTCCAACTTCTCTTCGTATCGAAGCTATTGTTCGAGGTATAACACATGTCGTGATGGTGCTGATGAGCCTATATCCTAGAATGTTGTGCTCATAAGAAACTGTGAGTGTGACAAGGACAAAACATGGGACTTTCTTCGATATAACTGTGATTGTCCATTCATATTTTATCACTGAGAAAAAAGTGGCTGTTAAAACTGTAAGAATAGAACCATAGATGATTTCGCCTTATTTCAATCATGAGACCTATTGTTGCTATAGTCAGCGTGCTTGAATCTACACGAATTCCGATTGTCTTTATGGAATTTCGATTATTTCTATGGGGAAAAAAGCGCGGGAATATATATCCTATCGGAAAATTCATTGAAACAATCGGACATTTTTATAAGGGACGTGGAACCCAGTGGTGTGATAAACATAACTGGTGCAAAGAACATGTTGTTTACTAGCACTTGTAATTGAAAATTTGGATCGTGTTTCATATGGGAAAACGCACGAGAGCGCGAGTGAGGCGGAGCCTATTTTTGGAACCAATTTTTTTCATGACATCACACTAAACAGGTCTTGGTCATTGGAAACATTTGAAATTCTGGGGGATCGGCAAATTGAAAACCCCTTTATGAGCGTCTATGCAGTCAAGGGATTTTTGAGGAAATTTTGGGCGTTTTGTTGAAAAAAAGGTTTTTAAAATTCAGAACAAAGGGAGGGGGTAAAATTCGCATTAATAGCTCTAAACAGTGAGAGGGGCTGTCACGTGTCTTCCACCCCTGGACAGCCTCCTCGCTGTGGCTATGGAATTGACTCTGGAATAACTTATTTACCTATCCTAAAAAGTTTCTCGCGTGTACAGTATTTTTTACTGGAAGCTTCTTCAAATTTTGGAAACTATAGGTCCATAAGGAACTTTGCTTTTCCAACACGAAAAATGATATCGACCGACGGCAACAGAAAAAAAAAATAATATTATAATGCGTTATAATGAATAATGGCTTAGTTTTAACTGTAAACTTTCCATACTTTTCAACAAAATAAATGGGGGAGGGGGAATTAAAATCCACAAACGTCTTAAACCTCCACACCTACTAATCTATACCCTTAGAGGGCTTAAAGGGCTAAAATGCTTGACGTGTAAAGGGCACCTGAAATGGTTAGTTCTGTATATTAAAGGACTATTTTTTCATGAATTCGCAAGGTTTCCATTTATGTATATTACATATCTACATCGTGACAATCGCAATAAGTGCTGACAGCACCTAAAACGGAAAAAAAGAAGAAAAAAAACTGTTTATTATTTAGAATCACGGCTTTTCCGAAAATGACACTTTTTGACTTCAAAAGAACGGAACCTCATTTTTGATCCCTGAACAAGTCGTTTAAAAGTTGGAGGGATTTAGCAATATCTATTGTATATACTTTATATGGGTAAAAAAGATCGAGCCTTATCAAATAATTTTCTCTTTTCAGCTTTCAATGGGTTTGTTGCAAACTTTTGCTACAGCGCTATAGAGTTTTAATTTTTATGTAAAATCGCCTGAAAATTACATTGGCGGCATCAAATAGTCATAAAATCCATTAATAAACCCACAAAACGCATTATAAAGAAAGCCAAAATGGCAGTCGTAAAGCCGAACAATCTGTGCACGCGCATACAACGAACATCAAAGACAGGCGATCCATTTTCCCCTTTTTCGTTGAAAGGGGGGGGGGGAGAAAATATCTCTACAGTCAAACTGTGATTTTAAAAATTTGCATGGTCAAGATGTTGTGTTCTGTGAAGGGTGGCGGGGAGCAAAATATCAAGAATATAGGATGTTGCAAAACTTAAGTGCCAAACTTATGGAGTGTATTTTTGGGGTCAACATATACCTATATAAGGCTTTATTTTCCTACATGAATATGTGCTGCAAATATTTCTCTTCTGAGCTAGAGCCCTCCAAAGTTTTGAAAACAAAAAACAAAAACAAACCCCAAAAAAAACAACGCCTTTGACTCATCTCCTTTTAGATACATCTGATCATTTATTTTTTTCATCATTTCTCACCAAAGAAGCTCAATTGGACAGAACTTGTCACAAAAGAACTGAGTGATATTTTTGATAAAATTGAGTTATTGATTGATAGACCTAGCAATACTGAATCTCGAAGCAACAAGTGCTTCTTCTAATAACAACTATTTCCCGTCAAAATTCCAGGTAAAAGTGAGCTGGTGAGCCTCATTGAAGTCATTGTCCATATGATGAAATTAAATGAGAACTTGGTTCCTTTTTCTTAAACCTTAATCCGAGTCACGTAAGGAACCAACTCCGACTTGGTTCCTTTTATAGAATTGGGAACGGACTTAAGTCCGGATTAACGGATTTTAAAATATCAACAGTGTAAACCAACTCTGCCGTTTGGTTTCTCTTAGAGATTCGGTTTTCGTGATTATGCCAAACAAAAAGAAGAAAGGAACCAATTCACCTTAAACGCTAAAAATTAAGTAGGTACCTTTCCTGCATAGGAAATTCCACTTTTCCGGTGTTGAAATGCAAAAACATAACACGGTAGTTGTATGAAATCAAAACGTAAGTAATTCCGAGTTTTTTGTTTAAATGCTAGCTCTTCAACTTTGGACTCAATTTTCTCGAGATCAGCTCCATGTCACGTGGTTCCTCTTTGATGAATTATCATTGCTAGCAAAAGCATTAAAGCTGTTCAGACTTTAGTGGCTCGCTTTTCCAACACCTGCGTGTTGGAATTTTCCCTGCTTGTTTTTTCCTTTTTTCTTTGTTTTCCTTATTGCCTTTTTCTTTCTCTTTTTCTTTCACTCCGGTGGGTGTCACCCCCCTCCCCCCTAGCGACGCCACTGCCCTCCACAAAAGTTTGCAAATTGTCAGTTCAAAATTTGTATTTCGTCGATTTCCAATGCCGTTTGGTTCAATTATTAACAAAACAATTTTGCTGTCTCGACTTTTAATAACTTTAGAATGGGTCAGTTGCAAACTTTTGCTATAGCGCTATAGAGTGATCAATCTCAAGTAAAACCGCGTGATTAGTCCATTGGTGGCAGCAGAAAGTCATAAAATGCAATAACAAACTCACAAGAGGCATTTAACTGAAATCCAAGATGGTGGTAAAATACCGAGCAACCTGTATGCAAGCACCATGAATATCCAAGATGGCCAACCTCACAACATCAATCACAACCATTACAACCAAGCACAACGCAAACAAACTCATAACCTCTAACAGGGCCGGATTGAATGCGGAGCGACCGGGGCGCGCGCCCGGGGCCCCCACCACAAAGCAGGTCCTCTTTTTTTTTTTTTTTTTTTTTTTGTATTGATGGTTGATGAACTTCCTTTTTTCTATCATTACAATACTGTAACAGTCCGGCCAGTGGCGTAATCTTAGGGGGGCATAGCCTTTTTGCCCCTCCAATATTTGAGGAGGGGGGGGAGTATCATTTTGCCCCCCCCCCCCCAATAATTTGATGAAAAAGAGGGAGGGAGAAAAGAAAAGACGAAAAAATACAAAAATAATAAAGAAAGAAAGGAATAATTACAGGAACCAAGAAGCAAAAAATGGCAAGAATAAGTGGCTCTATTTTACCCTGAAACTTAGCCTAAAAAATCTAAAGTGAAAAATTCCTCTGTTGTCAATGAAATAAAGAAAATATACATTGAGCGCAGTCTACTAACTTCTGTTCTGTCGGTTGATTATTTTTGAAAGATTCAATTGCTTAAAATATAGTCTGAGAGAACCCAAATGTTCAAATTTTTCCGGGGGAATACCCCCAGACCCCCTATTACTGGAAAGTGTCCCCCCCAGATTCCCTAAAGTATTGGACTATTTGCTTTCCCCTTTCCCTCAAAAATAATTTCAAATTTTACGCCACTGAGCGGAACATTACATTTACTGCAGTTTTTTCCAGAATACTTCTAACCGTGAGAAATAGTTTCCCCAAAGCCTAGAAATATCAGCTTCCTCAATAAGCTGAAAGTCTAAACTGAAAAATTCCCTTTTTGCAGCCTGAGAAATGAGGAAAATAAACGTATTTTTTTTTTTTTTTTTTTAACATGCAGTAAGTACTGCATGTTTTTGTTATGGTTTTGTATCGATTTTGGCCATAAACTTCCTGCATATAAATCGACAATTTTCGGCTTGGTCGCAAACGTGCGTTGTCAGATTTACGCGCGTAATGATCGCGTACTGCTTTTCGGTGGATTCCTTTCGTTCGATATATTGCGGAGCGGCAACGCGAAAAGTCTCCCTATCCTTTAAGCAGTCACTAAACGAATCGCGCGCCATATCGAATCCGCGATATTCTTCGGTCCGCCGCACAATGGACAGAAATCAAATCTTTGGCGGTCCAAATTCGATCCTTTCAAAGTTGGAAAATTAGTATTTTAGATGGATACTATAGTTGATTTTAAGGGGTTTATTTGGCTCCGTTTTTTATTCCTGGCTTGTCCCATACTTATCGGAGAATATCATTTGATGGATCGACAATTCTTGTGATATCTCATGTCTTTGTATTTTTGACCACTTAGGACTCGATTTGGATCCATAGTGCGCCGTTTGAAATGTTCGAATAATGTTTGAGTTAGCTTTTGACTGAGTATTGAACGTAAGTTTTTCATAAGGATTTGTCTCCGTTATGAATAAATTTGGTAGTTTCATTATTTTGTCTGTGATTACCAACGAGCTATATCTAGTTCGGAGGCTTTGGTAAACATGCGTAATTTGCCTCGAAGATTTTAAGGTTAGAGATTTATGTTGTGAAAACAAACCGAAGTTTCCTCCGCAATGTATTTTCGCGTGTTTTCGAAGTCTATCAGAGATTTTAAAATCTGAATTTCTTTATGAACTGTGCGTGTTTTCTGTCAATCAAAGCCTTAATTTCAGTTTCTACTAATTGAAACACTCAAGTTCTTCATAGCTTTCATCTAATTTGCCAGATTCTACAGTGCGTGTTATTGCCTCGTAATGCCGTAACTCATCGCCTTTCTTGGCATTTGGACGAGTGAAAGTGGTATGTTTGTGGTGATTTATTCAAAAAATTTGTAATTTGACCTCTCTCAGCAAACTCTCTCTTCCTGAGACAGATTTTCTCATGTCCATCTCCTAAGTTGAGTGATCTGAAGTAGATAAATTCGTTAACCGATGAGCGTGCTCCTTGATCCTTCTGAAATGTTTGTGCAGTGGAAAAGTTACCGAAAGGAAAAAAAAACCACCTTGGATGTATTGTTTGATTAAATAATTTACTTTAAACCAAGAATTGTCTTGAAGGCATGTGCTCCATTACCTACTTATTCTCAAGTTTCCATGTCTCGAGACAACTTCATCAGGAACTCTGTCAGGAGCCTTTAGGTACTACCTTCTAGGCTGATTATGTGTTGAATAATAGTTTTCACGATTTGAAAGCAAGCTTCATGCTACATCCAGTTTAATTTCTCTCCAGCACCATCAAGCTGTAAAGTCGTTTGCTTCCTGTCCCACACAGGATTTTTATACTTCTAAGACAAGGAAATGTCCGAACATCACTGTGCGCCAAGGGTGTTTGGTTTTTTTCGGCACTCATCAGAGACCTTATTATTTGACGTTCAGAAAACGTCAGAGCGTACTCAGCGTAGCCAATGCGTATCTTTCTTTTTTCAAGAGAGCTTGACTATTTTGACTTTCCAAGCATTTCAAAAATTACTGAATTAATCCTGAGTTGATGTCTAATTTGTAAGGTGATAATAAGCTTTTTATTTTTGTTCAAGACTTAACTTGCCAGTTTCACTCAAGTCATCATTCTGTCCGTGTGAAAGAGTGCTCTAATGACTGTTCTCTCAAACAAGCCTCTATGATCCTGATCCTTACTGAAGTGTTGCCCCTTTCAGTTTTTCCAGTGTTTATTCCAGAGATAAATCTGGTTCATTTGCTAAAGAGCATTTCTAAAATTTTACCTGTCTCCAACTATCAGCATTTATCAGCTACAATTTGATTCTTGAAAGCCCTCCATGACCATCTTTGATATCAGCACTCTTCTTCTGTCCAAACGTGTAAGTTCAGTGTAAGTCCTTTTACCTATTTCTGCATGATGTAATTTCTTGGCAGCCGATTATGAACAATCGAGTCAACTTCGACGAATTGAAGCTATTGGACTAAGTCCATTCCAATCATTTGAGTCAGTTGCTCCGCTGGTAATTTCCACTTTTGAGCATGAATTCTTAAATAAATTCTGAAAATGTCACAATGAGCGCAGATGCATCATTATTTCTTCCACGATGGAAGTATAAAGGTGGAGGGGAGGCATTCGTGCCCCACCTACGTCACAGCTTAATCTCCTCCGCTTATCTCCTCAATCAATGCGCTGCTCTTTATGAGAAGAATCAGCATTCATGCTCGGATTTCAACTTTAACATTGTTCAAACCGTAAGTTATCATAATTTAGGTATGAATGTACCACAACAGAAGCATTTTGAGTATCAGGTTCTAGCAAGTAGGTAGTGGTGCCTGCTTCTGCATTGCATCAAAGCGCATCCTTGAGGAGGTGATTATCAATTAGTTAAATCAGTCGAGTGAGATGGATGCTCTCCGATCGACCTCAGCGCACTATTTCAGTCGACACCATTTAACATTAAATAAATGCATCACAGAACTTGGTGTTAGTGTTGACATTTGAATAGTTCTGCTCTCCATGACTGTCATGCAAGCATGGGTACAATTGGTCTGGAATATTGGCAAGGATATTCGTCATGAAGCAGTTTTTATCGAATGGCCATGTCTCAGTTAAAACTGAACAAATCTTGATGCATCAGCGCTTTATGTGATTTCCGCGGCATTTAAGTAAGTAAGAATTATTGATCGCAAGTAGTAATTAACGACTGTGCATATGGCCCAAAATGCGAAATTAATTGGACAGGGCTAAGTTTATTCGACTCTACCTAATTCTTTTAGATTCCATTTAAGGAGTCCATTTAATTCACCCAAGTCCGATCGATTGTTTGTGATCAGTTTCCAAGTCAGAGAAAAATAAGGACTTACAAGTTTTGACAGAGGAAGAGCGGTGACATCACAGATGATCGTAAGAGCTTTCTAGGATCAAACTGAAGCAGGTAAAGGCAAACTTTTTGAGACAGTTTAAATTTTGGAACGACTCTTGTATGGACAAACATTGGAAAAACATAATACTTTACAGTTTGGGAGCTCAAGAGGCAATACTTCCAGTGATTCTAGGGGAAATGTCTTGAAGGTACCTTCTTTTTGAAATGGGGGGGACTCTGGTAAGACAAGGCAGTAAACAAATGGCTCTAACTGCGTCAAGGCTTTTAATAAGGTCACACTTACAATTAGTCCATAATTACACCTGAACGCTGTGAAGAACTAAATTCTAGGATTAAAAACATTTTTGACGCATTTCTATTTAAAATTCACAGCAGAATTTGGTTTGCTCATGGTTTGTTTTCATTGTATATGAACAAAAGTAAACATACGACTTTACTTTTTCCAAAAACATTGACTTTCAAACGTTTCATCTCTGCGCTAATCATTCATCAAAACTCCACATTTTGGTGTTTTTCGGACATTTCCCTATCTTAAAAGGTACCTACTTCCCACACAGTATACACTTTCAACGCTGCTAGAAATTCATTTTACACCTACAGTGTTATTTTCACGCTACAGGATTATCAGAAGGTTCAAGGATTACTTACTTGTCTTTGAAGTGAATCACCCAATTTTTCTGAATTACTTGCTCGGTTTTTACTTTGTTTATGACCATTTTTAAAATATAATGGTGCGACGAGAAGTACCATATAGGTATTAAGTAATTGACAATCTTTAATTGGTGAGTGGCAGCAGGTATTTTCAAATCTTCAAATGTTTTAAAAGCCAATCCAGCTACCTATAATTTGAGTTTAGAAAAGCTTGTTGCCCGCCATATTTACCCCCCCCCCCCATTGCTGTTCGAAATGATCCAGCTTTGATGCTTTAAGGTAAGATTAAAACCAGTCTGTTTCATTATTTTCATCCATTAAATCCTAAAGATTTTATTTATGACCATGCCAACAGCACCTTTCAACAAGGCGAGGATTACAATCATAGGTGAGGAGCGATAAATTGCAATCACCAATAATCATATCAGCCACAACCGCCTATAAGTGCGCAGAATTAAAGTATTTAAGTAATTGAATCATAACTAAATAAGTGCAAGCTACAAAATATTAGGAATATACAAAATGTAACTAAACTCCGGGCGCAAACTTCTACTGTGAATATTGGAGCCCGAAATAAAACATGTTTCCCCTATGAATATGGGTAGAAAAATGCCCCCCTCTTGAACTGCGATTCCTCCATGTTTTACAAAAATTTGATTTATCAGTAATAGCCACAGTTACAAATCAAAAAGACTTGAAACTTGGTGATCTGAAGTATTTTTACATAAAGTATCCATTTATAAACTTGAAAAATTCAGAAATTAAGTCTGACTATACGTTTCAAGATATATTGTACTATTAAAAGCACAAATTTCATGATACAGGTTTACCATTTGAAAATAATGTCTAAAGTCCGATGGGAGAAACGCTTAAAAATATTTTGAGCTTCTCGCAGTTATTTAGTTACTTAGACATGATGTACAGGCTGTAACAGATGTATCCCTCCCCCCCCCATGTCTAACATTTGAACGAGTTGAGATAAAAAGTTGCGGTTTGGACCATTCTTCATAACTTTAGATGAACTTTATTTTTTTGAGGGTCAAAACCCCCCACCCCCCTAGGGGGCCCCCAGGGGGGCTAGCTCAAAATTTTCAAATGGCAATCCCTATCTTGTGATACATCGTTTGAAAGGGCATAAAATTCCAAGACTTTTGGCGCAAATTAGAGGTCGATATCGTTTTTCGTTTTCGATATATCGACGTTCAAAGTTCGATTTTCAAAAAATCAGAATTCCCATTTAAAAAGTCGGAATTAGAAAAACTAGGAGTCTAAAATACTCTAAAAAGCAAGTTTTTTTCAGAAAAAAATACGGTTCTGCCATTTTTTTAGTCCAAATTTGATTTTAGAGCCCCCAAACAATGTTCTAAAATATTGCCCCTCAGGGGGGCTACCTCAAAAATTCCGAGGCACGACCCTTATCGAGTGATACATCGCTCAAAAGGACACACTAAACTGAGCATTTTTGCGCAAACCGCAGGTCCATATTGTTTTTAGTTTCCGATTTATTGGAATTTGATAACAGATGAAAATCCAACTTTGCCATTCGAAATATCAAAAACTAAAAACGATATCGACCTGCGGTTTGCGCCAAAATGCTCAGTTCAGTGTGCCCTTTAGAGCGATGTATCACTCGATAAGGGTCGTGCCTCGGAATTTTTGAGGTAGCCCCCCTGAGGAGCAATATTTTAGAACACTGTTGGGAGGCTAAAACCAAATTTGGACTAAATGTATGGCCGAACCGTATTTTTTTCTGAAAAGTGCTTGCTTTTTAAAGTATTTTAGACCCCTAGTTTTTCTACTTCCGACTTTTTAAATGGGAATTCTGATTTTTTGAAAATCGAACTTTGAAAGTCGATATACCGAAAACTAAAAACGATATCGACCTCTAGTTTGCGCCAAAAGTTTTAGAATTGTATACCCTTTCAAACGATGTATCACAATATAGGGGTTGCCATTTGAAAATTTTGAAATAGCCCCCCTGGGGGCCCCCTAGGGGGGGGAGGTTGACCCCCAAAAAAATAAAGTTCATCTAAAGTTATGAAGAATGGTCCAAACCGCAACTTTTTATCTCAACTCGTTCAAAAGTTAGACAGGGGAGGGGGGGGATACATCTGTTACTGATTGATATTTTCAAAAGCCCTCAACAGCCCCTCGTTCATATTAGGAGAATATCATACACTTATCAAGTTTTTTGCAAAGAAGTATCTTCTAAAAGTACGAAAAAAGTTCATACCCTCATAGCAGAGGCAATTGCCAACATTTTTGCTCCCATAGACATTTACCAAAACACCCAGATTTTTTTAGCCATGGGGACTTGGAAGATTTTTGAATCAACCCTTGTGCTTATTCAGTTGAGAATTTCTCACAAATCTTGACAGATTCTGAAAAAATGTATCGAAACCTTCCGATCGATGTGCAACGTGTTCACTTGAGGAGACAAAATAAGGTGTCTTTTTTCAAATCAAAATTTTGGGACTTCAATGGCAGAATCGGACTGATTCCATGGTCTGAGACATAGACTGCCCAAAATTTTAATTTAAGGAAGTACACCTAATTTTTTCACTTTAAGGTACCAAACTAGTAGCACATCAATCAAAATGGTTCCATCCATTTGATCAGAATCTGTATTGTATTTGAAGAATTCTCAACAGGGTGGCCACAAAAGCCAATTAAAATTTTTTCCAAAAATCCGCCATAACTCAAAACATTTAGGTTTTTTGGTAAATGTCCATGGGAGCAGAAATGTTGGAAATTGCCTCAACTTCAAGGACACGAGCTTTTCTCATAACTTTAAAAGAGCTTTTTTGAAAAAAAAAACTTGAGAAAGATATGATTGAGCCTCCCCCCTCAAATATGCCCCACAGGGCGACTGTCATTCAGGGTAACTTTGTGCACTTTGAGTCTAACTTTGTGCAAGACGTTTTGTGATTCAGGGCAACTTTTTGCATCTTTTGCTATATTTCATTCAACACACCTAAGTAACTTTAAAGAGTGTTTTGTGTCCAATGCTGCCAATTTCTGAAAGATTCCACATTTTATACAGCTTGAACTAGGCATGCACAAAGTTACACCCCAATGCACAAAGTTACCCTGAATGACAGTATTCGAAGCTATCGAAAAACCGTCTAAAAGTTTGGAAGCTTCAAAACCAAAATTTGACTAAATGTTTGTTATAATGGAATTTTTTTCTGAAAAGGGCTTACTTTATAGAGTATTTTTGTGTCCTTGATTTTTAAATTCCGACTCTTCAAAGAGGAGTAATGATTTTTTGAAAATTGGTCCAAATCGAACTTTGACTTTCGATGTATCAAAAACGAAAAACGATTTTGAACTTCGATTCGCACCAAAAGTCTGATAATTTCACCCTCTTTTCGATTAATAAATAAAATATGGGGGTCCTCGTTTGAAGTATTGAATTTAGGGACGTGGTATCGGCCCTGCGGGCCCCCCAGAGATGGCCCCAAAATCGAAAACCCCCTATAAAGGTGTCCCCCTCAAGGTAATTGAACACTTGTTTCAGTGTTTTTCAAAATCAGGAGCCGTTCTCGAGATATTTGGCCTAGCTCCTTTTTTAATTGACACCCTGTATGCTATGAAACTTAATGAAAAGCGGTATTCCAAGAATAACAACGCAGTCAAAGTAGCTTACACTGATTGACTGCATGTTATCTTTGTATCGCTAGATTGCGATACAAAATCTGCTGGCTGCTTGTTTTTTTTTTTTTTTTTTTTTTTTTTTTTAAATTTGGTGGCATTAGTATGCGATAATATTGCTTAAAATGTCGTCTGAGAGAGCCTGAATTTGCAATTTTTTCTGGGGGAGGACCCCCGGACCCTCCTCTCACTGGGGGTGTCTCCCCAGACCCCCATAGCGCATCTCTCAAAAGTTGGTTTGCCTCCCCCCACTGAGTCCGGCAATGTTGGAAGTGAAGCTTTTTGTAAAGTAACCCTTAAAGAAATAAAGAAACATTGAAAATACCAACAAAACTTTAAACATTATTAACGACTTTTTTTCATCAAAATTTACTTATTTTACTCAACATGCCTTTAAAAGTAGGGACTTTATGATTTATTATTATTCCTAAGATTTACCGGGAGGGGGCCCCCACCAAAGGTCCGCCCCGGGGCCCCCTGCGACCTAAATCCGGCCCTGACCTCTAATGCTGTGCGGTTGTCAACGTCGGCCATCTTGGATATTCATGGTGCTTGCATACAGGTTGCTCGATATCTTACCGCCATTTTGGGTTTCAGTTAAACGCCTCTTGTGAGTTTAATACTGCGCATTTTATGACTTTCTGATACCACCAATGGACTTTTCACTTGATTTTACTTAAGATTTAACACTCTATATCGCTGTAGCAAAATTTTGCAACAGACCCATTGTGTTACATCAACCTTCTTTTTTTGTTGAAGTTTATTTATTTGAGTATACTGCTGGGATGTCGACTTAAATTTCATTCAATGTGTCATGTGTCCAAAAATTTTTTAAAGCCCGTGCCACACCGGAGCAAACTCTGCCGATGCTTAAAAAAAAAACAAGCAGGGAAAATTCCAACACGCAGGTGTTGGAAAAGCGTGCCACTAAAGTCTGAACAGCTTTAATGCTTTTGCTAGCAATGATAATTCATCAAAGAGGAACCATGTGACATGGAGCTGATCTCGAGAAAATTGAGTCCAAAGTTGAAGAGCTAGCATTTAAACAAAAAACGCGGAATTACTTACGTTTTGATTTCATTCAACTACCGTGTTATGTTTTTGCATTTCAACACCGGAAAAGTGGAATTTCCTATGCAGGAAAGGTACCTACTTAATTTTTAGCGTTTAAACTGACTTGGTTCCTTTCTTCTTTTTGTTTGGCATAATCACGAAAAACGAATCTCTAAGAGAAACCAAACGGCAGAGTTGGTTTACACTGTTGATATTTTAAAATCCGTTAATCCGGACTTAAGTCCGTTCCCAATTCTATAAAAGGAACCAAGTCGGAGTTGGTTCCTTACGTGACTCGGATTAAGGTTTAAGAAAAAGGAACCAAGTTCTCATTTTATTTCATCACATGGACAATGACTTCAATGAGGCTTCAATGAGGAAATAGTTGTTATTAGAAGAAGCACTTGTTGCTTCGAGATTGAGTATTGCTAGGTCTATCAATCAATAACTCAATGTTATCAAAAATGTCACTCAGTTCTTTTGTGACAAGTGCTGTCCAATTGAGCTGATTTGGTGAGAAATTATGGAAAAAAAAAAAAATTAGATCAGATGTATCTATAAGGAGATGAGTCAAAGGCGTTTTTTTTTTTGTGTTCGTTTTTTGATTTTTGTTTTCAAAACTTTGGACGGCTCTAGCTCAGAAGAGAAACATTTGCAGCACATATTCGTGTAGGAAAATAAAGCCTTATATATGTGTTGACCCCAAAAATACACTCCATAAGTTTGGCACTTAAGTTTTGAAACACCCTATATTCTTGATATTTTGCTCCCCCCCCCCCCCCCCCCCCCCCCCCACCCTTCACAGAACACAACATCTTGACCATGCAAATTTTTAAAATCACAGTTTGACTGTAGAGATATTTTTTTTCCCCTCCCCCCCCCCTTTCAACGAAAAAGGGGAAAATGGATCGCCTATCTTGGATGTTCGTCGTATGCGCGTGCAGAGATTGTTCGGCTTTACGACTGCTATTTTGGCTTTCTTTATAATGCGTTTTGTGGGTTTATTAATGGATTTTATGACTATTTGATGCCGCCAATGAAATTTTCAGGCGATTTTACATAAAAATCAAAACTCTATAGCGCTGTAGCAAAAGTTTGCAACAAACCCATTGAAAGCTGAAAAGAGAAAATTATTTGATAAGGCTCGATCTTTTTTACCCACATAAAGTATAGACAATAGATATTTCTAAATCCCTCCACCTTTTAAACGGCTTGTTCAGGGATCAAAAATGAGGTTGCGTTCTTTTGAAGTCAAAAAGTGTCATATTCGGAAAAGCCGTGATTCTAAATAATAAACAGTTTTTTTCTTCTTTTTTCCGTTTTAGGTGCTGTCAGCACTTGTTGCGATTGTCACGATGTAGATATGTAAAATGTATAAATGGAACACTTGCGAATTCATGAAAAAATAATCCTTTAATATACAGAACTAACCATTTCAGGTGCCCTTTACACGTCAAGCATTCTAGGGGTATAGATTATAGTAGGTGTGGAGGTTTAAGACGTTTGTGGATTTTAATTCCCCCTCTCCCCATTTATTTTGTTGAAAAGTATCGAAAGTTTACAGTTAAAACTAAGCCTATAACGCATTGTAATATAATTTTTTTTCTGTTGCCGTGGGTCGATATCATTTTTCGTTTTGGAAAAGCAAAGTTTCATATGGACCTATAATTTCCAAAATTTGAAGAGGCTTCCAGTAAAAAATACTGTACACGCGAGAAACTTTTTAGGATAGGTAAATAAGTTATTCCAGAGTCAATTCCATAGCCGCAGGGAGGAGGCTGTCCAGGGGTGGAAGACACGCGACAGCCCCTCTCACTTTTTAGAGCTATTAATGCGAATTTTTAAACCCCCCTCCCTTTGTTCTGAATTTTAAAACCTTTTTTTCAACAAAACGCCCAAAATTTCCTCAAAAATCCCTTGACTGCATAGACGCTCATTAAGGGGTTTTCAATTTGCCGATCCCCCAGAATTTCAAATGTTTCCAATGACCAAGACCTGTTTAGTGTGACGTCATGAAAATAATTGGTTCCAAAAAAAGGCTCCGTCTCACTCGCTCTCGGGGGTTTTTCCCCATATGAAATACGATCCAAATTTTCAAATACAAGTGCTAGTAAACAACAAGTTCTTTGCACCAATTGTGTTTATCACACCATTGGGTTCCACGTCCCTTATAAAAATTTCCGATTGTTTCAATGAATTTTCCGATATGATATATATTCCCGCGCTTTATTTCCCATAAAAATAATCGAAATTTTATAGAGACAATCGGTATTCGTGTAGATTCAAGAGCGCTGACTATAGCAACGATAGGTCTTATGATTGAAATAAGACGAAACACATCTATGGTTCTTTTCTTACAGTTTTAACAGCCACTTTTTTCTCAGTGATAAAATGTGAGCTCGCTACCACAAACTTTTTGAAACATCGCGCAACAATGCACAATCACAGCTATATCGAAGAAAGTCCTATGTTTTGTCCTTGTCACACTCACAGTTTCTTATGAGCACAACATTCTAGGATATAGGCTCATCAGCACCATCACGACATGTGTTATACCTCGAACAATAGCTTCGATACGAAGAGAAGTTAGAATGATTGAGTGTCATGGCGGTGATACTCCCCTAAGAGACCGTGAGTAAGACGAGGACAAAAAGTAGAACATCTTTCGGTATAACTGTGATTGTAAATTCGCTTGTGATCTTTCAGGAATTATGTTAGAGTGAAAAATACTTTAAGGTACGTGGAAACTAATGGTGCAATAAAATTTGAGAAAACTGTGCTTTAACTAGCATGAATATGCGTTCGAAAATTTGGATCTGATTTCTTATAGGTAAATCAACGAGAGTGAGCGAGATAGAGCATTTGTTTGGAACCTATTTTGATGGTGACGTCATCACTAAACAGGTCTACTAAAGGATATGAATGAGCCCCCCTCTTTTTTATACCCCCCCCCCACTCTTCATCAATACCTCGCCGTCACTTCTTTTCGATACCGTCGTCAAACTGATGTTGACACTTTTATGAGTCCTCAGACCCTCCGAGATCCGAGACAGAAAGCCTCTCTAACACCCTCTCTCTCCCACACATTCACAAATATCTCCGCTTAATGAACCGTGAAGAAATCTCGTGACCGGTGGAGCCCAAAACCGAGGGGCAAAGAGGGTTTCTGTGAAGGATGTTTCCACCCCCCCTCCTGCCTTGGAATTTTGACTCATAGGTTGGCACAAATGACTTAGGTTGCTGGACCTGTATGGAATTCTCGTTCAAAGGAATTCGACTTTGACGCTTAATAACTTATTGAAATTAACAGGAATACCAAAACTTTTACAATTTTAAGAAAATAGACGCCGAGACCTCCTGGATTGCAGCAATAAATTAACGATTAATGAAACCAGTTTTAAGAAAACACGTTTTTAATTTTTCAAACCTTTCCCGCCAAAGGGTTTTTGCCATAAGCAAAGCATGCAACCTATATATTAGATATGAAAATGAAAAAAAAAAGCGTACCGTATATATACGGCACGCTTAAAAAACGCTCACAAGGGCATGTGAAGAATTTTAAATTCTACACTTTTGATCCGATCAGGTCTTGAAACCTCAAAAAATAACAAGGGTTTGCACTAAATACTCCCGAACTCCACTCCTTTAAAGCCATCAAATGCTTTTACACGCGCGATCGTAATGCCCGTGTTGGGCACTAATACTGGGAAATTCTCATCAAATATTACTGTCACCCCATCAACAAATGACCATAATAAGAGACGAATTTTCCTTTGGCACCGGTGTCACGGTGCCATTTTATTATAATCGGCTGTTAATCACTTTTCTGGTGACTACATACTATGTAGTACTCTACTAATTTTCCTTCCCAGCATAGAAGGAATGACGAAATTAAGATGGGAATCTCCCAGTATTACCCACCTTCCCCCTCATCATCAGATTTCGAACAAACGAACGATGTGCCCAACACCGCCACTATGATCACGTGAAAAGCATTTATATGAGTTGAGGGGATGATTTCGTAAGTTTTTAGAGCTAAACCATCGTTATTTTTTTAAGGAACTTGAATCTGCGAATCGACCCCTAAATCCCCTGTAGCAAAAGTGGGCAACAGCAACAGCCAATGGCGTAACGGGGGGGGGGGGGGGGGGGGGGGGGGGGTGCGTTCCAGGGGGCTGTGGGGATGATTCTGCTCTTTTGGACGAGACGAGACGAGATATCGGGAATCGACCAATCCCATCGGTTTAAACAACGTCACGTGACAGATTTCGAGTCATACACGATGGACGGACGAGTCATTTTTCTAAAATAAATGGCTCAAACTACCTCAAATCTGTCACGTGACGCCGTTTAAACTAATTGGAATGATAGATTCTCGCTATCTCAATATCTCATCTCGGTCTGGCTGCTCATTGGTTGCGGGTCAAATTGGAATTCGACCCGACTAAATATAGCCGACCCAGGGGCAGATTTACCATTACACAAAATACGCAATTGCGTAGGGCCTCATATCACAAAGGGAGGAAGAAGATAACAGATAAAGAAAGAGAGAAAAGAGGAAAATAGAGAAAAAGGAAAAGAAAAAAAAAGTAGACGGATAAAAAATAACAACTTTGGTTACAAAACAGTTTAAAACTGAGTTTTTTTTTTTTTTTTTTTTTAAATAAATGTATATGTTAGAGGTAGGACCCCCGAACAGTTCCCAGATGATATTATTTCACAGCCTTTATGTCCAAAACTTGTTCGTCCAAAATTTTATTTGTCCAGTCATATTTTCTTCCAATGTCATTTCGTCCAAACGTTCTAATGTCCAATGAACTACAATGACCGCGAATAAAAAGTCCAAGTCCAAAAAAATGGCCAAAGGCTCTCATATTTAATGAGCAGAAGTATTCCAATACAATGTTTATATATTCTTGTCTTCTGAAGAAAGCTTAAAAATAAATCTTCCTGTGAAATCCAACAAATGATTTGTAAAAGGTACTTACCTGTTGATTAACCTACTTGTTGAATTGTTGATAGTTGCCAGGGTTTATGAGTCAATTAAAAAAAAAAAAAAAAAACATACACTTGCATAATGATCGCTTGCAAAATTCATTTACCCCTTCGACTTTTAAAATTTTTTGACTTCATTTTGCGGACTTAAAATCTCTGGATATTTTAATATTGGCCTTTTCTTTTATTAGCCGTTTCCTCTTTGGACCTAATTTTTTGGACTTTAATGTTTCGGACATTAATTTTTGGATTTAAAAAGTTTCGGACATAAAAATTTGGACATATCATCTGTGTATCCACCGAACCCCCCTCCTTTCTGGAGATGTGCCCCAGACCCCTCTGGCATCCTACTATTCTCCCATGAGGCCTCAAATTCAAAATTGCGTAGGGCCTCAAGAGATGTAAATCCGCCCCCTGAGCCGACCTTAAATATTAGTCAATTTATTCTTCACTGTTTAAAGGATTCGGAGGAGCACCATCACCGACGAAGTTCATATTCGACGCCGGGGATATAGTTGAGTCAAGACAATATCTCAAAATCAGCTATCATCTCATCCACCGATACTATTATGCCATCTCAAAGAAGGAACTCGTGAGCTTCCCGCCATCATTTGGTCATTGTGTTTACGGCAGAATGTACCCAAAAGTTCTTAGACCCAATTACGATTACACCAGGAAGGAGCTGCACTGGAGCAGATCAATGACGCATGATCAATCCGTTGGAATGATGGGCGGATTTGTGGCAAGAATGATGATTGGCACTCAGCTACCTTACGGCACCTCGGGCTGTAACGACGAACATTACGCGAAATACCTCGCTTACGGCGCATATTCTCCAGAAAAATGGAATGTACATAAAAACTTCAAGATCTCGCGGAAATGTCCGGTGAGAGCGCCCTTAAACATGAACGATGTTAAGAAAGTTGAAAGAGAAAAAACTTTCACGCTTCTGGACGCCAATGGCAGAGAGATTAGACTCAGTGCGTTGGCGTGGCGTGGTAACGAGCTCTGGTCGGCCCCTAGGACTTGGAAACCTCGATGGGCGAAACCGGAGGTAACCGAGAGGTATTCACCACTGCGCATTTCTCATACTACTGATACTGAGCTCGACTCGTGGAACCAGCTTGATCCGGCTAAAGGCGAAAATGACAAAAATGACGAAAATGACGAAGATGAAGAATTATCAATTGACGGACAATTCGACAGTTTTATCCGAAAAAAGCGAGTTAATGCCGCTTGAGTAAATCCCAGTGTTGCCAGATCCTGCGGCTTTTTCTTTAAGTTCTTATGGGAAAAGCCGCAAGATCTGGCAACACTGGTAAATCCTTTCCTGGTTCTACTCCTCTTTCCCCTCATCACGCATCGTCGCTCTTTGTCGAGCCAATATCTTCGCCTCATTTTTTTGCAGAGACAATAATAGACTGTTTTAGTAGAGCGATATATCGTATCGATTGCCGTCCGAGGGCCTCTGGTTCCAAACAAACTCTGGTTCAATGTAATTTCCCCATAAGCGAACTTTTGAACGGAAATTTAGGGTATTAAATCAAACAATTAATGCGACCTTGTTGCGATTATGAATTCTACGTCCTCAAAAATGCTTAATTATGCCTGCGGGCCGATCCTTGAAATTCACGACTTTTGGGTAGACTGGATAAGAATGGAAAACGGTGATTGGTGGAGACGAGTCACGTGGTTGCCCAGTCTAATCAAAATACGGAATGGATTAGATAAGTTATCGGGTACTCCAAGACTGCCCGATAAAGTATCTAATCCAATCCGTATTTTGATTAGACTGGGCAACCACGTGACTCGTCTCCACCAATCACCGTTTTCCATTCTTATCCAGTCTACCCAAAAGTCGTGAATTTCAAGGATCGGCCCGCTGGTTCCTTGACTAAAACTGCCGAATTCAATAAGATATTACAGATTAAATGTTGCATTTGTAGGTTAGAATAGCCCGAAATCCCGCCAATTCCACAACAACAATAACAACATTTGGGTGATTCCAACCTCCAAACGCATCGTTTAATCTGTAATATCTTGTTGATTCCGGCAGTTTTACGGGTGGAACCAGACAAAATTAAGCATTTTCGAGGACGTAGAATTCATAATCGCAAAAAGGTCGCATAAATTGTTTAATTTAATACCCTAAATTTCCGTTCAAAAATCCGCTTATGGGGAAATTACATTGAACCAAAGTTTGTTTGGAACCAGAGGCCCTCGGACGGCAATCGATACGATATATCGCTCTACTAAAACAGTCTATAGAGACGGAGCACTACGCTAAAATACAAAGGAAAAATTTGAGGCACACTGAATTTTCGGGGATTCAACAGGATAACATTTTAAACAACAGTCAACACCTTTTGATGTCGCATGGTGTTGAATAGTGACATTCGTATACAGTGGCGCATCGAAGGGGGGGTTTTAGGGTTAACCCCCCCCCCCCCCCAAGCCTTAAAAAAAGGGAGAGAGAGAGAAAGAGAGGATGTGGTTCCTTCACAAATAGAAGAAAGAGAAAGAAAGGAAATCGTGATCAGCTAGGAAAGGGGGTTCACGGTGAACAAATTCCATATTATCCACATTTGCTTAAGAGTTATTCACTATGGCGAGGGAGGGGGGATAAAATCTAACCCCTCGGTGAACCCCCTCCGTGAAAATTCCATGGCACCTTCAACCACATTTCATTGACTCTTCTCCCTCCAATTATGAGTCGAGAGCAAAGATTTAATGCAGGCAAAATCGAAATATATTTGAACATTTCAATTTCACTGTACATGAAAGTGCCGTAAATTTCAATTTGAAGGTAAGGAAAATTGAAAAAAATTTCCGGGGGAGGGCCCCCGGACCCCCCCCCCCTCTCGGTGAACCCCTCGGTGAATATTCCATGGCTCCTTCAACGACACTCCACTTGACTTTTTTCCCTCCAATTATGAGTCGAGAGCAAAGATTTCATGCAGGCAAAATCGAAAATATATTTGAGCATTTCAATTTTACTGTACATGAAAGTGCCGTAAAATTCAATTTGAAGGTAAGGAAAATTGTAAGTTTTTTTCCGGGGGAGGGCCCCCGGACCCCCGATTGTTCTTAGGGGTATTCCAAACCCCTCAGACTACCCGGAGTTAGAGTCGTACCCCCCCCCCCCAAGGCAAATTTCTCGGTGCGCCGCTGTTCGGATAACCCAGGGGGATGCAATACCGCCTCTATTGACGGCTCTGATTTACGGTATTGGGAGATGGGCGGGAAGTGAAGAGGAGGGTGCTTACCATTCAACACCATGCGACGTTGACTGTTGTTTTGATGAATCCGCGAGAATTCAAAGTGCCTCTGCTGCAGCCAGTTAGTGCTTCGTCTCTATTTGTCTCTGTTCTTTTGCCTCCGCCTGAGATTGCAACTGCGACTACGCGGCTGCGGCACACTTTTGCTATATACCTACAGGCGATTCAAGATGATTCCAGGGTCGATTAGTTCCAACCGTGGACACCACGTCGCGCTGCTCAGAAAGTCAACAGTTTTTGGCTAAAATTGGCGAATTCACGCTTTATAAAAATACAAAGAGCTTGATTCAAAATGGGGGTTTTTCTCCCCCCCCCACCGATTTTCTTGAAACTTTGTATTTTGATAGTACTTGATAAAAGTAGTCTTTTTTTTCAAATAAAATTTTTCCAAAAATAATTAGGGGGGAGTTACAGTGTTGCAAAGTAGCACCTTTCAAAAATTCATAACTTTCGCGTAAATCGTCCAATTGAAACGCGGTTTTCACCAAAAGATGCGGATTGCAAAGCACTTTTATGCCATCTAAACGGAATTCAACTTCAATAATTTTTGACTTAGTTATCGTAATTTTTGTGATTTTTAGGCCACTCAAAATCTACTTAAAGTGAAATAAAAAATAATGGTATTTTTTTATTTTGACCGGGTTGCAATATGTTATTTCTCTTCAAATTCTGCGTAAAATGAGCCCAAGCAGAATGCAGGGCGATTTTTTGTTCCGGAGTTATGCATTTTTTAGTAAGCGAAAAACGAGTTTTTTAGGGTGCCCATGAGCGTTCGAGAGAGAGGCTCAAGTCAAATAAATGGAAACGGTATTTTTTGATTTTGACCAAATTAAAATATGTTATTCCTACTTAAATTCTGCGTAAAATGAGCCCAAGCATAATGTGGGGCGATTTTTTGCTGCGGAGCTATGCGCGTTTTAGTAAACGAAAGTCGAGCGTTCTATGGAGAGGCTCAAAGACGTGGGTAGCCCGGGTGGCCTCAACCACTCGACTTTCGTTTACTAAAACGCGCATAGCTCCGCAGCAAAAAATCGCCCCACATTATGCTTGGGCTCATTTTACGCAGAATTTAAGTAGGAATAACATATTTTAATTTGGTCAAAATCAAAAAATACCGTTTCCATTTATTTGACTTGAGCCTCTCTCTCGAACGCTCATGGGCACCCTAAAAAACTCGTTTTTCGCTTACTAAAAAATGCATAACTCCGGAACAAAAAATCGCCCTGCATTCTGCTTGGGCTCATTTTACGCAGAATTTGAAGAGAAATAACATATTGCAACCCGGTCAAAATAAAAAAATACCATTTTTTTTATTTCACTTTAAGTAGATTTTGAGTGGCCTAAAAATCACAAAAATGACGATAACTAAGTCAAAAATTATTGAAATTGAATTCCGTTTAGATGGCATAAAAGTGCTTTGCAATCCGCATCTTTTGGTGAAAACCGCGTTTCAATTGGACAATTTACGCGAAAGTTATGAATTTTTGAAAGGTGCGACTTTGCAACACTGTAACTCCCCCCCTAATTATTTTTGGAAAAATTTTATTTGAAAAAAAAGACTACTTTTATCAAGTACTATCAAAATACAAAGTTTCAAGAAAATCGGTGGGGGGGAGAAAAACCCCCATTTTGAATCAAGCTCTTTGTAGAACGTCAGCATACCTGTGAGCATACTTCAGGAAAATACTCTGAAAGTTTCAAGCTGATACACTCAAAAGGAAAGCCGGAAATAATGATGCACGAAAATTCCCATACGCCTCAAAGAGTGTGAGTGAGGTAGATAGACATATTATCACTCGCACTCACTCTTACTCACTAAGCTTGTGGCGAAATGAATTTCATAATTTACGGCTTCAATTCGAAACCGATTTTGCTCGTTTTGGGCTCAAAAAATCCATTTCGCAGGTGCTGGCGTTATTTGATTTTGCGTTTTATCAATGATTTCAGTTTAAAACGCCAAAAACACGAATTTTCCCAAAAGCTACTATCCATTGGATTAAAATCTGGAAAAGTTTCGCCTGGAATAACCTTAAAGGTTGATTCTGGTATAAAAAAAACTCCACGAATATCAATGGTTTAACTAAAAATTTCCGAAATCCACTCCTATACTCAATAAACGCTTTTATTTGCGCGAGAGTAGGGCAATAATAATGAGAGATTCCCATCTAATAATACTGTAACCCCGTCAAGAATTGACCAATAAGAGACGACTTTCCTTTAGCACCGGTGTCACGAGGTGTCACGGTACCGCAATAACCCTTTAAGGACCAAGCCCGAGTATACTATCTCACATTTTTCCAGTCTCATGATTCCGAACAAACGCGATTTTCTGTGGTAGGCACTTACAAGATAAGTTATCGTCGGGTGCCTCCAATTCGTCGTATAGGCAATGTCAACTCCCCCAAGTACGAACAGTTAACTACCTCCCCTATCTAAACGGAAGAGTTGCGTTCTTTTGGACGAACCTGCATGATCCTTAAGAGGGCAAATCGGATGTGAGTCACAACTATGGTGTCCAAATATTCTATGAACCATTCTTTAGAGCATAGAGACTTAGAGAGAGTGACGACATTAAGATAAAGGAATCTCCCATTATTACTGCCCTACGCCACTATTACGCTCGAGCAAGTAATAGCGTTTATTGAGCTTAGGAGTGGATTTCGGAAGTTTTTAGTGCTGTTATCGGTTTTTTTTTTTTTTTTTTTTTTTTTTTTTTTTTTTTTTTTTTGGTTTTTACGCCAGAATCGACTTTTAAATTGCTTACAGCTAGCAAAAGTGTGCAATTGCCCCATTGGCACTCGATGATCAGACGGCTAAACTATGAGCGCACCCAGGATCTCAGTATTGTGGGGGGGGGGGGGAGTTTTCATTTCATATAGGATCTGGGGAGACAGCCCCCAGCTGAAGGGAGGCCCTCCCCCAGAAAATTTTAAAAACTAAGCTCTTCATCTCAGACACACAAAATTACTAAATCAGGCTTCTTCTGTTCAAAAACATTAATGAATGATTAACTCTTGAGAAAAATCATCTGCAACTCTTCATCTGCAATCGTGTTGATGGTAAGTGTTATGGAGTCTTCATGAAATCTGGATTTCAGGAAATGCAAATATACTATCTTTATCGAACGAATCGTAAGCAATCTAATTAAGTTTTTTTTTTTTTTTTTTTTTTTTTTTTTTTTTTTTTTTTTTTTTTTTTACGTAAATGTGCCTGCTTATAGACATAGGTACCGTCAGGGTATTCGCTATTGTTATTTTTATTTTTTATCAATGCCATGTTGAAGCGCTACTGATTGAGCGACATTAATAATGGAGAACATTGCAGCCGAAAGGAGGGCTAATAAAACGAAGGATGTGTTCCTCCAAGGACAACAATGTTTCATGACACTGATACTTTTTTTGAACTCCTTTCCTTTCCTATCTTTTCTTTTCTTATTTTTCTCTTTTCCTCTTCTTCTCTTTTCTTCTCTCTCTCATTTTTTCTCTTTCTCGTTTTTCCCTTTCCTTTCTTCCTTTTTGTTGATTATGGAGGGAGGGGGGGGGGGGGAGACTTGACTCCCCCCCCCCCCCGGGTGCGCCCAAGGACTAAACTTTCGATCAGTATTTTCTCCGAATGACGTTATATAGTGTTTTTTAATCTAATGGATTAAATTATTTTTACCATACTTTTTATACGTGCGCAGTCGGGGACGAAAACAATACATAATAGACGTATCCTTACATTTCTTTGAAGCAGGCCACATGCAAAGCTTCAATTTATCGAGACGAGTATTGCGGATTGCCTATTTACAGGAGTCAGCTGACGTATTAATTTCGTCCCCGACTGTACTTTCTTTGCTTAGTGTATTCATCATTATACCGTTCATCGTTTATTCATCATTTGCATACCTTAGCTCCGAGTAATTCATTTCGTTATTTAACAAATCTGTCAAAAATTAGCCCTGCTGCACAGAAGTGTTCGAAAATTAAGTCATTTACATATATTCTGTTTGCATTGACGTTTCATTGAGAGTAGAAACTAAAATATAGTCCTTTTTCATACTATCTTTGCTTTTCTTTATTTAAAGGTCCAGACTTTTTCTAGCTTCTTTTAAAGCAGGTGCAGCCACTAAAGTCAAAATTTAAGGTAGCGACCAGCTGCCTACAAAACATAAACATAAACAAATAACAATTTTTGGCCAGTCTTGCCATCAAGTTAGATTGTTAGTGTTATCAGCTGGAAGGTGGATGAATGGGCATTGGAATGACTTCAGCCTTGGGTCAGCCTAATCTCACTTTGAACTGACCTCACATTTTTATCTCCACGATAGGTAGGTACTCCATAGAGTCCCTTGATGGAAATATTGTATAGGGAGTACCGACACGACGCTTTATGCATTTTGACAGGAGTCGATTTTGTCGACCGCGTGAACGCATTCGAAGGTTAAGTTCGACAGTGGACCAGTGGTGGACTGGCGGATTTGCCGGCATTCCGGTCCGTTCCCATACGTTCCTCTACGAATCGACTCCTTTCGTGTGGAGCCTTCGATGTCGTCGACTCCTGCTCGACTCCATGAGAGCCTAAAACCAACGACCAATCACAACTCGTTGAGCTCGTGTCGGTACTCCCTATACAATATTTCCATCAAGGGACTCTAGTACTCCATAGCTGAAGAGTCATCCGCACACGGGTTATAGTACGAACCCGTGGAATGGTTAGAACGAAAAATTCCCAAAACGAAGATTCAGTCAAATTCGGCCACGACTTTAAACCACACCAAACTTTTTAAATCATCAGTTGTTTTTTGCTTCAACTTCTTCGTAATGGAAATAAAAACAATTTAAAGTCAAATCGTGGCCAAATGAGAAATTTATAAAGCGTAGGTGGTCAAAATTTGCCATTAATTTTAATTTTTTCTTTCCTTTTCTTTTTCGCTGTATGAAATGCCACTGAAATTAAATTAAAATTTTAAGTTTTGAAATGTTACGGTGGATTAATGTTCATAAAAGAAAAAGAGATGCGGAAAGTGATGATCGTGGAGAAATAACAGAAGAGGAGACAATCAACTTCTTCTTTTTATTTATTTATTTTTTATTTGGGGCCGCGATGAGGTTCAGGGACCCCCCATAGGGGTCCTCGAGAGAAGCAGTTTGGGAGCCGCTGCTCTAGACAGTTTCCGCACATAATAAAAAAGATAACGAATCATAACATCACAATACACAAGTGTTACATGACTTGCGTTTTGAAGGCTGGACATGCTCGGAGACTATCATGCACGGCAAACAAAAACAACAAAAAGGACGGTGTTACTAGTTTTTCAACAATATTTCTAACTTCTACTGACCATCTAATGTAAATTTGTTGATGAATGATTAGGCAGAGGCTATACATACACGCAAACACTCGGTAGCTATAGATGAGGGGCACAAACCCTTAAAATTTGAATTGCATTATTCTCTAAGAAACTGATTAAAAGAACACATGATGAAGTCGGATGCTTTTATGAGATTATTTTTTTGTTTTTTTAGTTATCAGTATATCGACTGGTTTATCGCACTTCTCCACCCCTTCCTACCCTGAGCTAGTTGTTTCATTTGTAATTACATATCTCTCCAGGGGCGGACTTGCATCTCTTGAGGCCCTATGCAATTTTGAATTTGAGGCCCCCAAGAAAAAAGATAGGATGCCTGGGGGTCTGAGGGCATTCACCAGAAAGAAGGGGGATTTGGGGGGTCTCCCCCTAATTTTTTTTTTTCTCAAAAGAAGGCATTAAAATTCAGTTTTAAACTCTTTTTTTTCCTCAGCAAAGTTATTATTTCATCTCTTGGCTTGCTTTCATTCTCCCTTTCCTCACTTTTCCTCTCTTTTTCTCTCTTTTTCTCTTTTTTTCTCTCTTTTTCTTCTCTTCTTCCACCCTTCGAGAAGCGAGCCCCTTTAAGTCTAAGGCCCTACGCAGTTGCGTATTTTGCATACTGGTAAATCCGCCACTGTATGATCTCTCACAGCCAACATTCTGAATTATTAGCTCTATGTACTCTAATCTCAGTTGCTTCCTCTAGTTTTTGCCTTTTACACGCCCCTCTACAGCAAAGCTATTCCTGGGTGTTTTAGGACACGTCCTATAAGTCTAGTTCTTCCTTTTATTGAAAGTTTCCATATGCTTCTTTAGTGTACATTAAAAGTCAAAGAAAACTTCAAGAAATCAACAAGAGAAGAGCTCCTGTCCGATGAAAAAAAAAAAAAAAAAAAAAAAAATTAAAAAAAATATTCAAGCAACTGATTAAAGAGGAATGTTTATTTTAGAACAATCTTATTTACAGCTAGGACTGCCACAAATATGTTAATAATACAAATATCATTTTTAGATTTCTCTGAGAGATGAAGGGGAACATGGTTACTTACATTATAACAGCCTTAAGATGTAAAAGCAAATAAAGAATTAACAATCTCATGCAGTTATAGATGAATGCATTGCTTGGAGGAAGAATCAAATTACTTTTGAAAAGGAGATAGAAAAGGTAATGCCTTAATATCTTCATTTAAACGCAAGAAGAAGAAGAAAAATTCAGTTTAATTCTTTAAGTCCAATATTCCAAAGTTCTATTGAAAGAGAGGATTCAATGCACTAGCTATCTCGTCTGAGGAATAAAAATTGGAGCAGGACCATTTTGAGTATCAGGTTCTGACAAGAAGCGGTGTGTGCTTCTGAACTGCATCAAAACGCATAGGTGAGCGGTTGGATAGCGCAGAGTTTCAACTCGTTGCTAATCAACAGCTTGCCAATGCGCTTTGCGATGCGGTAAGGAAGCAGGCACCGCTATTTGTAAGAACCCGATACTCAAAATGGTCCTGCTCTACGGCCAACTGATAAAGGCAAGGAAATTACCAGAAGGGGGTACAAATCACTTTAACATTATTACGTCAGAAAGTACACACATACTAGCAGGGACTAAGTTTAGGTTGGGGTACAGTGTTGCCAGATCTTGCGGCTTTTCCCACAAGAACACATAGAAAAAGCCGCAAGATCTGGCAACACTGTTGAGGTATGCAACATGCAATAGGTACAAAAGATACCTTCCAACACAACGACTCCTTGAAAATCATTGCTAAAGCACAGGAACTGCAATAATTTTGACAAAATCCTTCCCTCAGTGTGTTCAGATGTGTTTCTTAACAAATTTATATTACGGCTTAAAGTTTTTTTTTTTCTTTTTTTTAAAAAAAATGTCCTTACACGCTGATCCCTTGGGTTATAGTGAGGCTCTTACTTACTTGTGCTATTCGTGATTAAATGGCTCTAGACTAAAATCCAGCAAATATTATGATGATTATACAAAAAAATTGCAAAATTCACTCTAAGACTCACAGAATGACCTTAAATTTTGAGGCGTTACAGCAAAGCTACCATGGGGAATTCTACCTAATTTGAAACTTTCCTCAGTGTGTTTTAATAGAGAAAGAGACTAATCAGACAGAAATTTTTTGTGATACCCGCAAAGCTCAGGCATCTTTGCTCTATACTTAATGGCAGAGCTACACAGGTGCCATGAAGGATTCCTGTCTATTGTGTCTTTCTGTCTGTGGAAACACACTGAGAAAATTCTCAAATTAGATAGGAATCTCCTGTGGCACCTGCAACACTTGCATAGCTCCGCCATTACACCTTACACTTTAACCCTTTGTCTCCTGACCTTACAAAGTACCACCAAATTAACATGGTTTCAAATTTATTTTAAGAAAAATCACTATGCACATCAAACTAAACAAGAATAATTCATTCTATTTATTGAGATTGATAAAAAAATTTATGAGAAGGGTTTGGAATAGAGCCGGGTTTAAAAGGTTAAAGGCATTTTGTGTGTCGGTGAGTGAATTTTGTGGTTTTTTAGGATACACATTGTTATTTTTGCTTCTTTTTACATTAGGGTTAACTATTCAATCACATTCATCAACAGTTAACAAAAGCCACATTATCTGTGATCCACTTGTTGTGACAGATAAGTACCTAATGCCTAGAGCAAACATGGGCGGATTCAGAAATTCTTCTTTCTCTCTCTAGGACCATTAGCGCGCATGTGTTAGAAAATAATAGCAAGAGGGGGCCATCACACAACTTTAGCCCCTACCTCCATCCTTTTTTAACACGCGCATTTAAATAGGAGAGAGCCGGACAAATTCCTGCATCCGCCCATGAGAGCAAACCACCAGGGAGCTGATTCTGTTTCTTTGGACCAGACGACACGAGGTAGCGGGAATCGATCATTCTCATTGGTTTAAACAGCGTCAAGTGACAATTTTGAAGTTTTTTAAGTCGTTTATTTCAGACCGAATGACTCCCCATCCCATGAATGACTCGAAATCTGTCACTTGACGTTTAAACCAATAAGATTGATCGATTCCCACTATCTCGTCTTGTCTCCTCCAAAAGAGCAGAATCAGCTCACAGAAAGACTTTACCGGGAGAAGATCTTGATTCTACACTTTTGTTGAAATATAAATACAAAACTATGGGTTTAATTTTCTTTTTATTTTCTTATGTATTTGTTGATTACATAATCTTTGGGTCTGTAAAAGTAAAGAACAAAGCGAAGTCAGCACTTTCAGAATTCAGAGCACATGGAGAGAGGGTGTTATTCTACACAATTTTCCAAGGCAAGGCATTGCGCAATTTGCTTAGTTTTTGCCAGCAATCCTCTCTGGTGTCATAAAGTTAGGATCTAAAGTCCTAATACACAGGCAGGTAGCAGCCTTGCTATTTATGGATTCTATACATCATGTTTGTGTTAGATTTGAGACGGTTATCTCGTTTATTTTTAAGGTTAGAGTTCGTTTCAGAAGTGTAGGCGCGCTTACCGATAATCTTTGGTGAATTTCCTATTTCCATCCCTTCGAATCAAAACAAAACTTGCCTGCAGCTTAGAAATTTTGATTTCAAAGTGTTCCTAGATGAAAATCCAAAGCTCAAAAATTCATTTTCATTCCTTTTCACCATGTCATATGAGAAGAAACGTTGAAAAATTTCAAAGATTATTGCTATGGCCGCGCGCCTAGACTTCTGAAATGGACTTCTGTAGAAAATAGCTATCTTCCTCTTTTTACACTCATTAACGAATAGGTCGAACATCTCTATTTCATTTCAGTCCAACTTAAGGTGCAAACCGAGAACT
This sequence comes from Trialeurodes vaporariorum, assembly GCA_011764245.1. Taxonomy (NCBI): domain Eukaryota; kingdom Metazoa; phylum Arthropoda; class Insecta; order Hemiptera; family Aleyrodidae; genus Trialeurodes; species Trialeurodes vaporariorum. The sequence goes on from VMOF01000001.1 coordinate 43,251,093, forward strand.
ACTCAAGCATACAGATGTGGCATAAGACCATAGTTAGTTCAGTAAACAAACCGGGAATGATAAAACTAGAGTCCCTGAAAGTAGAGAGCTAAGACAAGTGAAACCATATGCGCCGCTATTGGACATTTGTTTACACACACTTATTTACAAACGAAGGAGTCCAACGGTATTTTACGGGTAAAAGAGTTACATAATTGTAGATGATCTTCTTAATTTTAATCATGATGCACCTCAAGAATGTCTATAATTCCCAAAAAAAATCTTGAAAAGCATAAATGGATGTCGATCAACAGAAGCAGTGAAAGATTACACCGTTAGAAACTTTACAGCACTGTAATCTTTGCACTGGAACAACAAAGGCCCTCAGTATGTGAACAAAAGTGCAAAAACGCATCCAATAGCGGGGTCTATGGTTTCACTTGTCTTAACCCTTTCGCTGTCCCATATAAGTGACAAAATTTTATATGGAGCCTCATGGAAATTCAAAAAAATTGAGTTGCACATGAAATCATAGGAGATAAGTTCGTTCTATTTAATGGTACCGGTTTCAGATTACAGTGACACTTTTATTATAGTTCGTGTGCAAAAGGGTTACCTCTCTACAAACAGGGACTCTAGATAAAACCTGGAATACAGTTAGGATCAAAAAGATTACAAAAACAAAAGAATCTGTAATCTTTATGAGAAAAAAAAGAGAACAAGGCATGTAAATGAGATTCTAGATACTGAACATTCAGTAGGCATTATTGGTTGAGGCTTAAAGCAATTTACAATTTCCAATATTTGCAGTTTGACAACGAATGAAAACCACCAAACGGAGGAGACAAAAGTAAATTGCCTTCAATAAAACTCTTCCAAACAAATTTGTACCTGCGACCTTCGGTAAATGAGGTTTCTAAGGAAGACATGGGATGGGAGTACGGATATGCATGAATAAATACAAAAATTAGAAAAAAAGAGATTGGAGCTTGAAAGTTAAAAACGTGGCATTGATTAAAGTTAGTTGAATTTTCATCAATGCCGCACAAATTAAGGAAAAGCGCAGTACTGATCAGATAAACAAGGTAAATATCGGAGGGAACAAGAGTATCGAAGGAATGAGCAGAACAGAGACAATATATAATAGAGACCTCGCACTAGCCGTGCGCGCGGTGGCTGACTTATTTTTTGAAACTCAACAGGAATTAATACAAGGAGCACAAATGAGCACCATCCAACATGGTCCATACATTGACTGATGCAATTTTGGTGCTTCGAATTCACTAGGCAAAAATCTCAACGGCTTTTCTCATCAGTCAACGTATGGTCCATGTTTGCGGTGTTCTGTTGAGACCCCCCCAAAAAAAAAGCTGCCACCACACATAAACATGGGCAAGATGGATAACGCGTGGTCTCTAGTATATATTGTTTCTAGGCCAGAACAACGATGCTTCACGTATTTGAACAGTTTAGATGATTCCATGCCATCAATTAATTGATCGAATAAAGATCATTTACCGGATTTTATGGAGTTTCTTATGTAAAATAAGGATCGTCAGCACCTGTAGGTAGATCTAACAAAGATATCTGTTAAGTTTTTAAGCTCGAATCCACAAAATAAGGACGAAACTATGGGAATTTATACTATTATAGTGCGATACCAGAGATTCAGCAGTAATTGTGCCAATTCCCACAGTTACGTCCTTGTTTTGCGGATTCAAGCATCAGAACTTAACAGATATCTTTGTCAGATCTACCTACAGGTGCTGATGATCCTCGATTCACAAAAAAAAACTCCATAAAATCCAGTAAATGACTATAAATCATTCGACTAATCACTCACCTTGGTTACGTGGCATGAAATCACATAGACACTTAAGTGGTCGGCCAATTTTATCGGTCGGTTTTTGTTTTTGTTTTTTTTTTTGGAGACGTGCTTTGCCCTAGTGGATTTTTTGGACACTACTTACCCCTATGCAACCCATATACCAATTATGTTGACTTTTTTAACGTCCGCTAGCTTAATACGTGTGCAATCATGAATGACGTTTATAAACGAACTTGACCGCCAATGGCAAAATCCATTTAGGCATTTATAAACGGCTTTGACCACTTAAGTGTTAAATGCAGAAAACGTCACCTCAACTGTTCATCACTCATAGAAGAAGTATGCTTTCATGACCTATAATTGCTCTGAATATGATAAATGTAAATGGGTATGAGTAGGCAGAGAAATAACAATTTTGATCGGATGGAAAATACAGAGGAAATCGGTTGCGGCGACATTGCTCAAAGTGACCTAATCTCTACAGTTATACCAACGAGATCTCTACAAGTCACTCCTGAAACTATGTTTGATCCGATTAATAAATGCATTGCTTAGAGCAACAGATCGGCCATAGTAACTGACTTTTGTCCTAATTTCAGGCCAGACAATTAGCTTTACAGACTGGCTGCTCGGCATGGTTTTGTTACAGTGTTTCTGTGTCCCACGCACTGCGTAATTAAATAAAAATAACCAGAGAGACAAAAAGTTTATATGCCCAACTGTGACCTGACCCTGACCACCGCCTGTGTTCTGACCCTTTCATTATTTATTATTTACTTTACAAACTTATTCATTCATCTATGTATAAATATTTATTTATTCATTTTATTTCATTTCATTTATTTGTTCATATTATTTAATTTGATTTAGATCAAAATAAAAATTCAAGCTCCTACTTAAATTCAAGCTGAAATGAGTGATACCAACAATACCACCAATTGTGATCAGAGACAATATACACTAGAGACCACACACTAGCCGATCTCGACGTTGTTTTGTTGAGACTCAAAAAAAAAAAAAAAGTTGCAACCCGATTGTAACACAGGCAAGATAGATAGTGTGTGGTCTCTATTATATATTGTCTCTGATGCTGACAAACTTTGTTTCAAGGTCTTCAAACCCAAGGTTCTTCCTTTCGCTTGACATTTCTCCACAAATCAAAAAAAGGTGAGAGCAAAATTTACAATTTTTGCTTACAACAACAGCCAGCTGTAATGACCAACTTCAGCCGACCCCTCAAAGATCACCACATCCCATTTCCACTGTATTACATTACAACTAACCTGATTTCAAGTTATTCTAGAGAGCAAAACGCATAAGAAGGGCCAAAATTAACCTTTGTACTCCTACCAGCGTGTATACCCCCGCAGGAGACAGTTCCCTGGGACTATGGGCGTGTATACACGCTTTGTGACATCACTCTAGGTTGCCTTCTAGCGCCAGCGCAGCAGCACCCTGCATAGTCAACCATATACTCTATCTGTCGGAGAGAATGAGAACTAATAATTTTTTTTATTGCTGATAGAGTGCGCATGGGTGTCAAATCTGTATGGCAGAACAAAGATAATTTTTTTTCGATTTGTCTACTTTTTCTTAGTCCAGCGGAGCTGCTGCTGCAACTTTTACTACAGAGTGAAAAGGTTAAAAAAAAAACCGATAAAAACACTGAAACTTGAAATCAAATTGAAAAATGACTGGTTTGGGTTTCATCAACAGACACCGATTCATCAGGAGTCTGTTCGGCTAAAAATTTGGATTCCACTGAATTACATTCAGATTGAGTATCTACATTATCACAGTCCAGATTCGCTTTTTTCGAAAGCTCCTCAGACTCAATAGAATTAATACTAGAGGTCGGAACCTCATCGGCAGTAATTTCTTCTGCTTTTTCTAACGATGTATCACTATTATTTACAGTTAAACTTGAGCCGTATTCTCTATTATATACACTAGAAACCGTCGAATGATCACTTGCTTCCACTTCCGCTTTTACCGGTAAGCTATGATACATAGTCGACATTGTGGAAAAACTATTAACTAAATTGGATTCCGTACTGGTTTGACTATCATTCCGAATTATAGGTAAACTAGAATGCTGGTCTATTTCATCCTCGGAGTAAATGACTTGATTGCCCTGCCAAGCTTGTAAGAACATTTGATGGCCTGCGTTTCGGTGCGTCTCTTCGAATGATGATGAGTATAGTGATGCACCTGGATACCTCAGACTGCCACTCTCTCCTGAAATCTGATTTTTTGAGTTGGCCCACCTGTCCAAGCCTTTGTCCAGCGAGTAACTTAGCAAACTATTACTGGCAGTGTTCAAACTAAACTGTGGCGACATTTGCCTCAAAGGACTAAGAGAGGAGGAAATTTCTGTGGGACATCTTGGTATTGATCGCTTGTGCAAGTCAAATGTTGGGCTGAAACAGAATATATTATTTATTTAAAGATTTATTTATTTATTTATCTATCTATCAATCTATCTATCTATTTATTTATTTATTTATTTATCTATTTATTTATCTAACCAACAAACAGGTAAACAGGATCTAATTTCTTATGGGTTAATCCACGAGAGTGAGCAAGATAGAGCATTTGTTTGGATCCAATTTTGATCGTGATGTCATCACTAAACAGGTCTATAAATAATCAGGTGGCTCACTGAAAGAATGTATCTAATGAATCTAGATAGCATTAGAAATCTTTTTATTGATGCTTTGATGCTCCTTTACTCAGCGGTCCCAGTATCTCACTTCTTATGAGAACACAGAAAATAAGTTTTCCTTCTTCCCCGGTGGCATCACAAAATATAAAAATGTAGCACTACAGTCTGTTCGTTCTAACTTGAATCCTGAGCGGGCGATAAATGAATTTCAGAAAATAGAGAATGGTAACACTTCAATAGGTTGTCATATCCCGAGAGTCGGGCAGCAGCCCTGTCACCTCAGCCGACTGACGAGGGTTAGCACTCCTACGTTGCCACAGAAGGAAAAACTACCTGAATCTCCAGGTCTCAAGTTAAAATGAACAGACTATAGTGAAGTCCAGCCGTCAAAACTGTATGTTTGTTATGCTCTTATGCTGGTAAAAAAGTAGAGGGATTGAGAAATGATTAAAACTTACACGTAGCTTTCGAGTTTCACTTGCAAAAGTGATGCCAGATTGGGTAAGGTAGTTCTGAGATCGTTTGTTGCAATACCACAATACCATCTCAATTGAGCTATATTTTTGTTCAATAAATACACGCCATAATTGAATTGAAGTCTATCCTTGCCGCGAGAGAACAATGGAAATCTAAAAAGATCAGAGGCAAGTTATTAATTTATACTTTTAAAAATTTTATTCATGAATACCCTTTAGGAGCAGTGATACAAGTCCATATCCAGACTGGATAATCCAGTCAGTTTTCCAAAAGACAGTTGACCTACAGCACATCATACTCACAGCAATATACCTACACTTTTTACCGAAAACCTTTTCCCTGCAGTGCATGTGACCTACACAACTTTATACTTACAACACATTTGTTCTACAATGCAATTCACGAACAGAATTCCCTACGAAACCTGCAAGACCTACAAAATTCTGGCAAAAATCATGGGACACTAAGGAGGAAGCTTCAATCAGGCAAAGTTTTACGATCTCCTCAAAAAATACACACCAGTCATAAAAAGACACTTACATCTGCAAACTTTATACTACGTGTCTATATGTATAATAATTTCTAATAAATTAAAGCTTATAGCTTTCATCTATGAGATACACTAATGTCGTAGTCTTTTACTGACAGTGAAATGCGATCTCAATACTAGTGTAAATATTAAGCTGTTATTTGTGATGACTGATGAAACAGAGACGTAGATTACTTGCAGGGCTACTCATACAATTTCAACCAATGATTACCGTCTGCGGTTGCTTAAAACACAATACAGGATTGGAATTTGGTAGGAATTTCTTTTTAAAAGAGCGACGGTAAAGTTTGCCCATTTTTGGGGTACTCATGGATATTTTCGAAACATGTCTCAAATGATACCTTATGATGACCTAGTACTTTGATGAAAATATTAGCTTGAGTTCTTGTACGGTCCCCGAGATATATAGCTCCCCTATGTTCCCCTCTAAAAATCGAATTTCTTGTATATCTCGAAGGAATTTGCACCGATTTCGTTGAAAATTGAGTTCCTGGGGTATTTTAAGCGTTATTTTCATTTATGCGGTCAAAATTGTTTTGGGTCAGTTTTAGGGGGGTTTTGGGGGGGATAATTTTTTTCAATTTTGTAAGTGCTAAAAGTAACTAAATTTGTAAAAATAGGTAAAAGCTGTACACATATTTGAAAAGAGCGAAAAAAAATTACGAACTTTGATGTGATTGGTTTTTTCCATCCAATCGATATATCTCGAGATAATCGATCTCAAAGTTCACAAGTTGTGCCGGTGCCGGGCCACTGCGTTCAAGACATCCAACGTACATAACTCGAACACAACTTGTGAACTTTGAGATTGATTATCTCGAAATATATCGATCGGACGGAAAAAACCAATCCAATGAAAGTTCTTCATTTTTTAAAGCTCTTTTCAAATATGTGTACAGTTTTCACTTATTTTTACAAATTCAGCGACTTTTATCACACACAAAATTTAAAAAAATTATCCCCCCAAAACCCCTCAAAAACTGATCCAAAACAATTTTTGATCCCAAGAATGAAAAGAACACCTGAAAATACCCCTGCAACCCAATTTTCAAGGAAATCTGTGCAAATTTCTACGAGATATACAAGAAATTCGATTTTTAAAGGGGAACTCCAGGACCATGCGAGAACTCCAGCTAATATTTTCACTGAAGTTAGGTCATAAGGTATCATTTGAGACAAGTTTCGAAAAGATCCGTGAGTACTCTAAAAGGGGCAAAAATCGGCCTGTTTTTGCCGTCGCTCTATGACAAACAGGTAGATAACCCTTCAGCATGACAAAAACCAGTTTTTTTATTTTCAAATTTTTACCAAAAAATGTTCACTTTAGGGATAATGTTTGTAGGGTATCATTATTCTTATTCTTCTTAACAGTAAAATTGAGAGCACTAAACTTACTGCCTATCTTTATCCGGCATGTTAGCGTTTACATGATCCATTATTTTACTTCTCGACCCGAAATGAATGATGGGATATCGAGGAGGAACGTGCAGAAAGTAGGCTATCATCTGGACCAGATGAGCCACACAGCCCAAAGCAGCAGCTATTTTTATTTCATCATGACCATTGAAGTCTTCCGAATTTGGTAAATGAATCCCGCAGATGGTGAAATCACCGTTATTAGAAGCCTGTAATCAACAAAGAATTGCTATTGAAGCCATGAGCCACTTGATGTGCTGGAACCAGAGACAGTATATAGTAGAAACCTTGCACTATCTATCTTGCACTGTTTGCGCACAGTGGCAACGGTTTCTTTCGGGGTCTCAACAGAACACCGCAAACATGGTCCATACGTTGACAGATGAGAAAAGTTGTTGAAATTTTTACCGAGTGAAACCGGAGCACCGAAAGTGCATCAGTCAACATATGGACCATGTTGGATAGTGCTCCCTCATGCTCCCTCTGATAATTTCTGTTGAGTTCTGAAAAATAGTCAGCCAACGAGCGCACAGCTAGTGCGTGGTCTCTGTTATGTATTTTCTCTGGCTGGAACAGAATAATGTAAGAGATCTATTATTATCTAAACGAAAACTAGTTGAAAAACTATGTTTTTAGCCAATATGCAGCAGAAATCCAATCGGAGTGTAATAAGAAACCAGATCTATCAATTGTTGTTCGTCTGGATAGTGTTCATACTGGAATGAGTTTTTCACATTCCACGCAAGGGAGGAACCGTTCAATCAACAAGCAAACCCGAAACATGTTTCGGTCTTTTTGGGCCTCATCAGTCTGGTGCAGCTGTTGACTGAACTGCTTATCTGCATTAGAAGAGCATATGTTAATACTAGACTCACTTGCATTAGCAGTCTCTAGTCAAAAAGACTGCTTGCGCGATCTGTGTGATGTGAGGACAACTGAAACTTCAATGAAAGTTCGAACTTTATGATTAGCCCGGCAGGGTATGTCACTGCAAAACCAGTTGTTTTGTGACAGCATTTCAAATTTGATTTATTATTAACTATTTGATGCCACTCTATTGGGCAATGATCTGTCTCAAACTTATGCTACTGCTTTAATAAGGGTCCATCCGTGGGTTAGTCAAATGAAAATCACATTAAAAGCATCATAATCCACTTAAACACCTACAGAAAGTGTTTTCAGAGAAAAAAAAGTGAAGTGATAAAATAAGTGGGTCACAACGGGGAAGTTCCATCTAATCACAGCTTCCTCTATGATGATCATAGTAACGAAAAAAGGAAAAGATCAATTTGGAACTTAACGCTCTGACCGACACGATGGTTGTTGATGAAGGTGCGAGAACGCAATTGACGAGTGTAACTCTAGTCACAATATGAACTTAAATGTGACACTAGAGAGACACCCGCAACCGCATTACGCAATTGAGAATTTTGATTTTTGAATCACTTTCCTCAGCTTAGGAGGCTGCAATCAAATAAAACTTCCCCATTGTGACCCGCTCAATTGATCGCTGTCTTGGAATTTTGTTTCGATGCATTTATTGAGTTTGAGAGCCAATTTTCGAACTTTCTGAAGCACAATGGATGTTGATGAAGGTGCGAGAACGCAGTTGACGAGTGTAACTCTAGTCACAATACCAACTTAAATGTGACACTAGAGTGACACCCGCAACCACATTACGCGTAAAGTCGTCACTTTAGCCAAAAACTGTTGACTTTTTGAGTAGCGTGACGAGGTATCCTCATATCGAACTACTTGGCCCTGGAATCATCTTGAATTTTTTTTTTTTTTAAAAGAGCTGCAATTACAATATTTGATTCATGAACTGACAAAAGTGGCTGAATAATGTATATTGATTACCTGAGATACCGGATAAATGTAACGGAGTTCCCTTATCAGCTGTTTTCTTCGTAACGAAAGTTGCGAGGAAGCTTGAGCGAGAGCCTCTTGCGTTTCCAGACACTGCTGATGCGCTTGTTTTGTGCACTCTACATCCCGTTTCAAATTTCTATACATTTCCATTAATTCACAGCCTAACAAAAGATACGAAAACAAAACTCAAATTTTCATAAGCTCATGAGAAAGAAGCAACAGGGCATCACCAAATCAAATTTTGAGATGTAAAATATCAAATAACTGTACCAAAATCTCAGAGAAATTTGAGATCCAAAAAGATGCTGGGCAATGTATTGATCCACGGCCGTGATGGATCCAATAATAATCATTCAAATAAACATTGATAAAGTGGGCAATTTTTTTTCAACACATGTGCTGCACTCTATAGTGTTTTCTCTCAAGTTAAGTAATTTTTTTCCACATTGATACTGCCATTTTGAGCTTTCGGACAGATATAGACTGATTTAGTAAAACAATATGAATGGGAATCCAGAAAAAGGGCACAAGTGAGAAAACCCGATTTTTCAGGAGAGACAAAACACTATGCTGCCTTTACAGAAAACGTTGCTTTAACTCAAATATGCCCACATTTATTTGAGCATTTTAGGTGTTTTTCAGTGTTTTTCCAAAAAACACCATCTTAGAGTTAAAAAATTAAAAAAGTAAAACATTCTGGTCCAGATACATGATACAAGCTGAAAGATCACAACAATGATTTTTGAGTAAAATTGGCGTATTATATATATACTGTAATTTGGTCCGAAACAAAACATTATAAGTGGGTCCGTAACGACCCGATGGGATTTTATGGGTTAATGTGACGAAGTAATTTTGATGCTCACTAGGATCAGAAAGAGGACCTAAGTTTCTGTACCTAAAAAAAAGTGGCAAAAAGAGTGCGGACTCAAAATAAAAAAAATTGCACTTGTGCTCTTTTTCCGATGCCCATTCATAAAATGTATCAAATGGCATCCAAGGACCTATATGTAGTTCCAAACAAACTCTGATTCTATGTAAAAATCCTATAAGCGCATTTTTGAACGGCAATTTTGACTTTTAGACAAAGAAATTAAGGCCATCTTTTGCGATTAATGAATTCACGTCATCAAAAATACTTATGAATATTTTCACTTGATAAGAAATTCCACTTATCGGAGATTCCATACGACAAGCCAGAGGTGGCTCAAGCAATTTGGCAACAGTGTTTCACCTCCATTTAAATACATATGAAACAATTGATTTTTGGTGAAGCAGCGATTTTCTATTGAATCAATTATTTTGCATAGATTTAAATGGAGGGAAAATTGCACTGTTACCATATTGCACAGGTCGCTATTGAAACAAGATTTTACTGTAGTTAGATATTTGATCACATACTTAAGATTGACAAATATTTACCTTTATCTTGATTAGATTCATACAGAGTATTTTTTATTGTTGAAAGTCGCCGAAGCTCAGCTTGCTTGCGAGATTTTTCCTGGCTCAGCAACTGGACTCGAAATTTCACGAGCTCAAGATCTTTTCTGACTGCCAGGATTTCATGATGCTGAGGTTTCGGAGGTTTTGATTGATTAAGTAATTTTCGTAACGTATTACTCGGTTCTTTCACTTCATTTCCTGACAAAGATGTTCCTCCCATAAGAATTTGTTTCCGTAAATTTTCTGCTGTTTCTGACTGTTTCCTGATTGCTTGCTGAACCTCATGAATTCTGAAAAGGTAAAAAGCATAGTTCCATTTCTGTTTTTCTTTCTTCAATAACCATTTTAATTACAAAACCGCTAGGTTAATCATCACAAGTTCCCTCAATTCACTCCGTGAATACATAGTGGTTGCCTTAACCCATTGATAGGTCAGTTAATTTTATACAAGTTGCTTGACAACAGCGCTTATGCGAGTAGCACTCCTAGCGGCGAAACTACGGAAGTTGAGTGAAGTGAGTGACGTCATCCATCAAAAAACAAGGCAAGCTCTTGAGCATCGACACTTACTGGTCGTTTTTTTGATGAGTTACGGACAAATTGGGATTCAAAATCATGATGTGACTGTCACGTCAAAATATGTCAAAGCGGTTTCTTCAGCTCATTTGACAACGAATCCTTATTTCAGAAAATCCAAGTTCAGGAGAGAGTAATTTGATTCTTTAGTATCAAATTTGACCTCATTTTAATTTTTATTATGTATTTATTTCCACATTTTTGTTTCTGTACTTTCTTCATTAGTCTCACGTACTATCAACAAATTAAAGATTGTGGTGAGATTTTTACAAGCTAAGTTTCGCCTTTAAGGTTCTGATTAGGCCACTCTTCATACACCTCACATTTTGAAGGCAAGAGGCTAAGGCGGGTGGAGTGGGAGAGCCGTTGCAAATCAGTCTCACATTCACACACATAATTGCAGCAGTGGTCGCTTAGAGTCCCTTGATGAACATATCGTACCAGGTGAGTCAGACCACCCGGATCGGTCAATTTTATCGAAAGCGACTGAACCGAATAATTTTAAACAAAAAAGTCAGATAGGACATCGACCCCAAATTGTTCATTTATTTGATAATTTCAAAAGCCCCTGACAGCCCCAAGGGGGGTATTTGGGGGATTCCAACAAATATTTCAGGTTTCAAGGCAAAACTTAGCTTGAGAAAATCTTGCGACAATCTTTAATTCATTGATAGTACTTATGAGATTGAGGAGAAATTAAAATTACATACCCTGGTGTATAGTTTTCAAAAGCAGAACCGACACCCCCCCCCCTTTTTGGAAGACATTAAAACATAGATACAAAAACTGAAAAAAGCAAAAGCTTTCTGTCAGAACTTACTTGGATAGTAACTCAACGGAGTAACTAGGTTTAACATCTTTAACAGGTAGAGAGACAGAGGTTAGACGAACAACAAAAGGTGATTTTCCCTTGAAACATCGCGGATCCGTAAAGTAACCTCCATGCATGTAAAATACAATTGTATTGGTAGAAAATACTGCTGGATTCGTTTGTGAGAGTTGAGAACCAATGTACACTAAACCACTGAAACAAACTCCCCAAACGGTGACCTCTCTATCCTCATTGTTATAATTTTGCCAAACTCTTACGACGACTCCTGAAAAGATTCAAAACATCAAAAAGGTGAAATTGATTCTTTTTTTTTTTTGTAAATCAGATTGGTCAGTGAAAGGTGCAGAATGGAGCTGCCGCTTTGCATTTGATGGCATTTTTCAACACACTGATGATTCCACCGGTTGAGATAAGATTACACAGTTCAGTTCAGGGGGGTGATCACGGAGGATCGGATCGTTTCGTTATCGTTATCGTTTGCATTAAATCAAATGGGCTTGCTTCTGCGCAACTCGATCGCGCAGGTGATCCCCTCCTCACCTCTTCCTATTTCAAACGATTGACACAACGACAGTTCCCGACTCATCGCTTCCTTTCGACCATTTCAATCGTTACGAGGGGCTCAAAACGATTCGATCAGTTGAGCCACCCATAAGGTTACACGCAAACGATTACGATACCGAAACGATCCAATCCTCCGTGATCACCCCCCTGTTTGCGACCAAAAATTGTCACTACCGAACTGTGATAACAAGAAAACGACCAAAGACATGTCCCTTCTCCGCTCACAGAGTACTTGCATTCTCCCAGATAAGAACAACAAAATTCAGACCCATAAAACGCCATTATACAGATATATATGAAAAAATTAACAATAAAAGGAGCCAGAGCTCCATTTTTACCTGAGGCAGTGCCATAAACTGGATCAGTTATATCTAGTTCAGACCACTTCGGATTCTCACTGTTTAATTTTTCACTTGTATAGAAAGGTGACGACATAGTGGTCAAATGTAAAGTATAATAGTAGCGAGTTCCAATCCTGCGCTTTCCTTCAGAACAGTTGTCCTGATTTATGTTGTATGCTATGATTTGAATTAGATTTCGTAGTCTTTGCTGTTAACAGAAGAAGAGATTTGACAAGTTATTAATGTTATCTATAATATAAAAGCCCAAATACACTCACTCACTCACTCACTCACTCACTCACTCATTCACTCACGGGTCAACACAATAGCTCGGATACCGCTGAACCGATTGGGTCGGGATTTTTGCTGGACCTCCGTCCTAATGTGCATACGCGAGATAAGGGAGCTTTCCGCCATCCGCAAATTTATAATAGCAGAAACAAATTTAGAAATTAATGGGATATTCGCCATGTATAACTTAATTTTCAAACTTGGACACATTATAAAGATTAATTTCACCATTGGCAAGATTACTTTTTTATTTATTTTTTTTATTTATTTAATCTGGTTTGTTATTACAGCTCAGTTAGAAGAATTGGATCAAATGACTTAAAAAAATTATTGATGCAATACAAAATTTTAAAATTCACTCCAGAACCTTCTTCGAAAATAAAATTATAACTTCACTAACATCATCTTGGAGCACACGCAGTTTTGCAACATGCTGCAAGTTTGTCGGCAAATTGCTTTTAAATTTTCGGCAGTTTATCCCGGAGACAATATATGTATATTAAAGACCACAAACTACCTATTTAGTCCTTGTCAAAATCAGGTGGCAACTTTTTTTGACAGTATCTCAACAAAACAACGTCCAACTAGACCATATGTTGACTGTGGACCATACGTTGACTGATGAGCAAAGTGTTGATATCAGTAGCCAATGAGAGCAAAACATCAGAGCTTCTGTCGTAAGTCATCAGTCAACGTATTTTCTAGTTGGATGATGCTCCCAACATTATTCTGTAGAGTTGAAGAAAAAAGTTGGCCACAGCATGATCCGCTAGTGTGTTGTCTTTGGTATATATTGTCTCTAGTTCATCCTAAGGCGTCAAAAGATGTTTCTGCTTAAGAAATTTAATGATATTTGCTGGGACTTATGAAGAACAGAACGATAGAATCACAAACATACATGCAGACAGCAATGATACAAATACGTGCTTACACTACGAGACATCACCAAGAAACAATTTACCTGTTGAGTTATTAAGGGTATCCATTCTTTCCACCGCATGTTGCCTCTTGGAGATATTAGCGACATCACTTTGATTTAGCTGATAAAACCAACGACCCATAACTTCTCAAACAGAGCAGGCTCAAACGGAAGTAGAGTCTAAAAGGAGAAAAAGCGTATTGTTCATAAATTATTCAAACATCACTTATAATAACACGGGGAAAAACTTTTCTTTTCTCACACGCATTCATGTGGAGTAGGAGTTCAAAAGAAGATTTTTTTCTAGCTGAGCGTTACTTTCTATTCTGCTGGAATAACTCGTTCCCGGACACTGTACTAATCCAATACTCTGCAATCATCATGACAATGTCTAGTGATTCAACAGTTTTTCCAACTGCCGAAACACTTAAACATGCTCGACCACTCTGGAACTTGGAAGGGGAAAAGGCAATGACTACAATTAAAGGAAATTACGTTTTACAGAACCATTTTTGATGTAGGCTGTCCCAAGAATGATTGGACTAGACATTTGTACAATTCGAATGAAAACGTCAGCTGCTTCCTACACCCGACCAATCAGGCTGTGCGATTGGCTGATTGAAGCTGATGTTTTCATGAAAGCCGTAAAACTGTCAAGTCCAATCATTTCTGGGACAGGCTGTAGGTAAATCAATATTCATATAAACTTATATCATCATGCTTCAGCGAGTGTTGTTCAAAGCAAAAGCTCCAGAAGTTTCAGAGGTAACTTGTTGAATGGCCGCAAACAGAGAAGCCAAGGCAGAAAATTTGCTCAGGTAAAATTGAAAGTACCAAATATCTTTTCCCTCCCGATGAGACAAGACTTTGGTGGAGTCTTCTACTTTATACTAGCAACGTACATCATACCGATAACATTATTAGACCAGATAATAGATGCATGAAAGAGAAGTAAACTGTAAATTCAAAATCAGCAAGAATCTCGGCTGAAAATGGCTTTCGTTAAATTGCATCCAACAGAAATTCACTTTCACAGCTCGGATCTAAATTTCACAGTGGGCGATTCCTTCTTCAGCACTGACAGAAAACACAGATAGCTCACTGGATACAAGCTAAATCGATAATGGAAACAATAAAAGTCAACCACAAACCTGCTGATACAATGAGCTACACAGAAAAATGAGAAACTGCCGGTCTGATCTTATTTTAAATTAAGTAAATAAACGGTTAGTGTGGATGGCCATGACAGAAAAAATTGAGAACTGGAAGAAAGTGTTTCTTATCCTTGGCTTGATGACTGGTGATGATCAAACTGGAGGACATAATCTCCTAAAACTAATCCTTCGGTAAACTAACTGATACAAGAAGTTAAGAAATCGTGTTAAGAAAGCATATTGACAGAATTACAGGGCTCTTATCACAATCTTGAAAAATTAATGTCACGGGAGAAATTTTAGATACTGAATCCAAATGAAGAAAGAGAGGTTATGTCATCTGAACCCGATTTCGAGAACATCAGAGATTACAGAGCCCAAGGCTCAGTAATCTCTGGAGACGCTACTATGGACAAGTTTTTTGGGGGTCCTCGTCGAAGCGGGACATTTGAATTCCCGGTATTCATACGGGCGAATCCGAGTTTTTTTTTATAACAACTTTTGAGTCCTCAGAGAGCAACAATTTTCGCTATTATACGTCCCTGTAAATGAAAGGGTCTCGCCGTACGAGGTATCGATTCTAATTGGTTGCTGGATTTTTGGCTGTCACGGAGCTCAAGCAGACGTATTCTGCGCTGTCTCCAGGGGCGTGCCGAGGTTTTCGGGGGGGGGGGGGGCTGACTTTCCAATCTTCGGATCTAATTTTCTAACTTTGATAACTTTTTTTTTTTTGGTTCGCCCTAATTTTGTCACCTCTGGGGAGCGCCCATGATCGAAGTAAACAAGTCAGTTCGATATCGATTCACCGGAGACGCCGACCCCTATGTTTACAAATTACACCAGGGCGGCTTTGCCCAAGAGGCGATTTTACTATCATTGAAGCTTAATGTAAACACCCCAGTACCTAGCCGACACCCCTGAAGTTTGCACCAATACCCGACACTTATTTTTCAATATCAGTTTAGTGTTATATTAATTTATTAATTAATAATATTAATTTTGATGTTTTGCGTATATTATTCGAATATTTCACATTTTTGAGGTCTCGGAAAAAAAACCACTAAAAAAACCAGCAGACCTGTCGTTTTGATGAGCTTTTAACCGCTAACAAGGCGCAGGGCTCTTAAAACGGCCCCTCTGCTCTTCTGGGGCAGCGCCAAGATAATTTTAAATGGGAAAACAGATTTACGAGCAGACCTGCTTTTTTGTACGCTTTTAATTGATAACAAAACGCAGGGCTCTCAAAACGTCCCCTCTGCTCTTCTAGGATAGCGCCAATGTTATTTTAATGGGACAACAGATTTACGAGCAGACAGTGGCGTAGCTATAGGCCCCGCTGACCCCGCCGGGCGGGAGGGCGCAACGCTTCGGGGGGCGCACAAATTTTGAGAAGAGGAAGAGCGAAGAAGAAAAATTGAAAGGAAAATGGAAAAAAAAGGAAAGAAAAAGGAGAAAACGAAAGAAAAGAGAACAGATTGAGAAAAATAGAAGCTATACTCCTTGAAGAATCGCACATTTCTTCAGTAAGTATTGCTCCGAGCTTTTTTACGGGTCGATATATCATGACAGTCGGACCTCAGTTACGGTGCCTCGAACGCGATTTTTTGGGTGCAATTTAAGGCATTTCGCGCTTGATATTTCTTTACACCAATTATTGATGTATTTTTTATGTTTTATCATTGTGAATAATAAGCATAATTTTTTTACATTAATTTACAATAATTTTAAAGAGAGGATTTTTTCCGACAAAGGCTCCAACTTGTGCGGATGTGAGGGGGGGGGGGGAGCTCCACGGAAGCGGTCGATTTTTTCCTTCAAAAAGAGGGGCGCAGCATTCGAATCGGTTGGGGAGCGCACGCTCAGCTAGCTACGCTACTGCGAGCAGACCTGTCTTTTTGGAGGGCTTTTAATCGGTGACAAGGCAGGCGCAGGCGCAAGGCTTTCAAAACACGTCCCCTCTGCTCTTCCGGGGCACCGCCAATTTTAGACGGGAAAACAGACTTACAAGCAGACCTGCCTTTTTCGTACGATTTTAATCGCTAACAAGGCGCAGGGCTCTCAAACCTAGAGTCCCTATATACTATGAGAGTTGCGACAAGACTCTCAAAATGAAGAAGAAGAAGCGGATCAATGGAGCTCCCAAGAGGCAAATTGCAAATGGCGGATGGCCATTTGCCTCTGCGCTGTTGCCACTATTTCGCTATCTCTTATAGGTTAGATTCAGATTCTCGACAATAACGGTCGTCATCGAAAGAGATAATGTTCTCCAGAATAAAATTCAAGCAGAGGAAAAATTTACAAAAGTTACCGCGGTCACTGTTACTTCAAATGTGTAATGAAAGCGAGTTTGCGAATAGTAAACAAACCCTCCGCCATTTGCATTTTGCCTCTTAGAGCTTTCTTGACAGCCTAAATCTGAGAGCCAATCAGAAATGGATTCAGCAATGGCGCAACTCTCATAGTATATAGGGACTCTACTCAAACCGCCCCCTCTGCTCTTCCCGGGCACCGTCAATGTTATTTGAAATGGGAAAGCAGACTTACGCTTGTAAGCAGACCTGTCTTCTTGGTGGACTTTTAATCGCTGACAATGCTCGTGCAATTTGCAACCACACTTAATAGTTTTCCATGAAAACCTATGTAAAAGTATTGATTCCTTCGGGTCCACTGAACCTTTTGATAATCGATTATTTTACATGGGTCTAAATGGAGAAAATCTGTTGTTGTCAAATTCAAGAGTCATCACTATTGAATGAATGCATATCTATCACCTGAAAAAACAGCTATCGTAAGATTTACCATAATTAACTTGGTTTAAATTTTCGACAATCCAAGAAAATTTTAAATTTTACTTTTTTCATGGTTTGAGTCCAAGATGTCTTGGTTAAATTTTAACCGGTATGTACTATCGATGAATTAAAGATTGTCGCGAGATTTTCACATATTTTCAGGTATGGGTGTGAGTGTGGGACTGATCTACAGCGGCTTTCCCGCCCCACCCACCCGCACTGGCCCCTCACCTGCAAGGTGTGAGGAGTATGTAGAGTGGCCGAGCCAGAACCTTGAAGGCAAAACTTAGCTTGTGGAAAAATTTAGCCAAAACGTCTTGAACTCAGACCATGGAAAATGTAAAATTTACAGTTTTCTTGGATTGTCGAAAATTTAAACCAAGTTATGGTAAATCTTACGATAGCTGTTTTTTCAGTGTTTGCAAAATTACATTTACATCTCCTCTAAGTTAAAGAGAAAAATAAAATTATCGAAAGCATCAATGCAACTGATTCAGTGATGGCACGTGAAAGGTAATAATTTTTTTCCCCTCAGTTTGAATCTTCATGCAAAATTTTTTAAAACGATTGCTTAATTGTGAAGCGCTGATTTACCGTGCAGTCGATTGTTTTCCACAGAATCAAAAGAAGGGAGAAAAAATAGTAGGTAAACAAATAGGTCTGTTGCAAACCTTTGCTACAGCCATATGAGAGGGTCTATTCTAGAGTAAAATTTACTTGAGAATAAAACGTTTAGAGCATCAGAAAGTTCCAAAATTTATTCACAAACTCAATAAATGCGTTTAAATAAAATTCCAAGATGGCTGTCATATGAACAAGTTACAGTGGGAAAGAGTCCCATCTAATTGCAACTTTCTAAACTGAGAAAAGTGAATTTTCATAGAGAAAGCTGCAGTTAGGAGGGGCTCCTCCATTAAGACTCGCTCGTATGGCCTAGCCATTTTGGCAATTTGCTCTTACAAACGCAATTATTGAATTTGTGAATCAATTTTAGACACTTTTAAGGCTTATTTCAACGTTATTTTCAAGCGAGTTTACTTCAGAATGGTCCCTCTTCAATTTCAAGCTACTCAAAAGTTCACAACAGACCCATTGCACGAGCCACTGCAACCATACCTACATTGTTATAACTCCATTCCATTTGATTGGGTTCTTTTCTTAAATGACGAAAATCGCTAAATGGCAACTCTGAAGTGCTCGGGTCAGTATGGCGTAGCGTGCAATTTGACAACGCTGTACTGTGCCTATTTAAACCCATGTAAAAGGTCCAATACGAAGGCGAGGGTGTTCACCAAACACCCAATAGTTCGATATTTTTCATGGGTTCAAATGGACGAACTGCAACGTTGCCAAATTGGCTGCTACGCCACTGGCTCGGGTTGAGATACATGTTGACTGTCACCGTCTCGGACTTCCATTGTCCTCAGTCCGTACCTTCTTTTGTCAACGGGGCAAGGATTTTTCTTTTGTTTTCCACCTATTTCCATCGAGTGCCTCTTAAAATTGAATTTTCTTCAATTTGAGGAAGTCCCCCCCCCCCCCCACAGTCATATTCGTTCTCAGCGTGAAATTCTGTTAAAATTGCCACCCAAAAACATGCGGAGAGTTTGATTTCAACCCTACTAAGGAGGAGAGTGTGAAACTGATGAAGCACTTTTTCCTTCATAAGTAGGGTTGAAATCAAACTCTCCGCATGTTTTTGGGTGGCAATCTAAAAAGAATTCCACGCTGAGAACGAATCTGCCAAAAAAAAAAAAAAAAAAAAAAAAAAAACTTTCTCAAATTGAAGAAAATTCAATTTTAAGAGGCACTTGTTAGAAGCAGGTGGAAAACAAAGGAGAATCCCTTACCCCGTTGACAAAAAAAGGTACGGACTCAGGAAGATCGGAGTCCGAGACGGAGACAGTCAACCCATATCTCAACACGAGCACTTCAGCGTTGAGCTATTTAGCGAGTTTCGTCATTTAAGAAAAGCGCCTAATCAAATGGAATTAAGTATAGTTGTATGTTGATTCTCTATACATAAAGTTGGTTATTTCTTTCAATGAACCGCCTAGTTGAATTTGTCGATATAGACTAGAAAAGAAAACTGTACCAAACAACAAAGATTGAGGAAAAAAATCATGACAATATATTATTATAGATGACACAATTGAAATTTGGAAGACAAATTTGTACACAGTGGCGAGGCGTACAATCTGGAAAGGCATAGTTTGTCCATTTAAACGCATAGAAAAGATCGCGATCTATGTTGAGTTTTCGGAGAACATTTTGGAGATCGACCTTTTTCACAGGTTTACATGGACAAAATGTAACGTTGTCAGATTGCACACTTCGCCACCGGTTGTAAAGATATAAACTAAGACTAGAATTTAATTTTAAGTCTTACAATTAGCAGGAATAATAGGAGTTTGCCTTACTTATTTTCTAATAAACGTATAGTGCTTTTCCCATATAGGTAAAAAAAAAAACAAAAACAAAAACAAAAAAAAACAAAAAACAAAAAAAACAAAACAAAAAAATCAAAAAAATCAAAAAAATCAAATAGGAAATAAAAAAAAATACCTATTAAAAAGAAAAAAAAATAATAATATAAAAATCAAAGAAGAAAAAAGAAAAAGAAAATTAAAAAAAAAAACAAATATTAAAAAAAATAAATAAATAAATAAATAGAAAATGCGACAAAATAAATTTCAAGAATTTTCACTATTTCCTCGAATGCACTTTCGCTTCCGACGAATTAGTTCTCAACGTAAGGGATCATCTTGCTAGGTAACACGGGTCTCATTGTTTCCTCGTCCTCAGCGGGTCCGATGCTGCGTTTGCCTCTTGGGGGGCACGGTCCTACAGCAGAAGTCCTATCGTTAAATCCGAGTTTCCCCAAATTATTGTGGGATGCGCTTCCGGGGAAGAGTTCGCGATGCTCGCCAAGACAGCCACCATTTTGGTACAAGCGGACACAACCGCCATGAGTATTGGCAGATGAGGCTTTATCATTGAAATCCTTTCCGATGTTCACACATCCGCTTCCGCTGAGATCAATGCGTCCCCCACGGCCACTTGTGTCACGGAAAAGGGTCACTTTCCATGCTTCGGCGACGACAGCCATACAAACAACGGCGATAAACACAACTGCGATTTTAGCCATTTCGTTTCGGGAAAATAGATAGTCTGCACTGATTTGAACTTGACGGTAAATGTCGTTAAATCGATTGATAAACACAAGTTTCGAGTGATATCGATGTATCTAGATAAGACTAACAAAAGCCAGGTCTGCTACTGGAGTAGCGAAAAAAAAACACAAGTCACGAGTCGCGAATTTTCAATTGTATGCAAAAGGAGCTGTTGTAAAGTGAAACACAACGAATGACGATAGACGCAAGTCTAGAGTGATATCGATGTATCTAGGATGAATAAAGTTTAGTCTGTTTCCGAAGTAGCGAAATTTAAGCACAAATCACAAGTCGCGAATTTTCAACTGTAAATAATACGAGTTGATTGGAAGTACAGTATACGTTGTCGGAACAAACGCTGAGACGATTATTGAATCAATCGCCGGTTGCAGTGGCTTTTATTGCATTCGGGACGGAAAGTAAACAATCCAGCGGGAAATTTCGGACGTCTTGGGGAAGCACCCATTGGAAGAAAAAGAATCAGAAAAAGAAATAAATAAAAAGTACGTGGGAATGGCGGAAAGGGGGTTTTTGGATCGCGAGTAACGTGCCGATATGGATAAAGTAAATCCCCCCCCCCTCTCAGATCCTATACCAATAATTTATTAATTAGTAATCATATACATTATACAAAGTATGAAGACGAGCGGGCAGCAATCGCCGACGTGTCGCACACTAGACAGAGACAATATATAATAGAGACCACGCACTATCTATCTTGCCCATGATTGCGCGCGGTGGCAACTTTTTTTTTTCGGGGTCTCAACAGAACACCGCAAACATGGTCCATACGTTGACTGGTGAGAAACATCGTTGAGATTTTTGCTTACATAGTGAAACCGAAGCACCGAAATTGCATCAGTCAACGTATGGACCGTGTTGGATGATGCACTCTCATGCTCCCTGTGTTAATTCCTGTTGAGTCCCGAAAAATAAGTCAGCCACCGCGCGCACGGCTAGTGCGTGGTCTCTATTATATATTGTCTTTGACACTAGATCAAAACAGATTTTTCCTGACTTAATTTTGTTGTTGTTTATTTTTGCTCTAACTGTAAGAACGTTTTAAATTCGATACATTCTTGCAAAATCCATGTTATTCGATTCATTATAAACTCCAAAATGAATGATTTTACTTGTTTTTGAGTTAACCTATTGCTATTTTACGGTTCACAATTTTGAGTTTCATTCGTAAAATTATGTCCAGGAAATTACATGTTTTTGATCTACTGTGCGTCGCGTCATCCAAGAATATTTTAAAAGTGTGGCAGTTGGCAGGAGGTCAGGAAGTTGATCGCCGCACGAGCACAACGGGTTTCCCCGCGATCAGAATCAGTCGCAGTCGTCGCGACTGATTGAGCCGTCGCACTGTGATAATATGCTACTGATTTTATGACCTAATTTTATTTTTTTCAATTTTTCTTCCAATTAATAGGGCTCTTGCAAACTTTTGCTATACGCAGATAAATAGTCTAATCTGATGTAAAGACCAGCGGAAATCACGAAAATCACACTAAGAAAGTCTAAAATTTAGTAATAAACTCACATAAATGCTGTAATGCTCGTAATGGTGATCCAACGCAGGTATCATGGGAGATCCCCGTCTATTTTGTCACTTTCTTTATTGAAACTCAGAGATTTATCTCGATTTAGATAGGAATCTCCCATGATACCTACGTCTCTCCGCCATTAAGCCCGATTCTGAGAATGAATTTTGTGATTTTTTAGTGCACTCATCGTCATTTTTACAGGTTTTTATGCAAGAATCAACTCTTCGATCCCCAATAGCAAAAGTTTGCAAGAGCCCAGTGGCGATGCGTAAAATTTGACAATTATATTAACGATGTACTTTCTATTTTTGAACTTACTGAAGAATCGAATGCTTCGGTCATGGGCGATGACCAGATGTTTCGACCTTTCTTATGTGTTTAATGCAGGGGAAAAAAGGAATGTTGCCAAATTGCGCGCCTCGCCACTGCTGAAGAGCCCCATATATTTAAAAACACTTTCTAGAGGGGTGTATACTTAATCAAGACAAGCAATGATTGCCGCGATGTAGTAAAAAAGGAATGCATGGACGGATTTTGGGGGGTTGAGGTGATTCCTCACCTGTCTGAAGTGAGATTCTTCCTCAATAGATTTCGCCACTTGTCACTTTTTTAAAATTTGACTTTGAAGGCTTATACTTTTTTTCTGAAAGCATTGTCTAATGTAATGTGATTTTCACGCGATTTTGCACCGGAATCAACCCTCCATAACTCTGTAGCAAAAGTATGCAACAAACCCATTGTAAAAGTGCCGAACAACGTGACGGAAACGAGCACACCAGTGGCGCAGCGTGCAATTTGGCAGCATTGGATTGGGTTCATTTAAACCCACATAAAATGTCGAATGCGAAGGTGTTCACCGAACACCCAACAGTTCGATCTTTTTCATAGGTTTAAATGGATGGTTTGGTACTAACAGGGTTAAGTGTTAAGACACGCCCTACATATGAGCAAAGAGTAAACAAGTCCCAACAAAAAGGTGGGAGAGCGTGGCAGGTTAGGTCAGGTTGGCGATATCGAAAAGTAAGCTTCTGATTGGCTGGCGCAAAAGCCTGGGCTCTATGAGATCGCTCTTATGGAGATTTAACATTGGGTTTTCGACTTTGCCTCATTTAAAGTCAAATTCCAAGAAAATTATTGCTCCTTACCTTCGGGAAATTCAAATTACATTTTTTTGAGGATATAACGAAGATATTGATGGGTCACAGATATCACTTCATCACAAACTTAACAGAAAAATATGAAATTGAAAGTTAAATTACGAGGATTTTTTTTTCCGCCGTAACTTCCCGATTGTGAGCCGCTTAAACTTCGTATTATTTCGAGTATTTGCCTTTAAATCTTCGGGTTTATTCATGAAATCGGCGTATTTCCTTCAATCAATGAATTTCACATGCATTTGAAACCATCTGCATTACAATAAAACAAGAAAACTGGAAAAAACAACTGCTACGCCACACACACTCGGCCCGACCTGCGTGCGAAGAGTGGGAAACACGGCAAAAAATTACCCGTAATTTTACTTTCAAATTCATATCCTTCTGTTACTTTCCCGATGAAGTGATATGTATGAACCATCAATCTCTTCGTGATAGTCTCAAAAAAATATACAATTTGAATTTTCCGATGGTAAGGAAGAATAATTTTCTTGAAATTGAACTTTAGATGAAGCGAAGTCGAAAATCCCAAGTTAAATTTCCATATGAGCGATTTCACAGGGCCCAGGCTTTCGCCAGCCAATCAGAGGCCGTACAATCGATAGTGACATTCGATTGTAATTCGACTTTGCCACAGCCACACTCTCCTACCGTTTTGTTGGGATTCTTGTTTACTCTTTACATATGAGAAGATGTGCATTAACTATCCTAGGGCCACGTTAGTTCTAAAGAACGCCACTCTTCCGTTTTTTAAAGGGTATAGGTAGTAGGTAGTTAACTGTTCGTACTCGGGGGAGTTGGAATTGCCTATACGAGGAATTGAAGGCGCCCAAAGAAAACTCATCTTGTAAGTGTTTCCATCGAAAATCACCTTTATCCGGAATGAAGACTGAAATAATGTGAAATACACTAAAAGAGTAAAACGAATATACTCGGGCTTGGCCCATAAAGGGTTAAAAAAAAAAAAAACAAAAACAAAAACGAATCGTTTACTTGTGTGAAAAGCATCAAAAGAGAAAAATACCTAGAGCTCGTTTCAAAAGTCTAGGCGCACCTAGATCATAATCTTTGGCAACTTTTCTATTTTCATTTCTTCTAAACTTGTCTTCGACTTTGAACTTTTAACTTTGAAGTGTTCCTCAATGAAAAGCCAACGCTGAAATTCATTTTCATTTTGAAACAAGAGAAATAATGTTGAAAAATTCCAAAGATTGTTGGTCTGGGTGTGCCTACACCTTTGAAACCACCTCTACCCACTAGGTACTATACGTAAGTATCTACGGACTGAAAAAAAAATATAGTTCATTCAGCGATTCCAATAATGGCAAAATGGTTTTGTTCATTTAACAAAACGGAATGGACTTTATTTTATATACATATGTATACTACACAGTCTGGCCAAAAGTTCTGCTCCTCGCTAAAATCAAGATGACGGCTAAACGATTGAAAAAAAGTTAATATAACTATATATATTCTGAAAGCTTATATCAAGAGCTACAAAATTATGTTCATTAATTTTTTTTGCATTATTCAGTTGCTCACACGAGAGGAAAAACGAGATCAACCTCGACATGCCAAATAACGATGCTTATTTTTGAGCCACTGAGAATGTTTATGACTCATTAGTAAATGAAATAAAGAAGGAAATATCAAGAAAAGTATGATTTTTTAAGAAACATATCATTATTAATCTATTACCAGAATAAATTTCATTTGTTGGTTTTAAGGGTCATTCAAAAGTGATCTCCTTCCTTCTCGATGCATTGATTCAATCTTACGGGGTGGCTCGGATGGTCTCCAGTGGAATTTCCACTCCCAAAATTGCATCAAAATGTCACTAAAATAAACACTTTGATGATTGCATTCGTCGTGTTTTAGGATCTGAATACTGAGCAGAGTAGGCTGATATGGTCTTATCATAATTTGTCTTTCTGATTCTTGGGTTAATAACGGATAATGTCGCGCGAAACGATGGCTGCACTTATCTACTGAGCATCGTTATTTGGCATGTCGAGGTTGATCTCGTTTTTCCTCTCATGTGAGCAACTGAGTAATGCAATAAAAATTTAATAAACATGGTTTTGTAGCTCTTGATATGAGCTTTCAGAATATGTATAGTGATATAAGTTTTTCAATCGTTTAGCCGCCATCTTGTTTTTAGCAAGGGACAGAATAGAACTTTTGGCCAGACTGAGTACATGAACCACCTCGATTTTATTTGCTGCAAGGTCTGGTTAGCTGTGCGCCGATAAAACTTCGCGCCCGATTTCCGACAGCTCTTCTTGATCTCAGAAGACAAAAGTCCCTCTATCATTCTATCAATGAGTATGAGTGTTCATACAAATTAATTCTCGTATTCTTATTGCATCTCGCGCGACTGGCGTTCGTAAACGATGAGGCGGGAGGGACGCGCGGGTGTGGGGATATTCCATCGTTTGCGCTTTTCTTCTTCTCCCTCCATCTTCAAATTGAATAATTTATTTCTATGTTGAGCGCAATCTTAATACAATAAAATAATATTCTTCATGGAGCTGTCGCATTGCGAAAATCAATCATCAACCATTGGATGTAAATGTATACCTTCTTATATTCCTTAATTGAGAACTTTGCCAGAAAAGGAGCACAAAATATATCAGGTGTGTTCTTTCATTAAAAATCAGCATGTAAATGAATAGCAGATTTTTAATGAAGAACACACTCGATGTTTCGAATGATCCTTATTTGATCCCGTACGTTGACGCCAATTTTGGCCCATAAACCATCGGATGAGTTCATCATTAAAAATGTTATTCCATTAATATTCTATGATTTTTAGGAAGGAAAGAAGACTTGCTGTATTGCATGTGCCCTTCTTCTGGCAAAGTCCTCAATTTAAAAGGACAATATTTGTTATGCTCCACATGCGGGAAAAGGTGGCTTTAGAGTCATAATAATTACTTGGGGGGGGGGGGGGTGTCAATGTAGCAAAACAAGAAAGCATTTGGTGGTTTCTTTAATAACTGCATACCTACTAGTGGCGGATCCAGAAAATTTGAGGGGGGCGGTGGGATCACGCCTATGAAATTTAAAAATGTTGAGTGTCGCAGAGGAAGCAATTTTAGACTATTTCTTGTTGTAAAAAGGTAACATTTGGGGCTTCTGGGGGGACGTGCCCCGTGCCCCCCGGATCCGCAACTGTTGCATACCCTGATTTTCTGTTTGTACTCAATGGGATTGTTGCAAGGGTCTGAAATGTTTTGTTTTTAATGAAGAAATTGAAAGTAAGTACCTACTTGATGAGCTGAGACCAAAAGATGCCTTCGATTTGAAGTCCCATTATTTCGGAAATGACATTTTGGCCCAAAATACATTGTTTTAAATGGGAAGAGTGACGTCACTACGCCCACGTTTTTTTACAACTTTACACGTGTGTATCTCCAAAACTAAGACACTTAGGAAAAACCCAAAGACACCATTGTTCTCAGATCAACAAGTATAGGTACTATCATTTTTTTTTATGAAAAACACAACATTTTAGACCCTTGCAACTGCCCCATTGCATGCATGGGCGGATCCAGAGGGGGAAGGGGCACGGCGGCATGCCCTCCCTTGGACCCCCTCCCCCCAAAAAAACAGTAAGAGGAGGAGAAAGAGAGGGGAAAGCAAAAGAAAAAGAGAAGGGGAAAACTGAAGCCTTTAAATAGCGTTAGGTAAATTAGACTAGGTTTTGCGGCGGGGGGGGGGGGGGTCTTAATTTCATCCACTAGACATTCATTTTCTACAAAAATGCAAAGAAATTAGGTAGCTGTTTATGGAGAACAGGTGTGGACAACACTACAAAAGTGTGTCGCCAATTGTCTCTAATTTACGAATATGAACTTTTTTTTACACCTTTACTGGAGATTTTTTTGGAGAAAACTAGAACTGTGTTTGACCCCCCCCCCCCCAAAAAAAAAACTCCCCAAGGGGCTATCGGGGGCTTTTGAAAGTATCAAAAACGGAAAATTTGGGGTCGATTCCCCGTCCTACTTTTGTGTTTCAAATCATTTGGTTCAGTATTTTTCGAGAAAAATGCCCTATCCGGGTAATCTGGTACACCCAGACCACCCGGTTTATAAGGACCTTGGATTTTCTATCCGAGCACAATCTGACAACCGTAAGCTGCGAAGAGTCGTAGGTACAACCATGATCTAACTACACAGGTCAGTCAATCCGGTGAACGAGTTTCGGTGCGATCTCTGCGCAACCTCCGCTCGTGACGTATAGCTGGCGCACCTGAAGAGCGGGCGTTCAAATCTACATGCTTTCTTATGGGGAAAAGACCCTTTTTCAAGAGCGAATTATAAACCATTTACGACAGTAAAACTTGGTTTTTATCAATAAGAAGTAACGAGGAAGGTTTCAAGCTTTGAGAAAACCAATACAATCGTCCGCAAATTTGCTTTTTTTGTTTTCGGACAGTTTTAGAAAAGTGGGTATAATGCATTGAATATTACATAACCTACCTTCTCCATAAGAGGGATTTTTACTAACCGCCAGAAAGTACAGGAATAAGAAATTGAAGTGTGATCAGACTGATTTTCTCAAAGCTTGAAACCTTCCTCGTGGTCTATCATAAATAAAAACCAAGTTTTACTGTCGTAAATTGTTTCTAATTTGCACTTGAAAAATGGTCTTTTCCCCGTATGAAAGCATGTAGATTTGAACGCCCGCGCTTCAGCTGCGCCAGCTATACGTCATCCCCTTCCTCACTCTACCCGGTGATGGAGCCAGGCAGACGGAGAGGCAGTGGAGGGTGTGCGCATTGACTGACCTGTGTAGTTAGATCATGGGTACAACGGCTAACGATGTAAATATTTATTAAAAGGCGGCGCACTATGGTCCAGAAGTCCGATTTAGGAAGACATTAGTTTGCATTAAAATCGCCCAATATCTTGAAAACGGCTCATCTGACATCAAAAATGGTTCTCACAAAAAAGTTAAAACGGTTTACGTTCTATCTTTTTTGTAATTACCAGTTTTGGTGTCAGATGAGCCGTTTTCAAGATATTGGGCGATTTTAATGCAAACCAATGTCTTCCTAAACCGGACTTCTGGACCATAGTGCGGCGCGCGGCGCTCTGATTGTCAAGGTTGCCATGATTTCATTAAAAATCCACCTTAATTCTTTCCGCATATAACTGCTTTGTCGTGAAATTTATCGCTTTTTTGCTTACATCTGACAACGATGCATGTATATTGTATAAGGTCACGTTTACACGCTTTACCACCATTCGCTGAGGCAGTTATTTCCTTTTTTCCTTTTTCTTATATCCATACAAATTTACATATCGAGCAAAAGGAAAATCCTCGCTTCTTCGAATTGAACAACTTGGAAATTCCGATATAACTGATGTTTCTTGATTGTTGATTGAAAAGTTGGTTTTTGTAGAGAGCCGCCCATGGAATGAGAGAACATCACACGTGCCAAAGGCAGTGGCGTCGCGTGCAAATTAGCAACGCTGTATTTTGTCCATTTAAACGCATCAAAAAGATCTATCTAATGCGGAGGTGCACAGTGGTAGCGTAGCCAGGAATTTTTCGAGGGGGGCCCACTCGAAAAATTCCTAGACCCCCCGTCCAGGGTCCTAAAATTGTCAAGGAGGGGGGGGGGTCGAAAGATATCAATCTGGTAGAATTTCTCTAAAGAGGCAAATAATGGCCATGTAAATACAGTCAGCAAATAATTAAATAATGTCAATTGATGCCTTGGAATTTGACTCAGGTTCGCCACCCACAATGCTTGAATTCATTGTGATACCAGTGGCGCAGCGTGCAATTTGGCAACGTTGCAGTTCGTCCATTTAAATCCATGAAAAAAATCGAACTCATAAGCTCGAACTCATAAGCTCAGGAAAAAATAAATAAAAGGTTAGCCAATGCCCCTCCAAGGGTTTAGATGATTCTATGGCAAACTCCCGAAAATTTTAATCCGATAGATGTCGTTACGTTGTCACTGGCTCCGAAAATAGCCGTTTTTTGACGGTTTTCGGCTGTTTTCTCTGAACAGATAAATAACAGACAAAAGATCGGATTGTCAGCACCTGCTTAATTTTTTGAGCCATATACGGGCCAATTGGTTCTAAAATAAAGGCGTAACTATGCAAAAAAAAAAAAAAAAAAAAAAATCATATGTAATTTGGAGTTGTATCAGTAAAGATTACAGGTTTCTGTTTGATCTGTAATCTCAAGCAAAAAATTAAGCAGGTGCTGACAGTCCGATTTTTTGTCTCTTATTCGTCTATTCAGAGAAAACAGCCGAAAACCGTCAAAAAACGGCTATTTTTGGAGCCAGCGACAAGTTACGCCATCTATCGGATTAAAATTTTCGGGAGTTTGTCATAGAATCACCTTAAGTACCAGTTGCAATTTTTTCATAAGTAAATAACACTGTAAACAGCCAACAACCGTAATTTAACAACATTGCGTTGTAACTTGTAGGCGAGGAAGGCATAGAATAAGACAATAAGTTACTTATGAAGTAATATTTATTCCATGAGGAAGGGGATACGCTATTACGCCAGCGTCGCTAGCCGTGAGCGGAGAAAGCAGGGACTTGGCGCGGCGGCTCCGTTCGGCTCTTCTCGGCAATACTCGGCATCGCTCGGCGGACTTCCAGGCGCTTATGATTGGCTCAGACGAATGGAGGTCCTCTCCCAATATTGAGACAGGGGAATCAAGTACCTCCATTTCTCTACGGACCTTACTATGGAGTGCTTGCGATCTTATGAAACTGCACTTATATACTTAAAGATTGAGCACCGACCTTCATAGCTTCGGACGGTGTAGTGGCTTGGGTTAAGCCTGCCGAGCGCGCGGACCCTGGTTCGATCCGCTCACCAGTCGAAGAGGGCAGATATCGCCATAAGTCTTTTGCCCCAGTTAATAAGAATACTTCACTGGTAGCACTTCCTTGTAAGGTTATTTTATTTTAATTTAATTGTTTTAGCTTTGATCCTATTTTATTATTTTCTCATATTGTTGAATTTTCGGGCTATTTGTGTAATTCTGCTTCCTTGTAAGAACACCTCCATAAATGTATGGGCAAGTAAGGGGGATACATCTCCATAATTTTTTCCCCCAATTTATAAAAATGCTTCACTGGTTACATTTCCTTGTAAGCACACCTCCATAACTATATGGGCAATAAGTAACCCAGGTTTTCCGCTAATATTTGTGATCCGGCGCGTTGGGCGAATCATCTGTGATCACAGGGCCGGATTTAATGCGGGGCGACCGGGGCGCGCGCCCCGGGGCCCCCACCACAAAGCAGGTCCTTTTTTTTTTTTTTTTGGTATTGATGGTTGATGAACTTCCTTTTCTTTCTATCATTACAATACTGTAACAGTCCGGCCACTGGCGTATTCTTAGGGAGGGGGATGGCCTTTTAGCCCCTCCAATAATTGAGAAGGGGGGGCAAAGTATCATTTTGCGCTCCCCCCCCCCTAATAATTTGATGAAAAAGAGGAGGGAGAAAAGAAAAGACGAAAAAATACAACAAAATAAAGAAAGAAAGGAATAATTACAGGAACCAAGAAGCAAAAAATGGCAAGAATAAGAGGCTCTGTTTTACCCTGAAACTGAGCCTGAATAAATCTAAAGTGAAAAATTCCTCTGTTGTCAATGAAATAAAGAAAATATACATTGAGTCTACTAACTTATGTTCTGTCGGTAGGTTATTTTTGAAAGATTCAATTGCTTAAAATATAGTCTGAGAGAACCCAAATGTTCAAATTTTTCCGGGGGAATACCCCCAGACCCCCTATTACTGGAAAGTGCCCCCCCCCCCAGATTCCCTAAAGTATTGGACTATTTGCTTTCCCCTTTCCTTCAAAAATAATTTCAAATTTTACGCCACTGAGCGGAACATTACATTTACTGCAGTTTTTTTTCCAGAAGACTTCTAACTGTGAGAAATCGTTTCCCAAAGCCTAGAAATATCAGCTTCGTCAATAAGCTGAAAGTCTAAACTGAAAAATTCCCTTTTTGCCTGAGAAATGAAGAAAATAAACGTAAAATCTATTTATAATTTTTTTAAATTTGGTGGCATTTTTGTGCGATAACATTGCTTTAAATGCCGTCTGAGAGAGCCTAAATTTTCAATTTTTTCCGGGGGAGGACCCCCGGACCCCCCTCTCACTGGGGGGTGTCCCCCCAGACCCCCCATAGTGCATCTCTCAAAAGTTGGTCCCCCCCCCCAGTAAAAATCCCAAGTTTACGCCACTGAGTCCGGCAATGTTGGAAGTGAAGCTTTTTGTAAAGTAACCCTTAAGTAAATAAAGAAACATTGAAAACTACTAACGAAACTTTAAAAATTATTACCGACTTTTTTATCATAATGTACTTCTTTTACTCGATATGCCTTTAAAAGTAGGTTATAAGTAGGTTATAATTTATTATTCCTAAGATTTACCGGGAGGGGGGCCCCCACCAAAGGTTCGCCCCGGGGCCCCCTGCGACCTAAATCCGGCCCTGTGTGATCATCAGAATGGGGCAGTTGCAAGGGTCTGAAATGTTGCGTTTTTTATAAAGAAATTACTAGTATTTGATGAGCTGAGAACAATGGTGTCTTTGGTTTTTTCCTAAGTGTCCAGGTTTTGGAGATACACACATGTAAAGTTTGAAAAAATGGTGGGTGTAGTGACGTCACTACGCGGAATTCCCATTTAAAACAATGTATTTTGGGCCAAAATTGCAGCTTCGGAACAATGGGACGTAATTAGAAACCAAAGGCATCTTTGTTCTCAGCTCATCACGTACTTTCGTTTTCTTCATAGAAAACGCAACATTTCAGACCCATGCAACTGCCCTAAGTATTTGTGTAAGAAATATGTGTTAGAACTGTGTTAGAATTTTTAAAAAATAGCCAATATCGAACATTGAGGCTTGATCACGGTTTGATGCCTCAATAAGAAAAACATGGACATTGACAAGGTTGACGACAAATGTGGAGAATTTTATATGTTTACAAATCTGCAGCAGAAAATGGGGGTCTCCATTTGAATTACGGAGTTTACGGGAGGCGCTATCTTCTCTGGAGGAGGGGGGGGGTGAAAATCCGCATTATTTATCCTTTCGCGGTTCGTAGTATTTCTTGTAAAAGACTGTGGACGGTTGGAGACGGAAAAGAAAGGACTTTAATGTTTGACTTTTCGGGGTTAATCTGGCATAATTCATCAAAAAAGTTGATTTCGAGCACAATTTGTAGAAAAAAAGTTTCGATGATAATCGGCCATAAAGAGCCATAAGCCTCGCGTACGGGGACGATAATCGCGATTAATCGCTCGCAGTGGTTTGCTTCGCACCGTTCGCAAAACTCCATAAAGATTCCTTGTGATTGGCGAACATAAATAAATGAGAAAGTAAAAAGACAGTGAAAACATGAAACGTCAGTGAAAGTGAATCTATCAGCATCAGCATCTGCAAGGCAATCCTGGCTTCGCTTTTTCTTTCCCGTTCGGTGCTGCACTCTACGTGATAAGCCTCGAACTGCTTCGGAACTATCCTCATGAATGAAATTCCTCTCAGAATGTGCAGCTCTCTAGTGAGCAAACGCGGGTTTACCCTCTCCATGAAAGAAGTCACGTGACTGGCGCTGATTCATTGAACTTTCCTTCCCCCTTCCTCGACCACCACTTGGTTCTTTCGTCGGTCCTTTCTGCGCCCTGTAGTAAACGTTCAGTCAGTTAACGCGGGAAGTCCTTTCATACCTAACCTAACACGTGCCGTGTGAGTTGTGCGTCTGTGTTATTCGTGTTATCATTTATTCATCGTGCGTGTGATAAGTGCTTCTTACCCGGCTTCAATCGTGTTTCTGTGATTTGCCTTTTTGTTTGATTCTTGTTTTGAAACACAAATTTGAAATGGCTTCCGAAGAATTAAGCTCTATTTTGAATAGGAGACAAAAGATCAACGATGATCTTGACGAGGGAAAACCTGTTGTGCCCCAGTTCAAAAAAGCCAACTGTAACGTTTATTCCGAATTTCACGAGTTTTCTAGACGACAAATTAAGGAATATGAAAAAGCTTTTAACAGGTGAATTATTGGTTGTATCCCTTGTAATTTAACAGTACCTTCACTCGCAGGTCATTTTCCACATTCGCATGTTATTTTTTACAGGCACCATCAATTGCAAAATTTTTGGCAGTCAAGATTTCGAGATAAGGAGCGAGTCCCTGTGTAATCAAAGAAACCTTCTGCACTCCATATGCATTCTTCACTGTCAAAACTTTTCTAAGTTTTCTCAGTCAAGGAAGGAAAGAATATCAGACGCAAAGCTACAGATTTTGGATCCGGTAGACTCCCTTCATTACACCTATTACCAGTGGCGTAATCTTAGGGGGGGGCATGACCTTTTTGCCCCTCCAATATTTGAGAAGGGGGGGCAAAGTATCATTTTGCCCCCCCAATAATTTGATGAAAAAGAGGAGGGAAAAAGAGGGAGGGAGAAAAGAAAAGACGGAAAAATACACAAAAATAAAGAAAAGAAGGAATAATTACAGGAACCGAGAAGCAAAAAATGGCAAGAATAAGTGGCTCTATTTTACCCTGAAACTGCACCTAAAGTAAATCTAAAGTGAAAATCCCTCTGTTGTCAATGAAATAAAGAAAATATACATTGAGTCTACTAACTTCTGTTCAGTCGGTTGGTTATTTTGGAAAGATTCAATATCTTAAAATATAGTCTGAGAGAACCCAAATGTTCAAATTTTTCTGGGGGAATACCCCCAGACCCCCCATTACCGGAAAGTGTCCCCCCAGATTCCCCATAGTATCGGACTATTTGCTACCCGAGGAACAGTTTCCCAAAGCCTAGAAATATCAGCTTCATCAATAAGCTGAAAGTCTACACTGGAAAGTTACCTTTTTGCCTAAAAAATGAAGAAAATAAACGTAAAATCTATTTTTAATTTGTTTAAATTTGGTGGCATTTGTATGCGATAACATTGCTTCAAATGACGTCTGAGAGAGCCTGAATTTTCAAATTTTTCCGGGGGAGGACCCCCGGACCTCCCTCTCATTGGGGGGTGTCCCTCTAGACCCCCATAGTGCATCTCCCAAAAGTTGGTTTGCCCCCCCAATAAAAATCCCAAGTTTACGCCACTGCCTATTACCATCATGGACATTAGCATTGCAATCAAAGTTTAAGGCGTTGTCTGACATTTTTTAATTCGTCGACTGTACCATCTCTCTTACTTCTTCCAAGTCTGTTGCGTTTTCATCCATCCGTTCGACTTCAGTTATGATAAAGGATCAGGGGTTTGTTTGTTGTGTAGTGAAATCCTTTAGCCGTTGTCATGGGTAGGTATATACTGTTGGCCAAACTAGTGAGCTTCTGCCTCCGGTTAACATTTTTTGATACACGGATCAGAAGGTCGCCATTGCACTGCTCTATCTTAGTCTGCATTCATTAAAAAATGGCAACAAATCAGAAAGTAAATATATCACCAATTCCTGTTTTACAAAGTTCAATACAAATTTTAATCAAAGAAAACCCTTTCAACCAGTAATTTTAAGCTAGACAATAGACTTGTCCCTGGAATATTTCATTAAATTTTAAAGGTCGAAAATGGAGAATTTTGATAAATTTTTTCACTGGTTTTTTTACCAATTTTTTGCGATCACAGACCGTAGCGCATCGGTCAACAACTGTAATACTTGGCTGTTGTGGTAACCATTGCCTGTCAGTTAACAGCCACCTATGAGCTACCTATGAGAAGCCTGTAATCAACGGGAAACTTTCCAGTGTTTAGTTACCATAGCAATACCTACTCAAGTCTTAATTTTTAACCAGTAGTGTCACTTACAGTGAATCAACTATGGGGCCAATGAATAAAGTAAAGATCAGCCAGCTGAAATCAGAAGTTTTGCTTCTGCTCTCGTTTAAATTTATAATATTCAACTTTTAAACAATTCAAATAATCTATTGAGTGCCTCCAACAAGAAGTAGAAGAGGGCGAGTTAGCAAATAATACAAATGCTTAACAAGAAAAGAAAAAATCCCTCTCTTTAAAATCCCTTTAAACGCTACCTTTAAAATCTATGAGCTCAGGCATATTTACATTTTTAATGTAATTCCTTCTATAACATTGCAATGTTTATTTTTAGAATCCCTTTCCCTTGTCATGTTGAAAAAAGAGAGGAAACTGGTCTTTCAGGAAATCTAATGCTCCCCAAGGGCCAAAAAATGTTGGGACAAGGTGGATGGTGAGGACTTGAGGATCTCACCATACATCTAGGAGGAGTACAATTTCGTCCGAACATTTTTTGGTCCCAAAGCTTTTTGTTTTCTACTCACTTACACCTGCACCCTTTTTCCCATGTAGAGCAAAGGCGGGAGCTAAGACAAGACTGAGAATAGGTTCGGTTGCATTTTTTGTTCTTTGTTATCTGCATTTAATTGGCTGGTCTCACTTGAGCTGTGGGTCTCAACCAGGAGCAGCACCGCAGTGCCCATCATTATTTCAGCTCTATTTACTTCACTTTACATTGAAGCTCCAAGGAAAAGAAAAAATCAGGCATCTCTGTCACCATGGAAAATACCATCACTTTTTACTGCGGAGTCATAGTTCATGGCAAAGAAAGCAAACTGTTTGATCATTCACCATACTTTTTGACTGTTTGTATAGAGGTATTTGATGAAATATCTTGCCTGGCTATTTACCTGCAACACATCTACCCTGTAATCTTATCTGCAACTGAGCTTGCAGGGTGTCCAGTGGTGGGGGGCTTGAAAAAATATGATGATATTTGTTTTTTACTTTCACTTTTCTGGAGCCCTGGCAAGAGTGGGGACCTTACTTCCCGCCTAACTTTACCCGGTCGAATTTATAGGGGGTCCTGGGTCCCCAAATTACAGTATTGCAGTATTGTCTGTGATCGTGGCCTAATAAAGACCAAAAATCAGTGAAAACAATTGAATCAAAAATCATCGTTTTCGACCCTTTCAGCTTAATTTAAAACTTTGTAGTGCTTAACATTTCTTGGTTTAAATTACTTGTCACAAAGGTTGTCTCCGATTAAAATTGGTACTGAAATTTTTTAAATGATAAATTTATGAGTAATTTACTTTCTAATTTTTTGCTTTTTTTGACGTTTTAGTGCATTGGAGTCGTGCTACAATGCACTTACGTGAAAACAGGGGGAATGGACGGGAAGTATTAAAAATAATAGTATCGTTATGAAGTGTAGATGATATTTACTTTCAAAAATCTTCGAATCTGACCAATTTAAATCTGCGTATGTGTAATCATTAATCTTTTTTTTTTTTTTTTTTTTTTTTTTTTTTTTTATATATATATATAAATCTTGGTGTTTATTGTTCATAATCATGATTTTCGTTCAAGAAATTTTGTCCAAAAAAAGTCGTATTACATTCCACAATGCGTCGCACTTAGATCCGAGATCGTCAGAAAGTGACCAAAAATCAGAAAGTTCTCTCTTCAATTTATGATTTAAAAACTTTCGCAATGTCAATTTTTAATCACTGAGAACTTTCTTAATTAACAATTTAAACCTCAAAATGGTCATTTGAAAGTATTAAATTAAGTGCTTAAAAGGTCGAAAACGACGAGTTTTGATGGCTATTTTTTCCCCCAATGATTTTTGGCCAATTTTTTTTCGATGTCAGACTGTAGTGCGACAGGCCTGCAGAATACTCCCTATCCGGCAATCTCGGAGCGCGTGATCAGTGTGGCAAGATAGGAAATTGTTAGGCAAATTGTGGCAAAAATTAAAAAAGTTGTGGCAAAACGGCGCTCGTGTGGCAAAAAAATTTTGATATTGCAGATACAGAGACTGTGGAAGATTCTGCAGGCCTGTTGTACGACATAGGCGTCCCCGCAACCCCGCCACCGCACTTGCCTCATTATTAAGAGCCGCCACTGTCAAAAACGACGATTACGGCACTTTTCAAGTCCAAGTTTTTTTTTTTTTTTTTTTTTTTTTTTTTTTTTGTCCTTTCCCCCAATTTTGAACATGCAAACTGTCCGTTAAAATCGTGGTTACTTTTGATTTGTTTCGCCTACTACAACAAGTTTTCTGTTCCAAGCGGAAACATAATAATAATAATTAAAAAAAAAAAATAGCTCAAAGTCGATTGAAGTTACCGGTGAATCGAACGTCAATGGGGCTGTTGCACACTTTTGCTGTAAGCGATTTAACAGTCGATTCTGGTGTAAAACCCTCAAAAAATATCAATGGCAGCGCTAAAAACTTCCAAAATCCACTCCAAAACTCGATAAACGCTTTCATTTGCGCGGGCGTAATGGTGGCCGACGGCAGTAACAATGGGAGATTCCTATCTTAATTCTGTCACTCTTTCTATGCTGACAAGGATGATTCACAGAGTAATTAGTCATCCGAGTGATGATCCACATCCGATGAATGGTACCCAGTGGCGTAGCGTGCAATTAGGCAACGTTGCAGTTCGTCCATTTAAACCCATGAAAAAGATCGAACTATTGGGTGTTCGGTGAACACCTTTGCATTCGACCTTTTACATGGGTTTAAATGGACGAACTGCAACGTTGCCAAATTGCACGCTACGCCACTGATGGTACCGTGACACCTATAGTGACACCGGTGTCAAATGAAAGTCGTCTCTTATTGGTCACTTCTTGATGGAGTTACAGTATTGTTAGATGGGAATCTCCTATTGTTACTACCCTCAGCCACCATTACGCCCGCTCAAATAAAAGCGTTTATCGAGTTTAGGAGTGGATTTCGGAAGTTTTTAGTGCTGCCATTGTTATTTTTGGAGGTTCTTACACCAGAATCTACTATTAAATCGCTTATATAGCAAAAGTGTGCAACAGCCCCATTTGTCATCGGCTCACCGGTCAATATAATTGAACGTGACGTTCGACTTGGACTCTGCGAATGTGTGCGATGTCTTTTGCCGACCCTGACCGATGCCGCGATGCGCAATAGTTACAACCACTATCCGCGTTTCGATTGAGCGTTCATTGAGCGATTTCCACCGATGATACCGTCTCGACGCGCGCGATACGCTCCGGCTGAATGGCCAATGAGAAGAGTCGTTCGTTGCCTCGTTGGGCATCGCGGCGCGTCGTAATCGAAGCCGCGCCGATCGGCATCCGCTCTCCACCGTCATGTTTATTGAAAATTAATTAGCCAAGGACGAATCGATGCTATATTCACACTTGCCAGATTTGTGCAAAAAATAAAAAATAAAATAAAATAAAAAATAAAATAAAATAAAATAAAAAATAAAAAAAAAAAATAAAAAAAAATAAAAAACTGGATGGGGCTGTTGCACACTTTTACTACACAGGCGATTTGAAGGTAGATTCGGATGTAAACCCGTCCTAAAAGAACGATGGTAGCACATGTTGCCCCAAGGATGATTAGTGTCTACTTGACAATTGTAGGTTTGAATGAAAACATCAGCTTTCATCCTGATAATAATATAAGAGCAACCTGATTGGTTAGGAGCAGTAAGAAGCTGATGTTTTCATGAAAACCATAAAAGTGTCAAATCCAATCTTTTTTGGGACAAGCTATAAAAGCTTACAAAATCCATTCCTATATTCAAAAAATGCTTTTCAACGCGCGACCGTTGTGCCTTAATAATGGGAGATTTCCAGCTTACTTGCGCCACTCTCTCTGCTGGGGAAGCCAGATTCAAAGAGTAACCACCAGAGAAGTGTAACTGAATCAATGTTACTGTGACACCTGGTGAAACCGGCGTCAAAGAAAAGTCGTCTCCTACCTTCAGTCTAAATTTCCCCAAATTTTGCGATATTTTCCTCAAAGTTGACAATATTTCTCCAATTATTGCCGGTGCAAAGAGGACGTAAACTTTGAGGAAATAGTTCCAAATTTTTTTCCAGCGCAACTTCACGTTCATCGGATCCGTTCATCCACGGAAAAAAAACTACGGTGAAAATAACCATACGGATACCTGATTTTGGCACCTGATAGATGTTATGGTAATGTTAACCAGAAGTATACTATGTTTTGACCAGGTACTAGGTGATGTTACCTGATTGCATGTCGAATTTACTAAAAGTTTCGGTAAATGTACCATACTTCTGGTCAAGTTTACCATAACATCTAGCAGGTGCCAAAATCAGGTATCCGTATGGTTATTTTCACTAATCTTTTTTTCCGTGTCCGCGTCCATGTCAAACATCATTTCGGTCCTGCGAAGTAGGCGGACTTTTCCTCAACAATCCGGCAACTTTCGCGGTTTTACCGTCAACGATACGTTGTGAGCGTTGAACGGTTAGTAAGCGGTGACCTGTCTGTATAAGTATAAAAGTACATCAACTGAGGCTCTAATAGCTTGATTCCGACTTTTCCGAGTGCGGCGCGGCGTGGCGTGCGGACTCGATCCCGATTTCCGAGCCATAGCGTAACGATAATCGCTTATGCACACACTGACCGCACCGCTCCGCGCTCTGACCAATGCGACGTCTGTTTTGACGCGTGCATGATGAGGTTTGTTTTATGTTGAGGCAGGGCGTACTTATACATGCACTATACGTCTATGTACAGTGTGTCCCAGAAATCCTCGTCAGGCCCAATTCAAATCATGCACCCTATTCAATACCATCTAAACATACCGAAACCCGGGGGTTTGAGGTTATGTGATTAGGTTGCCAACTTTTACGCAGGCTCTCTTGGGGGAAAGAGAAATTTTTGCGGTTTTGTCTAGTTTTTACTAATTTTTCAGCTGGAACAACCAGATTTACTTGGTCAGGGCACTTTTCTGGATGTTCCAGAGTGTTTTTCGGGGAAAAAACAAATTTTTCACGAAATTACGCGACACACCGACGGGGCCCCCCTTTCACATCGATCCAAAGTAAGCAAGGGTCCCCCCCCCCCTTTGGTGTCACTTATTTTGGTGTGTAATTTTGCGGAAAAAATGGGTTTTCACAGAAACGCTCTGGAACATCCAGGGAAGTGCCGTGACCAAGTAAATATGGTTTGTACAGCCGAAAAATTAGTCAAAACTAGAAAAAAGCCCCCCATAAGAGCCTGTGTAAAAGTTGGCAACCTAATCACCATCTCCTGCGATGGTCAACCGCGATGGCCATCAAACGCCGAAATTCGGAAATTGCCATTAAAATGACTAAAAAGCTCATGGTCCATAAACACAATTAAAGTGAGCACATTTTGAGATTGCAAACAGAATTAAAATGCGACAAAACATATTTACGTAAAAAAATAATCAAAATCGCCATCGCGATGACAAACCAAATACGACCAGTGATTCAACGACTCAACTACTTGAAACTCGGAAACCTGTCACAGAGGATACAGTCGATACAGAATGACTATCATAGTATTCCTAGTATCCTAATATACTATCCTAATCTCTCCTAATAGCTGATGTGACACGTATTTATACGTTGAACGGGGTGCGACGCGATAGCAATGGGTGGGTGCTTCAATGAGACCGAACTTCGCATCCATGATCCATGATGATAGGTGAATCGCCGCTTCATTAGAGTAGCGTAAGAATGAAGGAGGGGAGGGGGTATTACGGAACCTTCACGTTCATTCATTACTAACCGTATACGCGTCCGCGATGCTTTCAAAGTATACCGATACCGCGTTGATTGACCCTTGGCGGTTGACGCACAATGAGCCTGGGCAGTGCTGGCGCGGCGTCGCTTGCCATCTGGCAACAATGTGACACCTTCATTTAAACTAATGTATTTTTCACCTTTAATGTATTGAATTTTCCTTGTGCACTGTGCACCCCCTGAATTCGATATTTAACATGAGTTTAAATGGATAGAATACAGTGTTGCCAAATTGCACGAGACGCCGCACTATGTGGTATTTGACCAAAAAAGCTGGCATAAACTCAAAAGAAAAAAAAAAAAAAAGTCGTTATTGGGAAAAACTGTTGTGATATTCGGAATCTACATAGATTTTTGCATTAGAAACTTGTATTCAGCGGGTCTAAACTAGATTAATTCACCTAGAATCCACCAGGGGAAAAATCAGTTTTACCACCATTAAATTTAGCCTCAGCACGAGACTATGATCAAAGTAAAAAAAAAAGTGTTTCAAATGAAGTCAGAACAAAATTTTTGTACATGGATCGTCTTTCTGAAGGTATTTACAATCAGTTTATGCCTATTTTATCCAATTTTAATTTGAATTTGATATATTTTTGCTACTTCAAAGTTTTTAGCTAAAAACGTAAATTTTCCGATTTTCAAGAGAACTTAAGTTCAAACATCCTGCCACATCCCGCGGGTATATATATGATAAATGGTAGTCCTTAGTGCGTACTAATAGGCCTAGAAGTCAGAAGTTGCGGGAAAATGCGGCTTTTCCGGGAAAATTAGTTTGAATTTTGCGTTTTTGCACGAAATTCTCGTTTTCACGTGTTGTAGAGGCGACGAGTGAAATTTGGCAACACCGTCCAAATGACTTGAAACTCACTATCCACAGGTACTTTTTAACGCTGAATTCAAGTTTTGCATCTGTTTATCAAAATTCGAAAATCCAAGATGGCTGCCGATAATTTTTTCGGGTAATCGGTTGGCAGCCATCTTGGATTTTCGAATTTTGAAAAACTGATGCAAAATTTGAATTCAGCGTTAAAAAATACCCCTAGATATAAAATTCCAAGTCATTAGGACTGTAAAAACAGTTTATGCCAACTTTTCCGGTCAAATACGTCACATAGTGCGCCGCAGGAATATTGGGCCGGTGGGCATTTAAAGACCGACGACCGACGCAGGAGCGAAAAATCAGAAGTGTAATTTTGCTGTTTCAAAAGCTGTCATTATTTAATTGCAGATTCGCAAAGAGATTTGTTGCAACCCTAAATGCCAGAGAAATAAAATGGGTCCATTATTGTGAAAAAACCTTTGAAAATAACGTTGGGAGCATTGACCGGATTGCTCATCGTACCCAGCAAGCTGATTATATGAACGATCGTATCGTAATGCTATCGAGTCGATGATCGAGTACGTGTTACTTTATGGATGGTGCCATTCCGATAGGTTTCATTCCGATAGAAACCTTCCCATCTCTGATGTGGAAATTCGCCGATTCCTGAGATATCGGAGAATTTCCACAGAGGTGGGAGGGTTTCTATCGGAATGGCACCATCCATAAAGTAACACGTACTCGATCATCGACTCGATAGCATTACGATACGATCGTTCATAATCAGCCTGCAGGATTTTTTTTTTTTTTTTTTTTTTTTTCGGGAGAGGCTACATCTATACTATTCTTAAATGGGGCTGTTGCACACTTTTGCTTCAGGCGATTTAAGGGTTGATTCAGTTGTAACAACCTCCTAAAACAACGATGGCGGCACTAAAATTTTACGAAATCCACTCAAACTCAATAAATAATTTTAAACGCACAACCATAACGTCGGTGTTGAGCACTAATAATGAGAGATTCCCATCTTAGTTTCATCATTTTTACTTCCTCACTGTAGCGAAGTTAAAAATTGAGAAAGTATTGCGATGGCGCAGTTGTCAGTCTGTCTGTATCCCGGCATAACTTTTGAACCACCATATACATACTTTGGTATACAGAAGTTGATTTTAACATACCTCAGAGGAACTTTTTTTTTTTGTTTTTTCGAGATTTTCAATTGTAAGCAAGCGACGGAGTATAAAATGTTTCCATTAAAATCAATGGAAAAATAGGTAAAATGGGTAAACGTATGTAGGGAAAAATTGGAATTTTTCAAATATACCTGTTTGAATTTTGATGAAAATTTCCAAAAAACATTTTGCAACCAGCCTATTGTAAAAGTAACCCCCTGAGGGGGGGGTCTGGGG
Source organism: Trialeurodes vaporariorum (assembly GCA_011764245.1). Taxonomy (NCBI): domain Eukaryota; kingdom Metazoa; phylum Arthropoda; class Insecta; order Hemiptera; family Aleyrodidae; genus Trialeurodes; species Trialeurodes vaporariorum. The sequence continues at coordinate 43,294,469 of VMOF01000001.1, forward strand.
TTTCCGACAGAAAATAGGAGGGGGTCTGGCGCCCCCAAATTAAGTTTGTTGTGAGAAAGTGTTCGTGGGGTATTCCCTAAAGTTTATTTCTATGCTGCAAAGGAAGATCCACTGCAGAGTAGCTAGCCCTGAGGAATGATTATCATCGCCGATTTCTAGATAATTCGATATTATTCGTGGGTTTTAATAAGCCAAATGCCACGTTGCCAGATTGCACGCTCTTAAATAAACTGAGCAAAATTAATTACTTTATTTTCCCTTTGATGCGGTTGCCTTTGTAAATTGTAGGTACTCATAGTAGCCACAAATCGCCGGCCGCGCGCCTCGCTATAAACTTCCGCGACCCGAGTGCCGCATCCCGCCTGTCATAGCGACTGCGTGTGCGAAACGCGTCTAATGTATCACTGCTCATTCTTCACTGCAAGGTTGTCATACTTTGCCGATAAACCTTTTTATTTGCTCATTTAAGCTTAGTGCCGATTTCTGCCACCAGAGCGATACTGCTCAATTAATTAATGTTTTACCACCGGCCAAAAACAATGTAACAGGTCTCGGATTCGAATCCTGGTAGAGGTATCAGAATTTTCACTGGTCTTGTCGCTCGGACTCCTTAAAAGTGGGTCCACGACAAAGATTACAGTGGAAATCTGGTTGCTTAGAGCATGGATGTTTAAACTCTCCGGTGTCTTCTGACAATGAACACAAAATTACTCATATTTAACCCAATTTGTCTCTGTAGGTGGTTGTAGGTTTCTAACTGAATTTGAACATAAGCCGAATAAATCTCGAAAAAAACAAAAACAAAAACAATTGAACATCTAATTGCAGAATCCAAAGTAGTCCCAAAACTTCCAGAAGAGGAACTAAAAACCGTTTTAAAGCCAAGTAGAATGTTTTAATATTCAATAAATTCAACAAATATTTTATAGCTATATTATGAGACCACCGACAAAGAAGAAAACGTATTAGCTGTCATTTTTAAAGCAACCTGTTTGCCTTTAAAACAGTTCATCTAAGACAATCTCCAATTGGTTGATGGGCATCAGATGGAAAAATATACGGGTCTTACATTTTAAAGATATATTCTTGTTTTAATCGAACGGTAACACTCAGGAACCGAAAAATGTCGGGACAAAATGGTACTCCTCCTAGATGTATGGGCCCCTTAGGTTGCCGCGGGGGCAGCGGGGGCCTCCGGTACGCCACTGGCACCCTGCACCTTTCTGTGAAAATTATCAAGTGTTTTTTGTGCCTCTAGAAAATTGGTGTAAAAAATGCTATACGGTTTTGCTCGTCGGAAATCCTTTTAATCCTGTAAAAAGTCCTTGAAAATCCTTGATCTTTCTTTAAACTAGCTTCCACGAACCATGCGGTTATCACAAAGTCGCATCACTAAAACCGTTTACGGCGTACGCCGCGAGGATTCACTTTAGCCCATTGTCAAAAATTGTGATTAATTTATGAGCAGACTGCACAACGTGGCAACCAGCGTAGAGTGAAGAGTGCATGCAACCTCACTCATCTCTCGCACTTGCGACGCATCTACGTTTTCACGCCAAGGGATCGATTTCGATCTTGAGGTCTTGCACTCTTATCTTATTATACTCTTTACCTCCCTACTTCCTCTTCCGGTTTCCGTCTCTCGGGTGAGTCGACTCTCGATTTTGATGATGGTGATGATGATACTAGGGTGACGGCCCATGAATTGCGATTTATCGATAATCGATATCTCCTCCTTATGAGGAAGGAAAATGTATGTCCTTTAAGAAGGTATACATACTTTTAAATGAGAGTTCTGATGTTTTGAAAATGGGTCGAAATCGAACTTTGACTATCGATGTATCGAAGACGAAAAACGATATCGACATCCGGTTTGTGCCAAAAGTCTTAGAATTGTATGCCCTTAAAAACGAGCTATCACAAGATAGGGGTTGCCATTTGAAAATTTTGAGTTAGGGGGCGAAAACCTCCCTTCTTAGGGGCGCCCCGCGGAAATTTTGGATACTCCAAAAAGTAGTTCTCATTAAGTTATAAACATTCCCCGAGTTTCGTTTTTTTTTTATCTTCAACCGTTCAAAAATTAGACGGGGGGGGGAGACTTTCCTCACACCCTGTATGTTGGAAATGGATCGATCTTATGAGGAGGTTCATTTTTTCACCTCAAAACGTTGAAATTATAGTGCGTTAAATGAAATTGAATCGATCGTTCATTTCGGAAACAGCTTCTGAATCGAAAGCTTTGAATCCCGAAATCAATTCTGACTGCTACAGAGAAGTCAAAGGCAGTTCTGCTCGTTTCCAGGTATTAATCCTATCGGGAACTTTTTATAAGATTTTTTATAAATTCTAAGATTCTTACAATTAAGTAATTTTCATTGATTTATAGCGCTGTTGTTTTTTTGCTCTGTTGCAGGTTGGTCAATGAACTGGTTTGTTATAATTTTCAAAATTATCTGCGTCCAATGGCGGCTCATGAACAAATGACTATCGTATAATTCAAAGAGTAAACAAGAGTCGCAATTGAATGGAAGGCCTGCGTGGTCAACGTAGATAAGGGATCCGAACGCGGGCTGGCCTGGGCTGGCCTCTGATTGGCTGCAACGGGTGGAGCAAAAATGACTCGGGGTATAGGGAAAATAACACAGGATTTTCGTTCCGGGGCGTTTATCTCGAAACTTATGCAAAATAGCATCTAAACAATTTATACGAGTCGATTTAGCAGATTTTTTCGAACAATTTGATAGGTCATAAGTGCCACTTTATTGCAAATTCGAAAAGACTGTTTCAGTTTAAAAGTACGCACAATAGTGTGATTACATGCTTGGCGTGTGTTCGAGCAGTGTTTGTCGAGTAACTCACTATTGTGCGTACTTTTAAACTGAAACAGTCTTTTCGAATTTGCAATAAAGTGGCACTTATGACCTATCAAATTGTTCGGAAAAATCTGCTGAATCGACTCGTATAGATTGTTTAGATACTATTTTGCATATAGGTTTCGAGATAAACGCCCCGGAACGAAAATCCCGTGTTACTTTCCCTATACCCCGAGTCATTTTTGCTCCACCCGTTGCAGCCAATCAGAGGCCAGCCCAGGCCAGCCCGCGTTCGGATCCCTTATCTACGTTGACCACGCAGGCCTTCCATTCAATTGCGACTCTTGTTTACTCTTTGGTATAATTAATCAGTGGGAATGTAAAGTATTTTTAAGGTTAGGTTTAAGATCCTTTCTTTTCCATGTATTTTAATCGTTATAAATTAGAGTTCAAACTATAGAACGGAAGAAAGCATGGCAAGTTTGCTGCTCGAGGCCAGGTAGGGGAGGGGTAGCACTGGCGGATCCAGGAAGGGTCTGTTGCAAACGTTTGCTACAGCGATAAAGAGTGTTTCATCGTATGTAAAAATGTAAAATCGCCCGAAAAGTCCTTTGGTGGCATCAATAAGTCATATGAAATGCGATAATAAACTCACCAGAGACGTTAATGAAATCCAAGATGGCGGTAAAATATCCAGCAATCTGTATGCATGCACCTTTAATATCCAAGAATTGCCAACGTTGACAACCTCACAGCTTCTGAGGTTATGTGTTTATTTATAGACGTTGTGATTGGGTGTGATCCATATTGTGAGTTTGGCTATCCTTGGATGTTCGTGGTGCATGCATACAGGTTGCTCAATATTTATCCGCCATCTTGGATTTCATTAAACGTCTCTCGTGAGTTTTACAGGTACTGCATTTTATGACTTTCTGATGCCACCAATGGTCTTTTCAGGCGATTTTACATGAGATTGAACAGTCTATTGAGCTGTAGCGAAAGTTTGCAACAGACCTATTGTGTTCTCTTTGATCAGTTGATGAGTTTATATTCTGATTTTTGGCTCCTTTTTGACAATCTCGGACCATAATGCAGCGGTCCAGCTTGGTGCATTTCTTACGCGGTCTTTATTACCTATCTATGTACTTATATTTTATTGTAAGGACATTTTTTCTCCGAAACATTTTAAAACCGTTCTTGAAGCATGCTGTCATTGGCGTCGCGTGCCATCTGGCAACAATGTGACTCCTCTTAATTAAACTCTTTCAATTTATCGAATTTTCCTTGTGCACTGTGCAGTGTGCACTCACTGAATTCGATCTTTCACATGAGTTTAAACGGATAGAATACAGTGTTTCCGAATTGCACGCGACGCGCTACTGCATGCTGTGCTATCCGGGCTAAGCTTTTATTTATTCTACTCGAACACACTGTGTCGTTTTCATAGACTTCTGGCTTCTCTATTTTTTAATTTTAATTTTAGAGGCTTCTTGTTAACGACCCCTATATACGTATTATATAGCCTATACATCGACAACCGCTGCGCTGCAGCTCTGTCGTCTAGCATTTCAACTCGTTGCGATATATTATTACAGGAGTATATAAATTGCCGGCGCATGCATGATTGCATGGGTGAATGAATCATCGATCATCGGCCAATTGAGCGGATGCATTTTTATTCTTGCGCCGGGCAATCATGAAATGCGCAGATTGCGCGCTCTCCACTCCGACTATGCGCAGACTGCAGGTGCCCGAATGCTTGGCATAGTTGCTAGATCATGCCGAAAATCTACCTAATTTTGTATCGATATTGATTGATGTAATAGACCGTTCTACAGTGATGACGTCACGATCAAAATTGAATCCAAACCAATTTTCTTTCTCGCTTATACCCTCGTGGGCATGACTCCGTCACCCGTTCATGCAATTCGGCACCCGTGTGGTGCATGAACATTTGAATGAGGCATTGAATCTTGATGATGTGACATCACATAATATAGTTCACAGCTTGTTGAATGCGATACACCAATGTTCTGTTTCATATAAAACCATGGAAAAGTATCAATTCTCAGGGGTCTCAATTGAACCTCCAAAGAAATCGATACTTTTGCATAGCTTCATTTGGGAGAAAAGCTATATTATCTACCATTCACGAGCCGTCATTGCATCACTCACCGATCTATGGGGTGACTGGTGCGATTTTCAGGCCTATTTTATGGCAACAACGAAGGATATACATATATCACTGTACTAAAACAGTCTTGTGTGGGCAGCTCGTAGAATGCGCGATACATTCATATTATGCTCTGTTTTTCATATACAACCATGAAAAAGTATCGATTCTAAGGGGGCTCATTTCGACGGTTGCGGCATTCATATAGGCGTATGTTATTTTCCTTAATTTTCGACACACGTTAACTTACGTCTTTCTGTCTAGTCTATCTGTTAATTTTTTCAAGTTTTGACGGTGCATTTGTGTCCATATCACTGGCTGTAATCAATAGAAATCAGGTCAGTGGCGTAGCCAGGAATTTTTCTAGGGGGGGGGGGGATCCGAGGTTCGAAAATGGTCATGGGGGGGGTCCAAAGATACTAATTTGGTAAAATTTGTCTGAAAACGCAAAAAATGACCTTTTTTTTTAGGACAAATTTTGGTGTCATGGTGGGGGGGGGGTACAGACCCCCTGGACACCCCCCCCCCCTTGGCTACGCCACTGAATCAGGTCTTTAAACCAAGCAAGATCAAAAGACTGGCTCAAAATACGTATAATTTAATCAACAATAACTCAAATAAAAAAAAAATTGACTTTGCCCCTATGCATGCAGACAGTCGATTTGAACCTCCAAGAAATCGATACTTTTGTCTAGCTTCAAATGGGAGAAAAACAATTATCGAACCATTCGCGAGTAGTCATTGTCATTCCATCACTCGCCGATTCATGGAGAGTCTGATGATTTTTAAGCCTATTATACGGCAACCATGATTCCCTGGTTTTTACTTCCCGCGTTTGATGAGCGAACGAGCGTGTGGATTACAGTTTCCGAGTAGCTGAATGCACAGTATCTATTAAAGGAGAATGCTGTAAGCACCGTGTACTTGTGTATACTTAAAGTTGCAGTCTTGCAGAGCTGCGGTTAGTGGTACGTAATTAGTTTGACATTTGGTCAGCGATGATGCTGTAGATGCAAGATTCAAAGACCAAAGACTCGTGTAGACTGTACTCTCGCGATGTGGTCGCCGCGCCCGCGCTGTCGTGGCTAGGCTAACCGCTCGACTCTCAAAGGTCGGCACAAAGCGACACTTTCACAATTATGGAAACGGAAAGGTCGCTGCTCATGCGATTTATGTCGCGATGTCGAGTCGGGCATTCGACCTGTTTAGTGATGAAGTCACAATAAAAATTGGTTCCAAACAAATGCTCTATCTCGCTCACTCTCGTGGATTTACCCATAAGAAATTAGATCTGTTGAGTACTTGTATAAACTATGTAAAGATAACATATCATGTAAATTAGCAACGCCGCAGTGTGACGTAAGAGCTCCCATCTCACTCTTTAGTTTTCTCTCTCTCTCCCCCCTTCCCCTATCTATCACTCGAGCCGAAGAATCATCCCTTCCGCGCTTAGCATTGTTTTCACCACGACCCCCACTCTCTCAAACTCTCTGTATATCTATCTCACTCACTCTAACGCTTAATTATCATCCCTCTTTCTTTTTGACTCCACCCTCTTGTTTTCTCTTTACCAAACTGGGTTCTCCCTCAGCTCGGAGCCCCACTGAAATCAGTCTTCGAGTCGTTCCTCTATCAGTGAGCAGCAAACGTCTCGGAGCTCCTTCGTTGCATTGTGGCAATCAAAAAACCACTTTGTAAGCATCAACAATAGCATATCATAATCATCAAAATAAAATCATAATAATCAAGCAGCAAAAATGAGTCGGCCACAATTTTTGGTTTTACCACTTTTCTCCACGGGCACGAGAGGTTAGCTTCTCGGGCACGCGGGGACTCATCATCCCATCGAAACTCCACGGGCACGAGAGGTTAGCTTCTCGGGCACGCGGGGAAAAGCAAACAGCAAACAGCGCAATCAATAAATCAATATCATCAAATCAGCAAAATCAAATCGAATCACGCATCAACACTTCTTGGTCCTCCGGGCCGGATCACTCATCAAGTTCCGGCATCAATCATCAATCATTAAATTATTGAAATCGTATCATTTAATCATTTACTGAATCATTCCGTGTCACAATGACTGATTCAGACGCTCGCATCAAAACGTTGCGTCGGCAACGCGGTGCCATTCTAGGAGCAATCACCACATTTAGCAAAAAACTCGACTCGTGGCAAAACGACGTCGCAAATCGAGACTATCATTATTTGCAAGATAGCTTAGAATTCCTCTCACAAAAGTTCGAGGGATTTGAGGCAATTCAAGACGAACTTGAAGAGCTTTCTGAGGAAGAAAGCCAACACAGAGAGTCCCTCACAGAATCCTATCTTAGGAGCACATCACGCGCCAAAAGATTCCTTCTTGAGTACTCTTCATCAACAATCGACCAATCAGGGTCATCAAATCAAAGCGTAACATCAAATCATAGCGTAGTATCAAATCAATGCTTAGGCGTATCATCAAACACTTCTCATCCACTCCGTGTTAAGCTACCAAATATAGAATTACCAAAGTTCGACGGAACTATCGAAAAATGGGCTGCTTTTTATGACTTATTCTCATCACTAATTGATAGAAATGACGAGTTATCAGAAGTCGCAAAACTTCAATACTTGCGAATTTCTCTCACAGGAAAGGCAGCAAACTTGCTTCAGGCGATTGAGACAACTAGTGCAAACTACAAAATAGCATTAGATTTACTAAAAAACAAATACGATAGCCCTCGCAGAGCGCTCAGACGACACTGGACAATCTTGAGAGAATACCCAAGATTGTCACGTGACTCTTCTGCCGCTTTAGCGAGCCTCGTAGAAACTTTTCAACAGCATCTAAAATCGCTTGAAAATTTAGGAGCTCCAATAGATCAATGGAGCGTTCCTATCATTGATTTACTTCTAACAAAAATCAGCTCATACACTGCGTGGCATTGGGAACTCACTCTAACTGGTAACGCCATGCCAGACTATTCAAGCCTAATTAACTTTTTGGAGAAACGTGCAAACTCAATTGATTTCTCAGGGAGCTTAGACAGTGACGCAACGTCGCAATCAAAACAATCAAGTTATCATAAATCAAAATCATCATCAGAATCAACATCAAATTTTACACCCAATAGCAGAGCACTCGTTAGCACTGTTGAAAATCGGCAACGCTGCGTGTGCTGCACAGAAACACACCCGCTCTACTCTTGCCCAAAATTTAAGGAGAAAACTGTTTTGGAGAAAAGAGAGCATGTTAAAAATCACAACATTTGTTTCAATTGTCTTCGCACCAACCATCGAACAAATCAATGCCTCAGCTCATCCCGCTGCCGGCATTGTAATGCTCATCACAACACCATCCTTTGCCTTGAACCGTCAGCAGGTCAAAATTCAAACCAAGAGAAAGTAAACACTCCGTTAACTCATCAAAACAAAGGCGTCGCAGCAGACAACTCGTCTCACGTTGCCTTACCCTCAATAGCCGTTCATTCACAAAACGCCCCCGCCCCGCTCGTCATCTTGGGCTCAACCCGTCTGCATGTGCAAGGAGCCGATGGCTCTTTCCACGTTCTGAGGGGTCTCATCGATAGCTGTGCAACAGGCAGTTACATAGTGACCAAATGCGCGCGGAAACTTGGGTTGCGCTATGAACGCACAAATGAACCTGTCGGGGGGATCGGTGGAGGCCAGACCTGGAAAGGCATCAAAGGCCGCACTGTCTGCCACATCAAGCCTCTTCAATCGGATACACCAGTGTTGCCAACTGAAACAACGGTCATCGATCAAATCACCGATGATCTCCCAGTTGCGCGATTGCCAACTCATTTAAAATCTCACTTTTTTGGATTAGATCTAGCCGATCCTGAATTCGATTGTCCTGGTAGTATTGACTTCCTATTGGGGCTGATGTATTTGATCAAATTTACACGGGTGAAAAACGTTCTGGTCCGCCTGGTGTTCCTACAGCTCTAGCCAGTATCTTTGGTTGGGTCATTTCAGGAAGAGTTGGAAATAAGCAACGAGGTTCACCAATCAACAATCAGCAACGAAGTTCACCAATCAACAATCAGCAACGAAGTTCATCAATCAACAATCATAAACAAAATTCATCAATCAACAAACATCAACAAAATTTATCAATCAACAATCATCAACGAAATTCATCTATCAACAAACATCAACAAAATTCATCAATCAACAATCATCAACAAAATTTATCAATCAACAATCATCAACGAAATTCATCAATCAACAATCATCAACAAAATTCATCAACCAACAATCAGATGGCGCTCTTATCGGTGTCTTCAACTGACCCAATTTTGCGCAAATTTTGGGAACTCGAAGAAATGAGTAAAGTCACTCATAAGCATCCTGACGACCTATCATGTGAAGAAATGTTCAAGGAAAATCGTTATCGTCCTCCATCAGGTAGATACGTTGTACCTATGGTGTTACGAGAAAATGCGCCACCACTCAGCGAATCGAAAGAATCAACTCTCACTCGTTTGGCTGGCACTGAACGCCGGTTGAGCAAAAACCTGCACCTGAAAAAAGGCTTTTCAGATTTCTTACAAGAATATGAAGAGTTAGGTCATATGACAGCTGTGAAAACAGAACAAATCAACAAAGCAGCTTATTACATACCGCATCAGTGTGTAATACGCAACGACAGAGAAACCACCAAACACCGAGCGGTGTTTCATGCATCGCAGAAAACCACCTCAAGACATTCGTTAAATGATAAAGTTTATCCTGGATCAAAGCTACAGCAAGACATTTTCGATATTCTACTCAAATTTCGCCTCCATCAAGTCGTGTTTACATGCGATATCTCAAAAATGTATTGTCAATTAAACACAGTCACGTATGGTGTAACATCAGCGCCTTACGTGGCACAACGCACAATAAAACAGCTGACAAAAGTATCGCCTACAATTACAGTATCAATATCGAGGCTAGAACTCTGCCCAGCGTACCTTTTATCATCACTTATCGAACAAGTCAAAACGCAGCTCCTGCAAAAAATCAACCAGCTATTTTGGAAGATTTGGTCAAGAGACTATGTACACACATTAAACCAGCGCACAAAGTGGCAACATAGCAGGACGAATTTAAAGGAAGGAAGTATAGTCATCATATCGGACATTGACACCGCGCCGTTGAAATGGAAAAAAGGCATAAACTGAACTATCCACCCTGGAAAAGACGGAGTCGTTCGAGTTGTAACCGTACAAACAACTGGAGGCACCTTCAAAAGACCGGCGGTCAAAATCTACCCCCTTCCACAGCAATAACAAGTGCGGGTACATGGTTGTGCCTGTTCTATCGGAGACTCACCCCCCTACGCCGCACCATCCAACTCACCATCCAACAAACAATCAATCATTTTTTGACTCAACATCAAACAACAACATTTTTTTGGTCCTCAAGACAAAACTTTCAGTATTTATATTTTTTTTTTTTGTGTAAATATTGTAAATTCAAATTTTCATGTTCACTGTTGAACCCTGCAGGCATAGAGCCGGCAGGGCTTCAAGGCGGGGGGTATGTTGAGTACTTGTATAAACTATGTAAAGATAACATATCATGTAAATTAGCAACGCCGCAGTGTGACGTAAGAGCTCCCATCTCACTCTTTAGTTTTCTCTCTCTCTCCCCCCTTCCCCTATCTATCACTCGAGCCGAAGAATCATCCCTTCCGCGCTTAGCATTGTTTTCACCACGACCCCCACTCTCTCAAACTCTCTGTATATCTATCTCACTCACTCTAACGCTTAATTATCATCCCTCTTTCTTTTTGACTCCACCCTCTTGTTTTCTCTTTACCAAACTGGGTTCTCCCTCAGCTCGGAGCCCCACTGAAATCAGTCTTCGAGTCGTTCCTCTATCAGTGAGCAGCAAACGTCTCGGAGCTCCTTCGTTGCATTGTGGCAATCAAAAAACCACTTTGTAAGCATCAACAATAGCATATCATAATCATCAAAATAAAATCATAATAATCAAGCAGCAAAAATGAGTCGGCCACAATTTTTGGTTTTACCACTTTTCTCCACGGGCACGAGAGGTTAGCTTCTCGGGCACGCGGGGACTCATCATCCCATCGAAACTCCACGGGCACGAGAGGTTAGCTTCTCGGGCACGCGGGGAAAAGCAAACAGCAAACAGCGCAATCAATAAATCAATATCATCAAATCAGCAAAATCAAATCGAATCACGCATCAACAAGATCCAAATTTTCGAACGCAAATTCATGCTAGTTCACCACCAGTTTTCTCAAATTTTATTGCACCATTAGATTCCACGTACCTTGAAGTATCTTTTCACTCTAAGACAATTCCTAAAAGATCACAAACGAATTTACAATCAAAGTTGTACCGAAAGATGTTCTATGTTTTGTCCTTGTCTTACTCACGGTCTCTTATGGGAGTATCACAGCCATGACACTCAATCATTCTAACTTCTCTTCGTATCGAAGCTATTGTTCGAGGTACAACACATGCCGTGATGGTGCTGATGAGCCTATATCCTAGAATTTTGTGCTCTTAAGAAACTGTGAGTGTGACAAGGACGAAACATAGTACTTTCTTCGATATAACTGTGATCGTGCATTAATGCGCGATGTTTCAAAAATGTTGTTGTAGCGTGCTTATAAATTAAGGTACGTGGAATTCTACGGTGTAATAAAATCTGAGAGAGCTTGTTGTTTACTAGCACAAAGGACATGGCACACCCCTTATGGGAAAACGGTCTCGGTCGATTTGGATGAAACTTTGGGATATTGTTCATTTTGACCTCCTGATCAAAAGTCTCCACGGGCCCAAAGCGATCCTATGACTAGTTTTCGAGATATGGGGGGCCAAAGGTCCCAAATTCGACGATTCTGAGATCATAGAATTTTGCTACTTATCAGGTTCCTTTTTTCACCGTTTTGAACATAACTTTTTTTCTATTTAAGTAATTGAGACGCGGTTTGCGGCATTCTGTTCCTCAAACTTTTGCGCATCTTTTAATGTCCACATATTTGACCCTTATATGGGCGAGAGGGGGGGGCGCACCGTTTCCGCGAAACTGCTGCTGTAACGACATTCTCTGGAATCACGATATTGTCCGCATTGAGGAGGCGACCGAACCATTTATTGCGGCATTCAGTAAAATGTTTCAATATGCAATACGCATAGAAGTATGCGTTTAAAATCGTGATTCTTCATGGTAAACGTGTTGGGGGGGGGAGGAGGGGTGGGCTATCTTTCATTTCAAGTTAACGAATTGCTTAGCTTGTTGTTGAGAATAACTTTTTTTTACCAAACGAGCTTTTCTATCATAGTATAAGTTACTTTTAATGCACTCAATTTTCAGAATTTGTGAATCATCCATTTTGAGGGGAAACATAAAGTAAGCGCATTGGGGGGGGGGGGGAGGGGTGGTTGTCAATGCGACCTCGCAGCTCTTTGCTTGATTTCTGATCAAGTTTTGGAATAACTTTCTTCCTGATTGAGATATCCGAGCGCGGTTCACGGCATTTGGCTCCTTCAACTCTTTCGAACATCATTTAATTGCCTGTACGACCAACCCAACATGTGGTGACGTGGAGTAGAGGGGGGTGCGGCTGTGTTTAGTCCCTCCATGCATCTTCTTGCGCTATATTTTTGACATTCTCCCGACAAACTTTTCCTTTCCTTTCCTCACGGAAAAATCAGGTCGCAATTCGCGCATTTACTTCCTTGAACTTTCACGCGTTTTACATACTAGTACACGAAATATTAGTCTTACATCAATGACAAGAGGCGCTGAAGGGGACAGTCAGCACTCTCGCGCCACTCATTTTGTTCATCGTTGTGTTTTCTGGAGTGCATTTCCTTCTAAATTAAGATATCAACTTAGAATCATGTGCATTGATTCAAATGAAGGAAAAACATCGTTGCTAAAATGAAAAAAGCCACCACGGTTGTGTTTTTATCACGGCTCATTGTTTGTACCAGTTTGACACCCCCCCACCCCCCCCCCACTTGAGAAATTAACAGGAAGAAAGCGTTAAACACAAGCCGGAACAATCGGGAATGTCGTAAACAGTGATTTAATTTATCTCAATTTAGAAAAAAATGCGCTCCAGAAAACACAACGATGGACAAAATGAGTGGTGCAAGAGTGCTGATTGTCCCCTCCCCCGCCTCTTTTCATTTGTAATAGACTAATCTTTTGTGTACCAGTATGTAAAACGCGTGAAAGTTCAAGGAAGTAAATGCGCGAATTGCGACCTGATTTTTCCGTGAGGAAAGGAAAGGAAAAGTTTGTCGGGAGAATGTCAAAAATATAGCGCAAGAAGATGCATGGAGGGACTAAACACAGCCGCACCCCCCTCTACTCCACGTCACCACATGTTGGGTTGGTCGTACAGGCAATTAAATGATGTTCGGAAGAGTTGAAGGAGCCAAATGCCGTGAACCGCGCTCGGATATCTCAATCAGGAAGAAAGTTATTCCAAAACTTGATCAGAAATCAAGCAAAGAGCTGCGAGGTCGCATTGACAACCACCCCCCCCCCCCCCCCCAATGCACTTACTTTATGTTTCCCCTCAAAATGGATGATTCACAAATTCTGAAAATTGAGTGCATTAAAAGTAGCTTATACTATGATAGAAAAGCTCGTTTGGTAAAAAAAAGTTATTCTCAACAACAAGCTAAGCAATTCGTTAACTTGAAATGAAAGATAGCCCACCCCTCCCCCCCCAACACGTTTACCATGAAGAATCACGATTTTAAACGCATACTTCTATGCGTATTGCATATTGAAACATTTTACTGAATGCCGCAATAAATGGTTCGGTCGCCTCCTCAATGCGGACAATATCGTGATTCCAGAGAATGTCGTTACAGCAGCAGTTTCGCGGAAACGGTGCGCCCCCCCCCCCTCTCGCCCATATAAGGGTCAAATATGTGGACATTAAAAGATGCGCAAAAGTTTGAGGAACAGAATGCCGCAAACCGCGTCTCAATTACTTAAATAGAAAAAAAGTTATGTTCAAAACGGTGAAAAAAGGAACCTGATAAGTAGCAAAATTCTATGTTCTCAGAATCGTCGAATTTGGGACCTTTGGCCCCCCATATCTCGAAAACTAGTCATAGGATCGCTTTGGGCCCGTGGAGACTTTTGATCAGGAGGTCAAAATGAACAATATCCCAAAGTTTCATCCAATTCGACCGAGACCGTTTTCCCATAAGGGGTGTGCCATGTCCTTTGTATTTGAAAATTTGAATCGTGTTTTTTATGGGAAAACTTACGAGAGCGAGTGAGATGGAACATTTGTTTGGAACCAATTTTTTTTCGTGACGTCACACTAAACAGGCATATTTGACCAAAGATGTTTATAAAGAAAGAGGGGAAGGCGGGAAGGAACATCACAGGCGCTGAAAAAGAGACGCCGTCGCTGGGGTCGGATGGAGTATGGTCAACCAAGGACTGATGATGATGCATGATGTCGACAGCATTCATCTGCTTTTTCAAGTTCGTTGATTCGTTGAGTATAGATTCCGTAGTTAATACTTTCATCGACTTCAATCGGACAAGTAGCGCCGCGCCGTTTCACTAGCTTCAATAAAGACTTAGTGTATACAGGGTGTTTCAGACCACCCGTCCACTATCTTTTTAGCGAAAACGGCGCAAGATAATGAAATTCTGACGAAACTTTTCCAATGTATATCGACCCCGAAGAATTCAGGGAAAATATTGCCGACCCCGAAAAACGGCCCCTAAGGGCCTAATTGGGCCCCAAAGAAGGGCCAAATTGCTGTTTCTCAATGTTTTCTTATGGGGCGGGTGTTTTTTTATTTCAGATATGAATTGTACACCTAAAAATAAGCATTTTTTGTTCAGGGCATTATTTTCAAAAAATGGCCCTTTCTCAAGTTAGGGGCCGTTTTAAAAAAATTTAGGGGCCATTTTGAATCGTTCGCTGTGACCTTAAAAATTGACGGATTTCAAAAAACTAAAAATATTCTGAATCAGCAGATCAAGGGCTTTCTTTTCATTTATCACAACCTTATTTTCTGCGAAAAGATATTGGGGCCCCCTCCCCCCTAAATTTTGGGGCTTTGGGGGCCTCTACGAAAAAATATTCAAATAGCAAGGTATAGGTTGTGACACATCATTGGAAAGCTCTTAAAAAGACGAAGAAAATAGTCCAAACCGGAAGTCAATCCGATCATTTTTACGAGAGTTACGGCCTGGCCTCTCCCCCTAAATTTTGGGGCTTTGGGAGTGGGCCCTTTTGAGTAAAATTGAAAAGTGCAGGGTACAAGTTGTTTAAATCATTCAAAAGCTCTTGAAATGACAAAGAAAAGAGTCCAAACCGGGTCTCAATCCGATAATTTCAACGAGAGTTACAGCCATTCAAAGATTTGAAGTATTTTTCTCGTATTCGCGGGCTTTTGTAGGTGATTGTTTTCAATGGCCTCCTCGATGAATTCTCCGCAATACGAGAAAAATACTTCAAATCTTTGAATGGCTGTAACTCTCGTTGAAATTATCGGATTAAGACCCAGTTTGGACTATTTTCTTTGTCATTTCAAGAGCTTTCGAATGATTTAAACAACTTGTACCCTGCACTTTTCAATTTTACTCAAAGGGGCCCCGCCCCCAAAGCCCCAAAATTTAGGGGGAGAGGCCAGGCCGTAACTCTCGTAAAAATGATCGGATTGACTTCCGGTTTGGACTATTTTCTTCGTCTTTTCAAGAGCTTTCCAATGATGTGTCACAACCTATACCTTGCTATTTGAATATTTTTTCGTAGAGGCCCCCAAAGCCCCAAAATTTAGGGGGGAGGGGGCCCCTAATATCTTTTCGCAGAAAATAAGGTTGTGATACATGAAAAGAAAGCCCTTGATCTGCTGATTCAGAATATTTTTAGTTTTTTGAAATCCGTCAATTTTTAAGGTCACAGCGAACGATTCAAAATGGCCCCTAAATTTTTTTAAAACGGCCCCTAACTTGAGAAAGGGCCATTTTTTGAAAATAATGCCCTGAACAAAAAATGCTTATTTTTAGGTGTACAATTCATTTCTGAAATAAAAAAACACCCGCCCCATAAGAAAACATTGAGAAACAGCAATTTGGCCCTTCTTTGGGGCCCAATTAGGCCCTTAGGGGCCGTTTTTCGGGGTCAGCAATATTTTCCCTGAATTCTTTGGGGTCGATATACATTGGAGAAGTTTCGTCAGAATTTCATTATCTTGCGCCGTTTTCGCTAAAAAGATAGTGGACGGGTGGTCTGAAACACCCTGTATAATGTGCATTATGATTCCTGTGTTGTGAAAGTAAGGCAGGTCGCAAGAGACTGTTTTAGTAGAGCGATATATCGTATCGATTGCCGTCCGAGGCCCTCTGGTTCCAAACAAACTGTGATTTAATGCATTTTCCCCATAAGCGCATTTTTTGAACGGAAAATGCGCTATTAAATCAAACAACTAATGTGACCTTTTTGCGATTCTGAATTCTACGTCCTCAAAAATGCTCAGATAATAATGCCTGGCTCCTCGACTGAAACTGCCGAAATCAACAAGATAATTACAGATTAAACGATGCATTTGGAGATTGGTATCACCCAAATGTTATTGTTGTTGTTGTGGAATTGGCGGGATTTCGGGCGATTCTAGTTATCAAATGCGACGTTTAATTTAATCTGTAATATATCTTGTTGATTTTGGCAATTTTAGTCAAGGAACCAGGCAAAATTAAGCATTTTTTTAAGAAGAATTCATAATCGCCAAAAAGTCGCATTAATTTCTTGATTTAATAGTCAAAATTTCCGTTCAAAAATCCGCTTAAGGGGAAATTACATTGAACCAGAGGCCCTCGGACGGCAATCGATACGACATATCGCTCTACTGAATCAAACTAGTAAAAACTGTTCATTTATGTTCGGGGGCTCAACAAAACAACAGCCATACAGTCTCCTACTGTTGAATGGTGAACATTAAGCTCTAATTGCAATCTACCTAAAATTTCGCCGTGGTCAACATTTCAATTAATGAAGGCGGTATATATTGTTTTATTAATTAATCTAGAGCCAATATTCTATAACAAAACGCCAATTTAAACCACCAAGGAAACGTAACCTATGTCTATCACTCAACAGAAAGTGACTGTTGGCTGTTGTTTCCGTGAGTCCCGACCAAAATTGAGCGGGAAGATTGAGACCCTATCGGAAGCTACACGTTGGGTCTTTATGTGTGTGTGTGTGCAATACTGAACAAATTAAGTGGTCAGATTTACCATTATGATGATTGCATTTTGCAGCTGCCCTTGAAGTGGGTAAACTTGACTGGACGTCGCACAATGTGAGATTTTAGCAATCTAGCGGAACTTTCTAAGCAAATTTCCAAGTTTTTAAAAATCGTGTTTTAGCGATAAAGTCTTGTATTTAAGGCGGTTGCCACGTTATCGCACTCAAACATTTCTGATTGGTCGAACTGTCGATTTCGATGCGCAAAAGTTTCTAACCTATAACTGCGCATACTCATTGAGGAGGGAGGGTGGGGGAAGAGAGAGAGAGAGAGGGAGGGAGAGGAGAGAGAGAGAGAGAGAGAGAGAGAGAGAGAGAGAGAGAGAGAGAGAGAGACCTGGATCCGCTTTCTGCTCATCCATCTGCTATCTCAGCGTTAGCAATCTCAATTTGATCTTTTACTGTCGAAAGGACCTAAGCTCACTTTGACGTGAGCCCTGTGATAAACGCTTTCTAATATATTCCAGGGATCTTCTTTTAAGTCAACTTGGCCGTATTCCGCAGAAAACGATTTTTACAAACGTAAACTTAGCTTTAGTTAAATGGGAAAGGGAGATGTTTATTTAAACGGTCTGATGTGGTTACGCTCATGATCGGATCGTCAGTCGGTCGTATTTCAACCCTCAAGGTCGCTCGAGGCGAGTCCGGAGTCAGCGTAAACAAATGATCATTACGAACTTTCAAATTAGCTCACGTTCACCGGTTGCCAAATGGCGCCCAAGATCTTCAAATCTTACATAGATTTGAATATAGTCTGGGGCCCGAAAATCAACTTTGGGGTACACTTTTTATACTTTCAGGGTGTGTTCTGGGTCACATGGGACACCCTTTTTTGCCCATAGGAGTTCCCGAAAAATCCGGCCGCACCTTCATATCCGCCATTTTGTATTTTTTTGGAGTTTTCCGAGGTGCATTCAAAAAATCACCTAAATGCAGAAAACGGCCGCTTCTAGGAAGAAATGTCTAAGGAAAAAGGTTGTTTAAAATCAATTTTTACATCCCGTACAATCGCTATAAAACCCCATATCGCCTGTTTAAGTGGAAAAAAACCGCAAAAACATGAAAAAAAAGTCAAAATTTTCCTCTCTAAGTTTTGAGGCAAAAATTGTCAACCAGCATAGCTGACGCCAGAAGGGTGCTAATTTTTTTTCAGCTCGGTAGAAATCATCCCAACATACTACCAAAGCACCCTACGTCCCTAATCGCTTCAGGGCTCAGCCCCTTTCCCGGCCTTAGCACTCGGACTTGGCCTATATCTGAAAACTCAAAAATCTCCAAATTCGCGTAATATACGAATACCTCTGAAATGTAGCAAAATATCGAGAATACAATCCCGAATGAAGCCTCATTTTGTGTTTCCTGAGTCGCAACACTCAAGAATATCATCTGAAGGACGTAAAAGTTTACCCGGAATGGTGCTTTCCTTTACATTTTGGCTGAAATAGCCTGAACTGGCTGCTATGAGAAACGCGCTCAGCAGGATGAGCCAGACCACCCGTATCAGCCGTTTTTGGCGATGAAGGACTGAACTTCCAACTTTGAGATAGGTAAGTCAGGTGGGGAAATACACCCGAAAAATCAGAATTTCGTATTTTCAATAGCTCCCGAGGTCTCCCCAAGGGGGTTTCGGGGGACGGGGAGGGGCGGGGGCCGGAGGGCCAGAGAGGGTTCAAAAACAAAAACTCTGATTTTACAAGCTTTTATTGGCACTCTGATGGCAAATGTAACGTCAAATTTGCAATTTCCTCAAAATTTTAGTGAAACGTTTAAGGGAGAAAAGCCAATTTTGTCCGATTTAGGGCCCCCGTAAAAGGGGGACTCCCGTGCTAAAAACCCCCGCAAGTATTCAAAACCACAACAACGTAAATTCGTTGTAGAAACTCGGGAAAAATTGCTTTCCCAGGTTTTCGACGACGAGAAACTCGAATATTTGGGTCTCAAAGACCACCTGCTGATGTTCAGGGGCCGTTTGGGTACGTAGGGGGGGGGGGGGGTGACGCGATCCCCAATCGCACGTGTTTCAACTAAACCTCATCGCAGAATCTCGGGAAAAAATTCTATTCCCGGTCTCTGACGACGGAAAACTCGGATCTCTGGGTTTCAAACGGCACTCAGGGACATTTCGAGGCCGTTCATGGGGATGCGGGGGGGGGGGGGGTCCAGTCTTGTCCAGAGACAATAATAATAGAGACCACGCACTAGCCAATGCGCGCGGTCGGTAACTTATTTTTCGGGACTCAACAGGACTTATACCACAGGGAGCATGAAGGAGAACCATCCATACGTTTACTGATGCAATTTTGGTGCTGCGGTTTTTTTAGGCAAAAATCTCAACGAATTTCCTCATCAGTCAACGTACGGTCCATGTTTGTGGTGTTCTATTGAGACCCCGAAAAAAAAAAGTTGCCGCGCAAACATGGGAAAGATGGATAGTGCAAGTGCGTGGTCTCTATTATACAAACAGGGTGTTTCAGACCACCCGTCCACTATCTTTTTAGCGAAAACAGCGCAAGAAACGGAAATTCTGACGAGACTTTTTCGATGTATGTCGTCCCCAAAGAATTCAGGGAAAATATTGCCGTTCCCGAAAAACGGCCCTTGAAGGCCTATTTGGGCCCAAAAAAGGGGCCAAATTGCTGTTTTTCGATGTTTTCGAATGGGACGGGCGTTATTTTATTTTAGAAATGGAGTTAACACATAAAATAAACATTTATGGTTCAGGGAATTTTTTTCAAAAAATTGGCCCGTTCTCAAGTTAGGCCTTTAAAAAAAATTAGGGGCCATTTTGAATTGCTCGCCGTGACCTTAAAAATGGTCCGATTTCAAAAAACTAAAAATATTCTGAGTCAGCAGATTAAGAGCTTTCTTTTGATGTATCGTAACCTTATTTTCTGCGAAAATAAATTGGGGGCCCCCTCCCCCAATTTTTGAGGCTTTGGGGGCCTCAAAGATGACTTATACTCCGCAGGTATGGCACTAGCTATCTTGCCAATGTTAAATTTCGTTGAGCGCCTTCATTTCTAAAACCTAGCTAGAACACATACACTGGCCCACGGTTTGTTTACGTTTCGGTGAGCGAGGAGCGTGCGGGCGGTGTGGGGGTCGTGGGCCAGTCGACTGGCCCCACCCCGCCCGCGCGTCTCTCGCTCGCCGAAACGTAAACAAACCGTGGGCCAGTGCGTGTGTTTTAGCAATGAAGGCGCTCAACAAGATTTTAGCTAGTGCCATATCTGGAGTATCTTTGGGGGACCTCTACGAAAAAAATTTCAAATGACAAGTTATAGGTTGTGATACATTATTCGAAAGGTATTGAGAAGACGAAGAAAATGGTCTAAATCCGAACTCAATCCGATAATTACAACGAGAGTTACAGCGTGGCCTCTCCCCCTATATTTTGCAGCTTGGTGGGGGGGGGGAGGGGAGGGCAGGGCCCCTGTGAGTAAAACTGAAAATGGCCGGGTTACAAGATGTTATTAATTATTCGAAAGTCCTTGAAAATACGAAGAAAATGATCCAAACCGGGTATCAATTCTATAACTTCAGCGAGAGTTACAGCCATTCAAAGATTTGCAGTATTTTTCTCGTACTCGCTAGATTTTGTAAGTGGTCGTGGTTGTTTTCTATGACCTCCTCGATGTATCCTCCCATTGCATCAGTCATCAACCTATGGTCCATAATGGATGGATCTCCTTCATGCTCTAGTGCGTGGTCTCTATTATTATTGTCTCTGGACAAGACTGGACCCCCCCCCCCCCCCCCGCATCCCCATGAACGGCCTCGAAATGTCCCTGAGTGCCGTTTGAAACCCAGAGATCCGAGTTTTCCGTCGTCAGAGACCGGGAATAGAATTTTTTCCCGAGATTCTGCGATGAGGTTTAGTTGAAACACGTGCGATTGGGGATCGCGTCACCCCCCCCCCCCCCCCCCCCTACGTACCCAAACGGCCCCTGAACATCAGCAGGTGGTCTTTGAGACCCAAATATTCGAGTTTCTCGTCGTCGAAAACCTGGGAAAGCAATTTTTCCCGAGTTTCTACAACGAATTTACGTTGTTGTGGTTTTGAATACTTGCGGGGGTTTTTAGCACGGGAGTCCCCCTTTTACGGGGGCCCTAAATCGGACAAAATTGGCTTTTTTCCCTTAAACGTTTCACTAAAATTTTGAGGAAATTGCAAATTTGACGTTACATTTGCCATCAGAGTGCCAATAAAAGCTTGTAAAATCAGAGTTTTTGTTTTTGAACCCTCTCTGGCCCTCCGGCCCCCGCCCCTCCCCGTCCCCCGAAACCCCCTTGGGGAGACCTCGGGAGCTATTGAAAATACGAAATTCTGATTTTTCGGGTGTATTTCCCCACCTGACTTACCTATCTCAAAGTTGGAAGTTCAGTCCTTCATCGCCAAAAACGGCTGATACGGGTGGTCTGGCTCATCCTGCTGAGCGCGTTTCTCATAGCAGCCAGTTCAGGCTATTTCAGCCAAAATGTAAAGGAAAGCACCATTCCGGGTAAACTTTTACGTCCTTCAGATGATATTCTTGAGTGTTGCGACTCAGGAAACACAAAATGAGGCTTCATTCGGGATTGTATTCTCGATATTTTGCTACATTTCAGAGGTATTCGTATATTACGCGAATTTGGAGATTTTTGAGTTTTCAGATATAGGCCAAGTCCGAGTGCTAAGGCCGGGAAAGGGGCTGAGCCCTGAAGCGATTAGGGACGTAGGGTGCTTTGGTAGTATGTTGGGATGATTTCTACCGAGCTGAAAAAAAATTAGCACCCTTCTGGCGTCAGCTATGCTGGTTGACAATTTTTGCCTCAAAACTTAGAGAGGAAAATTTTGACTTTTTTTTCATGTTTTTGCGGTTTTTTTCCACTTAAACAGGCGATATGGGGTTTTATAGCGATTGTACGGGATGTAAAAATTGATTTTAAACAACCTTTTTCCTTAGACATTTCTTCCTAGAAGCGGCCGTTTTCTGCATTTAGGTGATTTTTTGAATGCACCTCGGAAAACTCCAAAAAAATACAAAATGGCGGATATGAAGGTGCGGCCGGATTTTTCGGGAACTCCTATGGGCAAAAAAGGGTGTCCCATGTGACCCAGAACACACCCTGAAAGTATAAAAAGTGTACCCCAAAGTTGATTTTCGGGCCCCAGACTAATAGGTACGTTGAAGAACTCAAGGTGTCTTACAGTAGTGTAATCTTAGCGGGGGGGGGGGCTTTTTTGCCCCTCCAATATTTGAAATGGGGGGGGTAGTATCGTTTTGCCTCCCCCAAAATTTTGATGAAAAAGAGAAAAGAAAAAGAGGTTGAGAGAAAAGAACAAGGGAAAAGAAAGATAAACAAACAAACAAACAAATAAAGAAAGAAAGGAACAATGCAGAAAAAAAGAAGAACAGTACTGGCTAGAAATAGCTCTGATTTTCTGTTAATCTATGCGCCTGAAGTAGTCTAAAATGAAAAATTCCGCTCTTGTCAATGAAATGAAGAAATATATACGATAAGTCTATGATCTTTTTTTTTTTTTTTTTTTTTTTTTTTTTTTTTGGCATCTTTGGAAGATGAAATCGTTTAAATATCGCCTGAAGGAACCCGAATTTTCAATTTTTTTCCACGGGAAGATCCCCCGAACCCCCCATCTCTGGGAAGTGCCCACCAGACCACCCTCTCGCTCTAGGGGCTTTCCTTCAAGATACCCCCCCCCCCCAGTACACTCGGAGGTCCCCCCTCCCCCCAGTAAAAATCCCAAGTTCACGCCACTGCACTGTTGTCCGCAGGACAGGAAAAGAACCAATATTCGTGAAGGCATCACAAAAAAGTGGGAGCGAAAGAAAAATTTTTCATTATCTCAGCGAATGACACGTTATAAAAATCAGAAATTGGGCACATTTAAAGAATTGTTTGATCTCCTGTTTAATTTTTTTTTATTCGTTTTGGCAACCTTGCTTATGTTATTTAACGCCACAACCGAACGCGCCGCGCCGACCGACCGCCTGCCATCATAGGTCGAGCATTACTCATCCCAAGTTAAAAGTCATTCCATATGTCGATCAGTTTCGAACATTTTCGCCTCGATGCTTTGCAGATAGCTGATTGTTGACAGATTATTGCTCATACTGATTGCACCGATGTCTCCATTTTAACATTTATTTTTTTCCTCTATTTGAATACCCCTCCCCCCCCCATTATCCCCCTATCCTCCCGATCCCCCCTCATTCTGCCTCCTGCTCTACATTTGCTGCGTTTTAAAAGCTTGTAAAGATTATTTGAGGTCGAATCATATCAGTCACGTTATAATGTGTTGTCGCGTTCAGTTATTGCTGTCGTCAACTTGTCTTTTCTATTGACCGCAACAAATACATTGAGGTTTCCACTCTGATATCCATGTTAGTTCTTCATCGCAAACAAAGGTGAATATAAATATGGAAGTGGTGGTCAATAATCATGGTTCGTCAGCTGTTGTTTTTGTCATAATGTTGATGGTGTGCACCACAAACTCAATGCCTCTACATCGCTTTATGGTCTGCACTGAATAAAATCAATTGTTAAAGCAACAATTCAAAATTTGCTGATTTAACAAAAATTGAAAGTTGCTAAATCAACCAGGGTTTCTGTTAAGTTAACAAAAATAGTTCTTAAATCAACCACAAAATGGTGTTCTTTTAACAAAATAGACATTGTCAATTTAGCAATTTTAAATAGTAAGAAAAATACAGAACTTAACCCCAATTAGTTGATCTAACAATTCAGCTTGTTATATCAGCAAAATAAATTGCTGATTTTGCTTACTAATTTGTTATTCCAGCATAAAAATTGTTATTTTTACTATTTGATTTGCTGGTTGGGCAAAGTTAGTTGTTAAGCTAACAAAATGAATTGCTGATTTAGCATTTGAGTTGTTAATTTAACAAAAGTATAGGTTAATTTAGCAAATCATTTTGTTCTGTACTTTTTTAACCATTTATTCTTTTCAGTGTGAGATCGAAAAAAGTGGCAAAAAATCAGTGAACAAATTCTTAAAATATCATAGTTTTTTTACTTTCAAAGCTTAATTAAAGGCTTTACAGTGACATTTCTAAGCTTACATTGCTTGTTTAAAGCGTTCACTGTGGTTAAAATTGGTCTTGAGAGGTCATATATTAGAAATTTACTATCTGATTTATTTGGCTACTTTTTGACGATCTCAGACCATAGAGCATTGGTGAGCTACATTGGGGAACCACGCAGAAAAAACCTGAAACACGCTTTATGGTAGCTTTGACGAAACCTTTTTTAGAAAAATGACTCGGTAAAAGATTTTAGCAGAGCTAAACAAAGATTTTGTACGCCTAAATAAAGAGATTTTGCTGGTCGGACCAAAGATTTGATTGGCTCAACTGAAGTCTATTCTGCTGGATCATTTTTCTATACCAAAGGTTTTGTCAGCGCTACCAAAGTTTTATTTTCTGTTTTTTTCTATGCAGTTTGGTCGTTTCAAGAGGATTTTTGGTACCATGAGCGTAATCTTCAAGAAATCATATCACCTAAACCTGATCACATTGGAATGAGTTTGCAGTTGAGCCTTAAGGTTCGTTGCGTCGGACGGCTTTCGAATCGTTTAAATCGCGATTGGAACTTTTATAATCACCCACCTAATGGTGGGGAAAAAACATTTTTACGAGTACCTTTCGCTGAATAGTCTCTGAAATCTGACAGTCCAACTGTTTTATAAAGAAGGTAGTATTTTTACGGGTTCTCATAAATTGATCGATGGACATAGACGATCTTATCTCAAAATATAGCTGTTCAGCTCAATATAATATAACAATTTAGCAGCCAGAGACCGGCCGGCCGGGGCTCAGGAACTGGCCTGGCGGCATGCGGCAGGCCTTCACACAGTGGATCGGATGGAATAGAATTTCCCGGACTTAATTTGACGAATGAAGAATCAAGTTTATGGACGATACATAATTACACAACAAGATAACTTAAAAATGTGTTGAATCATTTATTTAAGAGCCAACGCGAGTCTAATAACATGGTTTTTGTAACAAAATATTAACACTAACATGTTTTTAAAACAAGAAGAAAAAAAGGGACATGAAGGAAAAACAAAAAATCGTAACTTTTAGTGTCCGGAAAAATCCATAGTTCGACCCAGTGTGCTTCACCACCCGCCCAGTAAAAGGTGACTGTTCCGCATTGAAGATACTTGAAGATACTATGACCTTCAAAAGAAAGTACCTCAGTCGAAAATGTTTACTCTTTTCATCGGGGGAGCCAGCAATTAGGCAATTGTGGATTCTTCCCATTTGAATGTATGAGAAACAATCGATTAGAATTTGGGCCATGGACCCCTCCAGAATCGATTGTTTCTAATACATTCAAATGGATAGAATCCACTGTTGCCAAATTGCTAGCTCCTCCCATGACTCTTTTAAATCTCAGCAACCTTTTAATAATATCGTGGTTTTCAAGTGTTCATCAAGGACTTAAAGACGAAGCAGAGTGCCCCGTTTAGAGGACGTCATGAAAAATCGGAAATTTTGATGAAAACGACGGAAAAAGTTGGCTCTGAAACTTTCGAGCCCCGGATACTTTCTTTTGCAATAGTAGGCCACTGCAGAGGTAGTTTATTAATGCAATAAATGCTGGAAAGCAGGAGTTTGGCTTAAATGGTGTCTTAGGGTGTCTGTTAACTTAACCTAAGTTTGCACCATTTTTGGAGGTCGGGAGTCAGCCGCCATCTTGGATTTAGTGGCCTAAAATCGCTATTTTTTCGGTTTTACGTAAAATCACTCTGTTAATAATGACTTTTGGGTATAGAAATACCTGTATATGCGTTTAAAGCTGATTAGTAAATCTGCCACAAAAAATGTTCTTTGCAAATTTTATAGTACGAATATCCTGATTTTGTTTTCTCATTGAAACCACTCGCGCTTACCTGCTCGCCTGCGCGTAGGTGAAACGCGTTAGTATATCCGAGAGTCCTTGCTCGTATCGTATGTCATGTGTGAGTGCTACATCACCCCCGCAATAAACGGAATGGAGCCATAAAATCCTCTAGGAATAAGACCTAACCCAAATTGATGAATGAAATTGATCGACACACCGCGGCCCGCCTTGCTGTCTGCCGGCCGCGGTCGAACAACGCACCCAGTGCAGTGATTTTGCGGTGCCGCATGCTCAGTGTTGCCAGATCAAGGGTAAAAAGCCGTATCGTCCCCATTTAAATCAATGTAAAACATACGGCTTTTTCACCCCAATCTGGCAACACTGCGCATGCCACACGGAGGAGTGAGTCAATGGGAGAGGCCAGACCAATGAGCTGTATAGGGTTTTAGTAATGGCGGCTGCCGGTGGTAAGCGTTCCAAAACAAAGACAGTTTGTCTCTCTCGCTCTCACGTATAACCTCCCGCTTGTTCTGCCATCTCACTTTAATTTCAAAAATCGTTTATAGAGACATCTTTCATGAAATTTTTTGGCTGAAATGAATTCCTCGAGGTATTCTAACGCGATTTTGATAATAATATGTTGTAAAACAAGGCCCTGTATACGACTTTTGAAACTTGTAAGAGATGGTTTTATACAAATACATGCGGAGGTCACGGGAGAGTGAGTGAGATAGTTTGGAATGCTACGCGAATTTTATCACAACCAATTGCGACCGGTGAGATAGTTTGGAACGCCACGCGAATTTTATCACAACCAATTGCGACCGATAAGTGCATTGTTGTGGTTTTTGGCTATAACCGTTGACTTCGCGCTAAAACCGTCTACGGCGATAGAGAGAGTTTTTGTGGGACATGATATTGAAACTTCAAGGGGGTATATTCGCACAATAATTGTGACTGCAAATTGTTAACATTTGATAAATAATGTTTCTAGAGCGCCTTCAATGCATTGTGTATGCAAAATCAGCACCGCGGTGTAGGACCATTTAACCATTCCTTTAATTGAGCTCTTGCAAACTTTTGCTATTGGGGATTGAAGAATCCATGTATATATAAAAGCCGTGCATAGCCATGATGGAAATCTCTTATGGACATTTTCACCCAGGCTCGGTTTGTTTGCCTCACTCTTTTTTTTTAACCTTTAAATAAAAAAAAAAAACTTGTTACAAGTACGTTTGAAAAGTTGGTTATAAACGAAAGTGGAATTTGAGAGTGGCCATCTCGATTCAGAAATGAATATGTTATATGACTGTTCCTTCTGGAAGAATTTGTATGATAAAGAAACTGGTACATGACAGAAAAAAACAAAGTTTTCTCGCCTGGATAGTTGTATTAGAATTCTGTGTCCAGATTGCCACTCTCAAACACTTGCACTCTCGTTTAAAACCAATTTCCACCAGATTGATTGCAATTTTTGATTTAAGGTTAAAAAAAAGTGAGCCAAACCAACCAGATTCAGAAGGCCCGCTTACTGTCACACTTTAAGGTAGGACTTAAAATATGTATGGCCCCCTCTTTTGCTATATAACTCGTTGGGCCGGACATAGCGTCGCGACTTTAAATGTGCGTACATCTTTGTTAATACGCAACGTAGAAGTTTAAAAGTGGTTCAATGGGTCTGTTGCGTACTTTTGCTACATCAATATGACACATTGTTTCTAACATAAAATTCGGCGAAAATAACGAGGCGCACATTAAAAACTTTCAAAATCCACTCATTAACTCAGAAAATACCTTCCGTTTCAAACAACCCGCGCTACACTAGATACTATATCACCGACTTATAACTACATAGAAGGAACCATCTCGTTTATGTAAACATGAACAGAACTTACAAACATTGGAATGTTTCGTTTAGAGGCGTCATAGAAGGAACCATCACGTTTATGTAAACATGAACAGAACTTACAAACATTGGAATGTTTCTTTTAGATGCGTACATTTCTTATATTATTTTGTAATCTTTGATAAACCGAAAAGACCAGACAGCAAATGCAGCCAATAGTATTTCATGTATTTAGAACGGAAGTCCATCATTTTGTAGTTACGATGTTGTTTACTTATGCACGGTGGTTCCGTCTATGTAGTGGTATACCGGTGCAAATAGTGTCTAGTGTAGCGCGGGCTGTTTGAATTTGAAGTGATTTCCTGAGTTAATGAGTGGGTTTTGAACGTTTTTAATGTGCGCATCGTTATTTTCGCCAAATTTCACGTAAGAATTAAGGTTCTATTTTGCTGTAGCAAAAGTATGCAACAGACCCATTGTAAAATTTCCTTCGAGAATCACCCTTCATAGTTTGTTTTTTGATTGTAAAAACGTTCAAATTTTCAATTTTAATGATAAATTTCTTGTCCGACCCCACCTATTGACTCGCTTTACTGTGTGCCGGGGCCGACTGCATATGCAGCCCCACCCCTTGAAACCCACACCTATGTGTAAATATCTGAACCCTCGGGAGCAATGTCAAGAGGTAAATTTTTTGGAGGAAAAGTCCTCATGATAGTATTACTAGTGTTTAATGGCGGCTCATGCAATATGGCAATCCTGTTTTTTTCTTTCCACGCGAAGAAAAATTTTCTACTAAAAATAGCCATAATTCTATTAAAAATATCCCGGGGAGAAATTCTGGCTGTTTTCTTGAGAATGGGTCTGTTGTTTAAACTTTTGCTACAGTGTTATGGAGGATTGATTCATTTTGTAAAATCACTTGAAAATAACGTTGAGAGCATCAGAAAGTTCCAAAATCCACTCACGAACTCAATAAATGCGTTTGTGCTTTGTAGAAGATGTAGATTCTTACTTCTGTTCCCTCTGTTGTGAAGAGAGACTTACGAGTCGAGGTATGATGAATGATGATTCGAGGTTTTAAGAAGAATCGTAGTGTTTTCTCATTTCAGTCATTAATTGACCGAAATAGGAGAGTTTCAAGCTACTCTCAGCGATTAGGTAGGAATTCCCTTAATCGCACGCGCTTAATTTCATAGAATCGGACGAAGTCATCGCGTTGAAGTTTTTTTCTCTTTCTTTCTTCTTTTTCTTTTTCTTCTTCTTTGCCTTCTTCTTACTCTCCTCAATTTTTTATTTTTTTTATTTTCCGAATCCGAGCTGAAGATGATAGGCGTTGTAAGTTTGCGATCCGGCGACTTCGCACAGTGTGAATATGGGGCTCTTGTAAACTTTTGCCATAGGGAATTGAAGAGTTGATTCTTGAATATAAACCTGTGGAAATGACGATAAGTACACTAAAAAATCACAAAATTCACTCTCAAAATTGGGCTCAATGGCGGAGAGACGCAGACATCATTGAAGATTCCTATCTAAATTGCGACATATACCTCTGTGTTTCCGTAGCGGAAGTGACAAATTAGACAAGAATCTTCCATGATACTTGTGTTGAACCGCCATTACGATCTTGTCGTTAAATTATGTGAGTTTATTACTAAATTTTAGACTTTCTTAGTGAGATTTTCGCTGGTTTTCACATCAGATTGGAATATTCATTTTCTCGCAGCAAAAGTTTGCAAGAGCCCCATTGAAACCAATGGCTTACTTACAGCGTTCACTTTGGCAACTTGACATTTTGTCCACTTGAACCCATTATAAAGATCGACCCGTTGAGTATTTTTTAATGGTTTTCAGTGGAGAAAAGCCGACTCAGCCAAACTGCAAGCTACGCTTTTGTTTAAAATTAATGACTTGGCAAAAACCTAGAACAATTTCACGTTAAGTCCATTTAACCCCACCATTAAAATGATCAAATTCGGGGGTTTCTAAACTCTTTGGTAAAACTCTAAACTGTCCCAATAAAAGCTTCAAATCCGAAAGTTTGCGACTTTGGAAAGCCTAATTGTCGCGGGGGGGGGGGGGCAAAAAATGTCCCGTGGTGGGACAGGTCTTTCGTTTTTCAATTTTTTGTCCCTCTGACCCTCTCTCTTCCTTTTCTGTCTCATCTTCTTTTTTTCTCTTCTCTTCAAACTTATTTTCTCTTTCTTCTACTCTCTTTGCGCCGCGCCGCCGTCCCGCCTCGGGGGCTATGCGGGGACTGTTGTTACTTGATTGGTGGATGTGCGTTCCTCTAGCAATAAGTGCATAGTTTCAGGCCAGGGTTTTTTTTTACCCAAAATTTTCTTCTCCACGTCGAAAAAAATAAAATAAAGTTAAATAAATTAAATGAATAAATTACAAAAGCAATAAATATACAGGGTGAAAAAAAAAAAAAGGAGCAGCTCCGAATAACTCGAGTTTGGGTTCGAATTTAATAAAACGCTGAAACACGGGTTCCATTATTTTGAGGGGGACATCTTTTAGGGGGGTTGCCAAATTCCTGGCCCCCCCAGGGGGGCGGGTACGGGGGTCGCCGCCCCCCTAAATCACATTTCTCAAATGGCGACTCCTAATTTTTATTACATAACTTTGAAGAACATCAAATTCTAAGCATTTTGGCGCAAACCGCAGGTCGATATCGTTTTTCGTGTTCGAGATATCGAAAGTCAAAGTTCGACTTTGACCCATTTTCAAAAATTCATAACTCCCACTGAAAAAGTCGGAATTTAAAAAACTATTAGCTTAAAATGCTCTACAAAACAAGTACTTTTCAGAAAAAAATACAACTGTCCAGGAAATTTGAATTTTAGGCTCCGAAAAAAATATTCAAAATTGTCGAAAATTTTGAATCGGCGATATTCTTGTTAAACGGCCAGAATCGACAATTTTGGCTTAAAACCTGTTGGCTGAGTCCAAATGAGCGATGCAAAGCTCTCTAAAGTCCCCAAAACCCCATTAAAGCCCGAGAGAGAGGTGTTTCCTGACTCTAAATTTAGCAGTGTTCTCAATACTGAGTTTGATCATTTTAAAGGTGATTTTGAGACTTTCTTGAGCTTTCAAGCGCTTTGCATCGCTCATTTGGACTCAGCCAACAAGTTTTAAGCCAAAATTGTCGATTCTGGCCGTTTAACAAGAATATCGCCGATTCAAAATTTTCGAAAATTTTGAATATTTTTTTCGGAGCCTAAAATTCAAATTTCCTGGACAGTTGTATTTTTTTCTGAAAAGTACTTGTTTTGTAGAGCATTTTAAGCTAATAGTTTTTTAAATTCCGACTTTTTTAGTGGGAGTTATGAATTTTTGAAAATGGGTCAAAATCGAACTTTGACTTTCGATATCTCGAACACGAAAAACGAGATCGACCTACGGTTTGCGCCAAAATGCTTAGAATTTGATGTTCTTCAAAGTTATGAAATAAAAATTAGGGGTCGCCATTTGAGAAATGTGATTTAGAGGGGCGGCGACCCCCGTACCCGCCCCCCTGGGGGGCCTGGAATTCGGCAACCCCCCTAAAAGATGTCCCCCTCAAAATAATGGAACCCGTGTTTCAGCGTTTTATTAAATTCGAACCCAAACTCGAGTTATTTGGAGCTGCTCCTTTTTTTTTTTACACCCTGTATACTTATAAAACTACTTCATCATTTAGAGAAATGTTGTGGAAATTGACGGTCACGCGTGTGGACATTTTCACGGGTGCTTGCCAGTGAGTTTTCACCCATAACATTCTTAACCTCAGAATGACCCATACAGTGAAACTTCCCCGAGTCAAAAGAAGTAACTTTTGTCAGCTTAGTCGGGAAAATCTCGGTTTCAGCTCAGTGTGCGTCGTAGTGCGTGCCTCGCGTCTGTCATAAGCGCAGCCTCCATCAAAAATTCATTCTCGCCCGAGGCGAAAAACTTTCGTTTTTTTCCCCATCATCGCGCGTTCGAAGCTATCGTAGGATCATGGCGGGAATAAGGTCCGTGAAAGAGAGTGAGAGAGCCGAGATCAAAAATCCATTCTCAGTTTTCGGAATCGATTCTTTTATACGATAGAATTGGACGTGATAAGTTCGTCGAAGCCAATTTCTAACCTAAAGCGAGATCAAGAGAATTTCTTCGGGCCCCCGTCCCGGCTCGCAAGTGTCTCTCCCCCCCTCCCCCGTCATCTTGTCCTATTTTAAAGTCCTAATGCTCGATGTTCCTTGTATGGCGCGGCGCTTACGCGCTTTGTAGTTTGTCGTACCTGTGAGGTGTGGATCGTGAAAGTGACGAGCTATAAGTGGCGAAACACCGAGACAGAGAGAGGCCCATTTAGATCAAACATCAGTAATAGTCGGCTGGGAGCTTTTGTCCCAAATCGGAACCTGTCCACTGTCATGTTGATCGAATTTCTGACATTATAAGTCTCGAACAGTGAGTCGTGAGTCACTTGCACATTCCTAGTATCCAAGAGGCAGTAGGCTGATTATGAATGATCTTATATCGTGAATCTTAATCGTATCGGAGTCGCTATATGTAGTGCGAAGTGCGTGTAACGAGCTATAGCGATAGAGAGGATTTGTTGGACGTGATATTAAAACTAATGCACGGAAAAAAAACTACGGTGAAAACCATACGGATGCCTGATTTTGGCACCTGCTAGATGTTATGGTAATGTTAACCAGAAGTATACTATGTTTTGACTAGGTACTAGTTGATGTTACCTGATTGCATGTCGAATTTACTTAAAGTGTCGGTAAATGTACCGTACATCTGGTCAAGTTTACCATAACATCTAGCAGGTGCCAAAATCAGGTATCCGGATGGTTATTTTCACTAATGTTTTTTTTCCCCGTGATTATGATACTCTGATTCTATCCGAGTTTGATGGCCTGCACCTGCAAGTTCAGAGGAAAGCAACTGCATGGCTCGGCCATTCATTTATCATTCATGATCTATGCTTTGAACTTTGAATTAAATTTACATACAATTAACCCAAACACACAGCGACTGGGATGCGCGAATAGTGCTAATTCGCCCGAACAAAGACCAGGTATAATTAGCCGCAAACTGTTAATCGATTAGCGTTCGAGAGACGAGCACACCTGGCCATTCATACTTTGTTTACTACTTTCGGTGAGTAATAATCGTAAAAATTCATGTTTGAATGATCCCGGTGTTAACTCTCCGATTTATGGAGAGTCGATGTATTTTTTTTTTTATTGATGAGTTGAGCATCAGCTTGCGGTGACCGGTGAGGTGAGGGGAAAATGACGGTGGTTATGACGCTATGCACCGATCATCGTCAAGATTGAGAATCAGCTCACCAGAGCCAGGAGCTTGGACGTTGCCATATTTATGACTGTAAGGCTACAATTATTATGGATAATGGAAATAAATAATCGATGAAGTGGAAACGAATGGGTTTGTTACATTGCTGCAAACTTTTGCGGCGGCGCGGCGTTGATGAGTTGGAGAGTCGATTCCGAAGTAAATTCGCGTGAAACTAACATTGAAAGCATAAAAAAATCTCACGTTTTACTTACGAACTCAACAAATGCGTTTAACAAAATACAAAGATGGCATTCGAAAAAGGGAGTTCCATCTAATCGCAACTTTCTCTATGGTGCATCACTTGCCTCTGTATAGAAAAAGCTGCGATTAGATGGGACTCCCCTCCCTACTGACCCTATTGTGACCCATTCATTTGACCGTCATGTATATGAAGTATATAAAACGCATTTTTTTTTTCAGTTTATGATTGAATTTCGAGACTTTGCGACGATTTAAACGTAATTTTCACGAAAATTTCTGTAGAAATCAACCCTCCATAAAGCTACAGCAAAAGTTCGCATCGCAGACCCATTAGGATCAGTAAGCAGTTGAGGAGTTGAAATATACGCAATCCGCATAGTTGCAAATATTGTGCATCTTCTTCTTGATTATCTAAAATACTGAATGTGCTTACCAAAGTGGTTTATTTCTGGAAAAATTATTAATTTAAGGAGAAAATCAATTTGAAAATTTCGTTTCATTGGACGTCTTGGGAAATATTTTTGACAAAGAAACATTCTTTGAAACATATAACCTCTAATGTGTATACCTCATTGTACATTTCAAATCCTCAATGAGGCTCTTGCAAACATTTGCTGTGAGCAAATCATAGTCTAAACTTTAGACTCTAAAGTATAAACCAGCGAAAATCACTTCGAGAAAGTCTAAAATTCAGTATTAAACTCACATAACTGAGTATAACAGCGAGATCGTAAAGGCGGTTCAACGCAGGTATCATGGAAGATTCCTAATTTGCCACTTTCTCAACGGAAATACAGAGATATGTCTCCATTTAGATAGAAATCTCTCATGATACCTGCGTCTCTCCGTCATTAAGCCCGATTCTGAGAGTGAAATTTCGTGATTTTTTCGTGTACTCATCGTCTTTTTTTTTTTTTTTTTTTTTTTTTTTTGTGCAAGAATCACCTGTTCAATCCCCTGTTGTAGCAATTTTTTTTTTTTAAATTCTCATTTCTCCTTGTTCAATTTGACAAAACTGCAGTTTATGCTGAGGAGTAAATGAGGAAATTCGTTTCATGGTCAGATTTTGAGATGAGATGAGACGAGGATTAGTTTTTACGACGTCAACGTCGTATGATGGGCGTGGGCGAATCTTGATGAATTCGATTGAGTATGAGTAGGTATAGGGAGGAAAGGGGAGGGAGAGGGGAAGGAGGTGGAAAGGGGAGAGGAGATGGAGGATAACAGCTCAAAGGACTATAGGTGAAGAGGACGCCCATAGGGAAAATGAGACAATTATTCTATTTATTTAGCGTGATGCACTTTGATAAGACCAGTTAACCAGTTTTACGTTTATAATACTACATATACAAGGTAAATTAGCATCATCGTCTTATTCGACTTGAAAGACAGCGGCGCGGGCGCGTGGCGTTAACCCTTTCAATACCACACATAGGTGCCCGCAGCGGGAGACAAGATGGGTACTTGCTCGCCTTGCCCCCCCCCCCCTCCATAATTCAAAACGGTCAAAATTTCTCGATAAAAAAAGGAACAAAAGAAAATGAAATGTTATAATCTAAGGAGTAATAGTTGACGAACTTTATTATCTGTTTATCTTGTAATTTTAACTCACTTTTTGCATGGAACAATCCTATTTTATATTTGAGGACTTGTACGGAAGAAGGGCCCATAGTACTATGGGCCCTTTTTTCGTAAAATGGCTTAAACTAATTGTTTTACCCTAAGGTATGTCTCCATAAAGTTTCAAATCGATTCGACTTTTCCCTGACGACTTATAGAAAGTTTCCGGAAGAAGGGCCCATAGTACCATGGGCCCTTCCTCCGGAAAGACGCACTAAACACAGGATTTCTACGGTATTCTTTGCTATTTTACCAAAATTCCTTCAACTAATGAGTCTTAAATCAAAATTTAAGCAAGTTTACCGACATTTTTTATGAAACTAGAGTACACTCGTTTATCGAGGGGAAGGGGGGGGGGGGACAGAATCAAAACTTTCTCGGAAAATATATAATTTTCGGAAACGCTTTGAAGTTGGACTTTCTAATTCAAAGAACTCACCCGTTTCAAGTCTATATTTAAGGAGAATCTATCAACTGTTCTTCAAGAAAATTCGGTTGGTTACAACGTTGCCAGATTTTTGTTCAATTCGACTAAAAAACCGGTAAACGTAAACTGAACACTTTATGATTTTTATGACTCAAAATTTTCAAATTGCAACCTCTGTCTTGTGATACCTCGTTTTAAAGGGCGTAAAATTCTAAGACTTTTGGCGCAAACCGGAGGTCGATATTGTTTTTTGTCTTCGATATATCGCTAGTCAAAGTTCGATTTCGACCCATTTTCAAAAAATCAGAACTCCCATTTGAGAAGTCGGAATTTAAAAAAACTAGGAGTCAAAAATACTCTAAAAAGCAAAAAAAAATACTGTTTTGATATTAGTCTAGTCTTAAAGCCCCCCAAAATTATTTAAAAAAATGACCCCCTAGGGGGGCTATCTAAAAAATTCCGAGCCACGACCCCTATCGAGTGATACATCGCTTGAAAGGACACACAAAATCGAGCAATTTGGCGCAAACCGCAGGTCAATATCGTTTTTGGTTTTCGATATATCGAATGACAAAGTTGTATTTTTACCCATTGGCATGTTTCGATAAATCAAAAACCAAAAACGACATCGACCTGATATCGAAATCGAACTTTGACTAGCGATATATCGAAGACGCAAAACGATATCAACCTCCGGTTTGCGCAAAAAGTCTTAACATTTTATGCCCTTTAAAACGAGGTATCACAAGATAGGTGTTGCCATTTGAAAATTTTGAGTTAGGTGGTAAACCCCCCCCCCCCGTCCCTTGGGAGCGCCCCCCGGAAATTTTAGATACGCCAAAAAGTAGTTCCCGTTAAGTTATAAACATCCCCCGAGTTTCGTTTTTTTATCTTCAACCGTTCAAAAGTTAGACGGGGGAGGGGTGGGGAGGGGAGAGGGACTTTCCTCCCACCCTGTATACGAATTTCTATTGGTGTTTACATGTTTAAGTTTAAATAAAGTTTCTGGATCATGTCCGGTGTTAAAACAACTAAAACTTATCGTTTATTCTTCAATTTCAGCACCAAAAACAATTTTTACGGAAGAAGGGCTTATAAATCAGAATTTTAAATTAATTGTAACTACCCTTAAATTTCGTTTAAAATTTCAATCCTGGCGGTAGTGTATCGGCAGTAGTATGCCCTACTTGGGTCCAAATGGCTTTTTCGTGTAAAACGATCATTCGAGCACTCATAGCCATTTGAAGTTTTCTTTTGCGTTTTTCTCAAAACGTGTGTTTGTACCATGGGCCCTTCTTCCGTAAAAGTCCTCATTTGTAAGAATGAAGCTAAGTTCCGGGAGAACCGTTGCACCGTTCGGGAGGGGCCTGGTACCGATCGGTCGGGCTCGGCTCCAATGCTTCGGGAAAAATATAAGTTTTTCCGTGCGGGCCCCGCGTCCCTTTTTAAAATGCTAAAAACTTTTCTCTCAAAAAGTTGTGCGAGTGCGAAAAGGATGCGAATCAGTTCGTTTTGCAAGGGTGGGACAGAGAAGCGAGATTTTGTCGTCCTTTTTTAAATGCATACGTGCGGAAGAGCATACAATTTTGTACGCGTGTGAGCGAGAAACGTGATGCTCAGTCAATTTTTTTTTTAAAATTTGATCGAGCGATTTGACGTTACCGTGGCGATTGTCATCATATGTTTTTTGCGCGGAAGGAACCATTTGGTTAGACACATTTTAATAGCGACTTCATGATATCGACGTATAGCTTCGACTTTTTATCCATTTTTTTTACGTAGATTATGCACGATGGGACAGTCACAGTGCTGCTAGATGTGTTGAAAAATATACAGGCACTTAAGACTTAATGTAAAGTATGTATACTTTATGTTAAATCCGGCAGCACTGTACAGTCATCGATTGACGATGGCTTGACGAAGTTGCTGTATACGCGATGCATAGGGAGCTTCGATACTTATCATATGTTCAGATTGACAGAATAGTACAATCAACGAGTGATGACTTGATGAGATCGGTGCATTGATTCGATACCTCGATTGTAACATTGTAACCCAGCAAAGATCTAGGTTTCGAGAATTTATAAAGAAACTAAATAATTAGGGTTTTTATTGATAAGTGGTTACATTGATACATATTATTGATAAGCGCGGTGGTTACACTTTTCTTATTAATAATATATTTTTGAATGTTCCTGAGTAAAGTAAATAATTGGTTTCCTGTTAAAAAAGCGTCGTTTACTTTAAATGTTTAAGTGGTTCATCCAAGAATACTACCAACGAACCGAGAATATGGTTACAGATTTGTTCATTTTTTAGTTGGCGATTTGAGCTGTTTTCGTATGTTCGTATGTCAGTTCGCATTTTGGCGAGGTTATGATGTTTTGAAGGTCTGTTTTTTCTTATTTAAAAAAAAACAAAAACAAAAACAAAAACCAAGTTTTGATAGATCTCTTGAGCCTTGAGTATGTATAGTTTTGGTTTTGGTTCATTTGATTATATACCTGTTATTTTTTAAGCTGTGCAGTAATATTAGTGGGCCAGTGCTACGCTTATTTCATAATAGACGGTTTTTTTAGTGATGACTTGGTGATAACGTCGTCCGATAATGAGCGCTCCAAACAAAGACAAACTTTCTCTTGCTCTCACATAACCCCATGTACTGATACTCTAATTTAAAAAAAAAAAAAAAAAAATTATGCATAAATGAATTCCTCGAGTTTTTAATGCTATTTTGATACTAACAATACAAACATGTCGTCAAACAAGGCCCTGTGTACGAATTACGACACTAGAAAGAGATGGATATACTTGGGGATCAGTGGCGTAGCCAGGAATTTTTCTGGGGGGGGCGGAGGTCCGAAAATTGTCAAGGGGGGGTCCAAAGCAGGGAGTCGAACCAGCCGAAAAAAGGGTTCAGGTTCGGTTCAGGTTCAGGCAGTTTTCAGAATTTCGGTTCGCGGTTCGGTTCGGGTTTGCGCTGAATTTTGGTTCAGGTTCGGTTCGGTTCGGCAAAAATTTAGGTTTTTGAACCGGTTCAAAGGCGGTTCGGCCAAATTTTAGGTTCATGAACCGTTTCAGAGGAATGAAATGACAAATTTTCTGTTTCGTCTTCAAATTTATTAATCACGACGAATTTCTACTCATCACCTTTTTTAGCTAAGTCAGTGTAGCCATTCTGATGAAAACAAATTGGCTAGCTCGTTATATTTTCAGCGTGACTTCCTCTTAAATTCGCTCCGCACAGTTTGCATTTCCTTAAATCGCTTGATATTAAATATTTAAAAAAAAATAAAAAAAAAAAAATAAATAGGATGGGTCATTTTTGAATTTTGTTACTAAAATGCTTGAATTTCGGACCTCCCGTACTTTTTCTCGGAAAAATTATACATACAACAATACAACATTATACATGCTACTTTTTCGTTGCGTTGGAAACAGCTGCCGTCCATTCTAAATTATTAAAGAACGATTCTTTGAAAGATTCTTTTTCCGCAACCAAATCCTACAAAGACAATTTAGGACTCAGGATTCTTTCGTTGCTTCTCGGCCATTTGAACTGTTCAACTTTTGAACCGTCTGTGAACCGGTTTTTTTGACGGTTCACACTGTCTGAATTTTTGGTTCAGGTTCGGTTTGGGTTCAAGCCATTTTTAAAATTAAGGTTCACGGTTCGGTTCGGTTCAACATTTTTCAGCGGTTCGGTTCGGTTTTCGGTTCACGGTTCGGTTCGGTTCGACTCCCTGGTCCAAAGATACTAATTAGGTCGAATTTGTCTGAAATCGCAAAAAATGACCTTTTTTAGGACACATTTTGGTGTCAAGGGTGGGGGGGGGGGGGGTGCGATAGTTTGGAGTATACGTTATGCGAGTTTTGTCACAACCGAATGCGACCGATGAGTTCATTTTTGATGTAATTTTTGGCTAACCGCTGACTTCACACTTAAACTTAATGGTGAAATTGAGATGCCCTAGATGCCTGTCGGAACTGGGTCCAATAGACCCGTCGCGTCGTACGCTAAAATCAGCTGTCAGCAGCTGTTCACTGGTCATACAAACTTAGGCTTCATGAAGTGGTCTAAAAAAATTCTCAAAAATGGAAATTTTGTCATTTTGAGGGGGGAAAAGACTACCAATCGAAAGCGTCAATCCCCCAAAAAAAGGAGCCAAAAGCGCTAAAAACGTACACCAAATGCGCCAAGGAATTTTTGAAAAAGTAGCCAAAAAACGGCAATTTGCTCCGAAATCTATAGTCCAAAAGCGCTGAAAGAATGACCTTAAAAGTGCCAAATAAAATGTAGAGAGAGAGGGAGAAAGTTAGTTAGAGTCCTCACCAGTTATTTTTGGCTAGGATGTTAATGCAATAAGGCGATGAAAGAGGAAAGTGGTTGACAAAAAGTTCCCAAACGTAGCTTCATACATGCAGCAGTAAAGTTTGGGAACTTTTTATGCCTCTGTCTCCTTTTTAAAAGTGATTTGCGCCAGTACGATAAATGTAAGAGGAAGATCATGTATTTATCAGCATACGTCAAAATAATTTAAAAATTTAAACTTTTGACTATAGAGATAATAGGGGTTGTAAATGACCCCACGTCCAAAAAACTAAAAAATTTAAAATCTTAGATGAAGTTTGCTTGAATTTTTCGAACCAACCTCTTTTAAAAAATTGTTGTTGTTAATATAGGGCTGTTTGAAAAAGGTTTACTTTTCTCGCACAAAGTTTATCTTCTCTTCTGACGGACAGATTTTTGATTTACTGAAACGCAAATGTCATATTGTCACGTCAGTTCAATGATAGGTGATCGTAGGTATGCGATCTCGATCATATGCGTATTTGTTTGGTTATCCCGAACTTCTCATTTGATTGTGAATGCAGGTTTTTCACTCTCTCTATCTCTTTCTCTCCCCCCATTCTTTTCTCTGTATTGTTTTAATCGTATACTCTACGTGCGCTAATACGGTGCATCCAAATGCGCCGATTCTGGGGGTTATGGCATTTCCATGAGCGCCAAAAAAAATTGGCGGTTTTGGATCGGACCCTTTTGAGGACGACTAGCCCTAGAAGTTTTCAGTTTCATGTAAGGGGTGGGGGCCGGGGGGGCATGCTATTTATGTGCCTCCAAATGATGACTCCTGATGTTTTCTAAATCAAACAAAAATCACGGGCAAGACGCGAAACGGATCGCTTGGCCGCGAAGCGGCCACCGGCCACTAGTAGAATTATAAATTTTTCTTACTATCATTATCATCATACTACCATTATCAGCTGAACGTTGTCCCTTTATTCATATATAATATCAAACACTTCAAAATTATCATTGTTATTTGATACACCTAAAATGGCTTCGTAATTTGTAAACATGATGAATGGGGGGGGGGGGTCCCTTTTTTCCTCGGGGGGGGGGGGGGCGGCGGCGGCTAGATCTTCCACTGAGATTCAACAATTTTGCTTCCTTCCCCTTGGAAATTTTTCTGCGGGCGCCCATGGCACCAAACCTAAGTATAAATACGTTTCTGTAACTAGATTCGCCTCAAACGGTTTCTTTTTTATCGATGTTTTTCTTGCTTTTTTCTTTGTCCCCTTCTTCCTTTGTTCTCACTTTTTTAAGCCCTCCTTTCAAGAATTGGGGTGAGTCCATAGTGCTACCAGAAGACCCCCCCCCCCCCCCCCACGGACCCCCCCCCCCCCCCCCCCCCCCCCCCTCATTGGATCACCGCACCTGAAACATCATCTTTATGAGATCAGTTGGAGAGAGCGACTCCCGAGACCGCGGGAGATCACGGAGACCGGACGAAACGCTTAACTGCATCATGCATGGCGCTAGTCGACGACCTTGACGCTACACTAAAACGGTCTACAAACTCGCAGATGGAGTCACCGCTTAGTGCGATAACAATGTAGGGCAAACGCGCGCGCGCGCGTGCGGCGCGATGCGCACAAACTGGACTATGCTCAAAGCTCGAATTGCGTTGGACGCAAAAAGTCTGCTGCGAACTTTTGCTACGTCAATTTTGAGCTTTCGATTTTGGCGTCAAAAGACGCACAAATTATGATGCGCTCGCTTGAAACTATGTGAATTAACATTCACTCCTGTACTCGAGAACAGCGTGAATGGAAAACTTTGTGATGTCATGCATGGTTGGGATACTTACCAGCCTCGTATCTTTCCCAACAAGCTATAAAACTATGCAGGGGCTATTCTATGTTTTGAGTCCTATCTCAAAGTGACGTTTTGCATCATGCTTTTTCATTAGTTTACGTTGTTTTTATTGCTTTCATGGTTATTAATTTTTTGGTCATTTTACTGGTCATTTTGGTAATTTAATTTGTTTGATGTTATGGTTGGGTACTTACCGGCCTCGCATATTTCTCAAAAAAGCTATGACATACTTGTACAGGGGTTACGCTTTACAGGGGTGCAAAATGTGCCCGATCTAGCGATCCGCGGATCGCGTGAAAGTGAGGAAATTTCTAGAAAAGTGAGGAAATTTGTCCAAATATTTTTGTTTGTTTTTGTTTTTTTTTGTTTTTAACAATGGCAATAAGGATTTCCCAGGAAAATAGTGTGCAAAATGAGAAAATATAGGTAATTTTGGGTATATAGGGTGTTGAAATGTTAAAATAACCAAAAAAAAGTCATCATTTTCAAATTTTTGCGAGGAATTTTTTTAAAATCCTGTGAGGAAATAAGTCATGGATCGCGTGAAACTTCCGAAGTTTTGGAACATTTTGCACCCCTGACGCTATATTTTAAGTCCTCTATATCAAAGTGACAATAAATTGCATTATGCTGTTTTTATTAGTTTACATTGTTTTTATTGCTTTAATTGTTATCAATTTGTTGCTTGTTACACACTTTGCCACTGATGATAATTTTTTGCATTGAAAGTTCTTGGGCTTCGAAAGTTCAATTCGAAAATTCAGGCAAAGCAT
This sequence comes from Trialeurodes vaporariorum, assembly GCA_011764245.1. Taxonomy (NCBI): domain Eukaryota; kingdom Metazoa; phylum Arthropoda; class Insecta; order Hemiptera; family Aleyrodidae; genus Trialeurodes; species Trialeurodes vaporariorum. The sequence continues at coordinate 43,336,952 of VMOF01000001.1, forward strand.
GTAGTCTGGCAACGATTATTTTTTTCCTTCGAAACCCATAAAAAATATCGAACTTAATGGGAATCGCCAATTACCATCAAATTCGACCTTTCGTATGGGTTCCAAAGTACAAAATGCTACAATGCCAGATAGCACACTTCGCCACTGCTCCTATTCAGTCGATACTTTCGTCTAAAGGCCCAGGTGAAAGAAAACCCGATTTAATCGATTGCTCGAGTGAGAGGACTGTGCACTACAACACGACTGCAGAGCAGTGAGCATATATATGCGGTGGCAATTAAAACATCAATTCGAACATGGACCGGTGTATGATGCACTTAGCGAGAGGGCGAGAGCCGCGAGACAAACGAATACGCAGCAATTATACACTTATTGTTAGTACAAGTCACTTCCACTACCGTTTAATGTTGCAGCATCACCTTTTATAACTACAATTAAACCGAGCCGGACAAGAGACTATTACCATAGAATAAAGATTACTTCGTAATAGAAGCGTCACTTCCATAAGGCTTTGTATAAACTCCTTTCGTTGACCTTGAAATAAGCCAGCCACCGCGCAATTCAAAATAAGCCAGCCACCGCGCGATTCAAAATAAGCCGGCCAACCTAGAGTCCCTGTGCATGAATATTTAATGAACTAAATATTTAGTATATTATATTTGGTATATTTAGTATTTAATATCCCCTATATATTTAATATACAGGGACTTTAAGCCACCCAACGACCGATTTAAAATAAGCCAGCCACGGCGCGATTCAAAATAAGCCAGCCACCGCGCAATTTAAAAAAAGCCAGCCACCCTAGAGTCCTTGTATAAGTGTGTATGAGTACGTAATCTTTTATATTTAATAATTTATTTAATTTTTAATATCCCCTGCATATTTATTAATACACAGGGACTCTAAGCTAGCCGACGACCGATTTAAAATAAGCCAGCCTCCACACGATTTCAAATAAGCCAGCCACCGCGAAATTCAAAATAAGCCAATCGCAGCGCTGATGGGTGGTGGATGATGTTGTTGTTGAATGAAAAGGTTACAGAATTTGAAACATCCTTCCCAACATAATCTTTTCGAGATCGTTCAAGGTCAACGAGTTCTGATAGAAGATTCGGCGACAGTGTCGCTTCTATTACATCTTTATTCTATGCTATTACTTAATACAAGTGATACATTTTAGCATCTTGGATTTTACGGGCGTTCTTAATGACCCCCCCTCCCCCCCTTCCTTCCTGTCGGCACTACAGGTAGAGGTATGTGCGGCGCTGGTACCGGTGGCATGGCATGGCGGCTTGTGAGAGTGAGTCGCGACCTCCATAAAAACGTAGAGAAAATATTCGATTCTCATGGCAATCGATCGCGAATCTCCAAGTAATCAATAAATGGGGCCAGTGGCGTCGCGTGCCATCTGGCAACAATGCAACTGCTCCATTTAAACTCATTAAATATATCGAATTTTCCTCGTGCACTGTGCACCCCCTGAATTCGATCTTTTACATGGGTTTAAATGGATAGAATACATTGTTGCCAAATTGCACGCGACGCCACTGAATGGGGCTCTTGCTAACTTATGCTAAAAGCGATTGAATAGTTAATTCTAATTGATTGTGAGTGAAATCCAGCGAAAATGACGATGAGCTGAACACATTAAAAAATTACGAAATTCACTCATCACAGTCCACAGACTCACAAAATGACTTGAAATGTTAAGGAGTAATAGCGGATGAGCTACGCAGGTAGCATGAGCGATTCCTAAATAATTTTTGAGACTTTCCTCTTTCTGTTTATATAGAGAGTTGAGAGACAAATAATTACAAAGGAATCTCTTATGAAAAATAGCGATAGTGACAGTACCAAATTCTAGTCATATTGCTAGAAGCACAAAGATTTATGAACGGCAGAGAGTCTAGTGCTTTGACCAAAAAATTTTTGAGTTAATACCAGAATATGGTCATAGAACTAGAATAGGTCTGTTGCAAACTTTTGCTATAACGATAAAAAGTGTTTCATCGTACGTAAAATCGCCCGAAAAGTCCATTGGTGGCCTCAGAAAGGCATGAAATGCGATAATAAACTCACAAGAGACGTTTAATGAAATCCAAGATGCCGGTAAAATATCGAGCAATCTGTATGCATGCACCTTTTACATCCAAACATTGCCAACGTTGACAACCTCACAGCTTCAGGGGTTATGTGTTTATTTACGTTGTGATTGGGCGTGATCGATATTGTGAGGTTGGCTATCCTTGGATGTTCGTGGTGCGTGCATACAGGTTGCTCGATATTTTACCGCCATCTTGGACTTCATTAAACGTATCTTGTGAGTTTATTATCGCATTTTTCATGACTTTCTGAGGCCACCAATGGACTTTTCGGGCGATTTTACATTAGATGAAACACTCCTAATCGTTGTAGCAAAAGTTTGCAACAGACCCATTTCCTAAAATTTTCCAAAAACTATGGCTCTAATAGAATTCTAATAATAAATTGTACAATTCCTTACATAGGTTCACATATTGTCATGCTTCTGGTAATCTTTTTTATCAGTGTGGAATTGAATTATCAATCGCCGGTTTTTTCCATCGTTTGAAGAACATCGTTTCTTTTGAGAGTCTACAATGAACTTCTTATAGAGGCAGATCTTTATACGATAGATTTACACTGAGAAATTAACAATGAATCGCATTTTACGAACCTTCACCGCCGTGGCACGGTGGCAGTCAAACGTTGCACCAAACCCATCATAAACGATAGCACCAGCACCATTCTATTCCTCTAAGTATACCCACAGGCAAACGAAACAAAGACAACAACTACAACAAAAACAAATAAATACGAGCCTATAGTAGCAGCGTTTTAAAACTAACCAAAATCTCAACAAGTAAAATCCATTTCAGATAATTGTACGATATGCCATGATTCTTGCTGACCTAAATTGGGAAAGAATAATAAAAATAGAATGAGCGAGCGAGCGGGCGTCATGTCAATCAAAAGACGATAAAAGAGCCCGCTTAAATGCACCCCATTAGTGATTGGTGAATATTGTATAACTGCATAATGCCATTCACAACGCGGCACCGCGCCGCGCCGCCATCGCATCAGTTGCCAAAGAACACATCAGTGAACGCAGTAGTAACAACATAGTCGCTGCGTCATCTAGGAACAACAAGGGGAGGAAACTTCCCTCAATGGGGCTATTGCACACTTTTGCTATAAGCGATTTAATAGTCGATTATGGCGTAAAAACCTCAAAAAATAACGATGGCGGCACTAAAAACTTCCAAAATCCACTCCTAAACTCAATAAACGCAGTTATTTGCGGGAGCGTAATGGTGGCCGAAGGCACCAACAATGGGAGATTCCTATCTTAATTTCGTCACTTTTACTATGCTGACAAGGATGATTCACAGAGTAATTAGTCATCAGAGTGATGATCCACATCCGATGAATGGTACCGCAACACCAAGTGACACCGGTGTCAAATGAAAGTAGTCTCTTATTGGTCACTTCTTGATGGAGTTTCAGAATTGTTAGATGGGAATCTCCCATTGTTAGTGCCTTCGGCCACCATTACGCTCCCGCAAATAACTGCGTTTATTGAGTTTAGGAGTGGATTTTGGAAGTTTTTAGTGCCGCCATCGTTATTTTTTGAGGTTTTTACGCCATAATCGACTATTAAATCGCTTATAGCAAAAGTGTGCAATAGCCCCATTAACTTTTTGACAGAATCTTTCCATTAAAATTTAAGTCCATGTATGAAGCATTGGCGAATCCAGCCATCGCAAACGGGGACTTGGGATTTTTGCTCCCCGGGAGACCCCCTTTTCCTATTATCTCTCCCCCTTCCTCCACCCTTTTTTCCATATTTTTTGCCGAATGGGGGGGGGGTGATCGCCCCCTTTGCCCCCCCCCTTTTCTATATCCGCCAATGACCTGATTACCTGCTGATCTGCTTAGATTCCTCCTGTTCGTAGCTTTAAAATGCAGACACTTGTACAGCTCGGGTAACTTCTGCACCTAAAGGCCTTAAGAAACAAAGAAGCTTGGTAATTGAAAGCAGTAGTATCTATAGACGTATTAAATGCATCCAGTCGGCGCATTTGAATCATTGTCGCGCCACGCAGCGCGCCGTTTGAATTTTGTCTCGGTTCTTTGTCCGATGAAAATGGAATAAGAATTTCCTACTAGTTTCTTTGCATGCGTGCGCGCACTCATACTTTACCTTATTCAGCTCTTTTATCGGTTAAATATAGCGCCGCGTATTTACATTGTCGTCTTATTTATATATCGTTTCATTATCTTATTCACCGGCTGTACTTACTTATACACACGTATAGTGTTTATTAAAATTCATCTCTTCATGAATAAAGTTGATTTCAAATGCGTCAGTGCGTATTTTTATCATGACCAGCCTTGATTGTGCTCGTTTTGACGCTTAAATAGCAGGAAATCTTGAGTTTACTCACCCGAAAAACTCGTAGTTAAACCTTGAGAGTGTCAAAGCCATAATAATACGTATATATTGCGACGGCTTCTTTCGTTTTGAGAACAAATTGATTGATGTAGATATTTTAATTGAAACGGTATTGCTCTTGTTTTATCCTATTTATCTATAGCTGAAAGTTAATTGGTTTTTTATCCATCTATTTATTTATTTTTATTTATTTAATTTTTTATTTATTTTGAATCTTATTTTCCTTGTGTGGGTTTCCATGCTCCAAGATCCAAGGCGCTCTGTGGCCTGTAATCGTCAAAAAAGTATGGCCAAAAATTAGAAAGTAATTTTCTCATCAAGTTATAATATTTTTGAACTTTCAAAAGCCAATTTAAATTACAGAAAATACTTTCAACTAGTAATACATTGAAACCTAGAAAGGTCACTAGAAAATTTTAACTCAATCTTTAGGTCGAAAACGATGATTTTTTAGATTACTTTTTTTCACTAATGTCTGTCGCTACTTTTCGATCCCACAATCTGATCACAGTGCGGCGTTTGGCTAGAACTTCAATGAACCCTTAATTAATCGATACTGTTGATAGGTTCAAATGAAAGAAAGACGATTCATAAGTGCATTCAGTAGTCTAGCGTGAAATCTGGCAACGTTACAATTTTTCCATTTAAGCCCATGCAAAATATCGATTCGAGGGAGCTCACTGTGCATGTGCATTGTGCACCTCCGATGGTTCGACCTTTTTCAAGCGTTCAAATGGACAGAATACACCGTTTCCAAACTGCACGCGACGCCACTGAATGCATTATAGACTGTTTTAGTATGAGATGGATGGTTCAAATCTGACCAATCAAATGCCGCGCCCACGGTTTCATAAGCCAATCAGATTCCTCAATTTTAAATTTTCCGCCCGTCACTAAAAATACAATCTATGCTCACGAGCTTTCACCGACCACTCGCGTCATGAAGTCTCATTTTCTCTCGCATCATATGACAGCGTGAGAATCGCATAGAACTTCGAGGTTGAGGTTCCAGAGGAACAGTGAGCTGCTGACCTTTTTAGCAGCTTGAAGTCAGCAGTTTTTTTTTTTTTTTTCATCCCGTCTGGAAGTTAGTCTGAACTGGTTGCTGAGGTATTTATTTACTCTGCCACCAAGTGCGCGCCGATTATGGTCTCATTTTTAACACAGGGTTGTCATTTCACAGTGGAAAATGACCCCGAAATTTCAAATCCATCTTTAATTGACACACCATTTTTTTTTTTTTTTATTATTTTTTTTTTTAAATTTACAGAGAAGTATTTTCTCTGCGCAACCATTCAGTTGAAAATGGGAGAAATTCCGACCAAAAACACTGCAGTCTAGTTCACTGGCGCAACCAGAACCTCTTCCATCTCTCTCATTTCCCATTTGAATGTAAAAGTAGGAAAAGGACTGAAAGAGGGGAACTTGTCCATCCTTGTCTAACATACGTTTCATAATGGAGAAAAGAGAGAGATGAAGAAACTCTCGTTGCGCTACTGGTCTAGTTTAATCTCCACGCTTCTTTTGTCCTTCATGCATAGAGCTTCCGTTTTGCGTATAATTAATGCTATTTTTCTGTTCACCAATAATTTCACCGGTTGAGAAAAGATTTCATAGTCAAGTTCATTTTGACTGTACTGCTCGAAAATACTCTGATCTATAGTATTTTCTCAATCGGTGCAATCGCCGTTTAAGGGGTGTCTCCACCTGCGAATTTAAAAGCGCGAATGAACTGATTGAACCAATGAGCTGCCTTGAAGTCGATAGGTCGAGTCCGATGTATCGACATCAAAGAAGCTCATTGGCTCAATCAGTTTATTCGCGCTTTTAAATTCGCAGGTGGAGACACCCCTTTAGTTATTAAAAAAAAAAAAAATATCCGCAAGTTTTTTAATTCATCGACGACTCCACTGGTCCACTGGTTGAGGAAATATGATTGAAGATTCTAGTATTTTCATGCATTACAGTCATAAACTGAACTGAAACTGTGTAATCTTTTCTAAACCCGCGAAATCACCGGTGAATTGAAAAATGGCATTAATTATAAGCAAAACGGCAGCTCTGCCTTCATATACCTCAAATGAACCCGATCTTTACTGACTCCTTCAATAAACTGAACTGAACCGTGTAATCTTTTCTCAACCGGTGAAATCATCGGTGAATTGAAAAATGTCATTATAATTATACGCAAAATGGCAGCTCTGCATTCCCTTCAAATGAACCCGATCTTTAGTGACCCCTTTATTTACTGATTTGTGGAGCTGTAAAAAATGTGCACAGTGCAGTCCGTAATTTTCAAACGTTGGGTATCGAATTCATTGCACCGTCACTTTTGTCTATGGCAGAGTTGCATATCATTTGATCATTTGAACTGCAACTATACCTTGCTAATAGTGCATGAAGCGAAACGCGCATGAAATTCACACTATTTATTACTTTTTTCTCTCGCTAATGCCGTGTCCTGACTTCATTAAAATATCTAGTTCCTCGAGTGGTCCAAGTGGAACAGACGCCGAAGACTCATTCAGTGTGACCGGAACGTCACTATTTTGATAACCGATGTTGTACGAGCGTCGAGCCCAGCGCAGCGCAGCATAGCTCGCAAATTCAGTGCTGCCGTTTTAATGGCACTCTGCAATGGACCTGTTTCGTGTGACGTCACGAAAAAAATTGGATCCAAACAAATGCTCCATCTCACTCGCTCTCGAGGGTTTTCCCATGCGAAACAGGATCCAGAATTTCTTACCCCATTGGATTCCACGTACCTTAAAATACGAGGTTACAAGTTACAACAACATTTTCGAACTATCACGCTCACGCATTAATTTACAATCACAGTTATATACCGAAGAAAGTCCTATGTTTTGTCCTGGTCCCATACTCACAGTTTCATATGGGCACAGAATTCTTTGATATATAGGCTCATCGGCACCATCACACCACGTGACCGCGCGTTATACCTCGAGCAAGCTTCGATTCGGAGAGAGGTTATACGATAATTGAGTGTCATGGCGGGGATACTCCCTTAAGAGACCGCGAGTAAGACAAGGAAAGAACATAGAACATATTTCGGTATAAATGTGATTTTAAATTCACTTGTTATCTTTTAGGCATTATGTCAAAGTGAAAAGATACTTTAAGGTACGTGAAATCCAATGGTGCAATAAAATTTGAGAAAACTGGCTGTTAACTAGCATGAATTTGCATTCGAAAGTTTGAGTCAGATTTCTTATGGTTAAATCCACGCGAGAATGAGCGAGGTAGAGAATTTTTTAGGATCCAATTTTGATCGTGACGTCATCACTGAACAGGTCCATTCGATCCACAGATGATGCGTCCAAAACTTTAATGTGCAAAACCGTAATGTCTAATTTTTTACGTCCATAGTCTAAATGTCCAAAATATTTTGTCCGAAATACTCATATTTTCTCTTTCACGAGTATGTTAGTATTTTTGTACATCTGTGAGTGGTTTTTGGACGTTCTCAATTAGTGCATCGTTATTTTTGCCAAATTTTGTGTAAATATCAAGGTTCTATATTGTTGTAGCAAAAGTACGCAACAAACCCATTCATTGGCGCAACCAGGATATCTTCCATCTCTCTCATTTCCCATTTGAATTAAGTATGAATAGGACAGAAAGAGGGGGTTTTATCCCTTGTCCATCCTCGTCTAACATGCATTTTTTAATGGAGAAAAGACAGGGATGAAGAAACTCTTGGTGCGCTACTGGACCCATTCATCGGTAATTCAAATCGTTGAAGCAAATATTACTGATTTGAGTGTAATTAAATTATACTTTTCTCACCTTTTATTCGTTTATTCGTCTATTTCCAACTTTTAAGTGGTTTCGAAATTTTGACTCGGCCAGCCGACTTACTAAAATTGGCAACTGTGCGAACTCACCTGTGTTGTTCTTGGACACGCCGGCCATTGCCTTTAAGTATAGTCGTCGCGCGGGTCATGTGACCGAGTATTTCGTCATAATCGTGATTTACCGATTCGCCAACGCGCCAGCCGAGCTCTTTGCTCTTATCGCATATCCCTATCCAGTATACATAGGCCATAGCCCGCCCCCGCGCATGCGTCGCACTCGTTTTGTGTCTAGCATCTGGCTCTTACGACCTTACATTTTTGGAGTTTAATAACAAATCATTCATCCATTGTTGCCCCGTCGCTGGATAAATGTTGTGAAAACGCCTGGGGGCTGATTCTGCTCTTTTGGACGAGATGAGACGAGATAGCTGGATTCGATCTTTCCCATTGATTTAAACGGCGTCATGTGACAATATTGAAGTCGTTCGAGTCGTTCATTTCAAACCGAATAACTCCTTCGTTCCTCGAATCGAAATCTGTCACGTGACGCCGTTTAAACCAATAGAATTGGTCGATTCCCGCTATCTCGTCTCGACTCGTCCAAAAGAGCAGAATCGCAGCACCCTGGAAAGGCGCATTTGACCATTCGCAAACATTGGAATGGGTTAGTTGAATTATTGCGTTAAAAATGCAAGAATTAAATGGTCAATGGTGAATCGTGCTTTCTGGCAAATCATTTTCTCCCTTTGAACCCGTGTGAAAGATCGAATTCGATTGTTATCGCCGTTTCCTTGGTAATATGATATAGTTTTCATGGGTTTTAATGTACCAAATGCAACGTTGCTAGATTGCCTGCTGCGCCACTGATCTAAGGGTGCAATCCAGAAACTTTTCTTGAGCCTCTTAGCTTGACTTGGTCGGAATATTGGGGGTGCACACCGCACAGTATGCACTTACTTGCATCAATATTTTACATGGGTTTAAATGGTCGAAATGCAACGTTGCCAGATTGCATGCGCCGCTCGCCCTTGCTTTACTGACTACTCGGTGAGCAATCTCGAAAACAATTTTTAACCCTGTTCTAAATGGATAAATTGCAACTTTGCCAAGTTTCTGGATGAACCATTTATTACTGTTGTGTGTATACTTAACTTCCTTCTTTGTTTTGACTGTTACAGGTAAGCCAGGAATCCAGTGAATTTTCACTTGTGTTTAGTTATACTTATCATCTTTATGGCTCGCAGCTGAATTTTACCGTAAGATTCTCACATTTATTCCGTTAAATTTTCTAATTTAGGTATCTTACTTCATCAAAAAATGTATCAATGTGTAAAACTGAAATGGAAATTATTGTTTGAATTGAATTCAGTTACACTAAAGGGATACTGTTCGACTTTGAACTTGCCATTTTCACTTGAACTTATTATTAAAAAACTAGACCAAGAGCAAAGAATTCCTTGAAACTTCGAGGAACTTTCCTTCTGCACGTTCGGTCTTGTTCCTGAAAATATTGAGCCGTATTTTATTTATCTGATTATTTTTAAGGTAATTAAAAGTCAAGATTAAATAGCAGCGTGGGAATACTATTAGGTCTGTTTAGTGTAAATGTGTCATCCAATTAATGGACAAAAATGGACCGTTCTCTAATTTTAAATGAGAATAGAAACCAAAATAAAGTAGGACTTTTTTGAACACTTATTGGGGGGAAAAAAATTAAAAGACGAAATCTGTGAACTGCCTTATCAGTACTCTCGTCAATTTCAATTTCAATTCGGGGAGTCGGGTCAGGTAATTTGCTTTGCCGCATGTTGACAATGAGAAGCATAAAAAGAGATTACGTCTTATCATGAATAATTTTTACAGCGTACTTATTTCCAACTGGTTTGTTGGCAATTGCGCAAGTTAACTTAAAAATCAATCGCCGCTATTTATTTTTCGCTCCAGATTGGAAAAACACCACGCTTGGTCTTCTAACCAAACATACTTTGGCTAAACAAAGATAGGATTTCAATGCATCTACTTAACCTTATACAAGTAAACTGTCGAAGACGCATCGATACGAAATCTGTACTTTACGTGCTTTATAAATCTGAACTTTGGTGAAACCATTAAGCTCTATAATCTTTGCCTCAAACCAGTGGTGCTTTCGTCTACAAAATAGCTTCGTGACTCCTATTCTCTTTATAGCAGCGCAACTATATGGGGTTTACAATTAGTGATTCGTAGCTTTCCACCTCACCCTCACCTCACCCTCTCTCTCTCTCTCTCTCTCTCTCTCTCTCTCTCTCTCTCTCTCTCTCTCTCTCTCTCTCTCTCTCTCTCTCTCTCTCTCTCTCTCTCTCTCTCTCTCTCTCTCTCTCTCTCTCTCTCTCTTTCGGTGTCCCCCGAATTTCAAATCTTCAATCCAGTGGCGTAGCGTGCAATTTGGCAATGTTGCAGTTCGTCCAATTAAATCCTATAAAAAGATCGAACTATTGGGTGTTCGGTGAACGCCTTCGCATTCGAGCTTTTTCCTGGGTTCAAAACGTTGCCAAATCGCACGCTACGCCACTGCTTCACCCGAACCCTGAACCTCATAATAACATTCGCTTGGTCTGTGAAAATAAATGTGAAACCTTCATCAGTTGGCAACACCGCATTCCAGTCGCATCGCCTGTGTTGGTTTCCGCTGAAATGTTCGCTCCTATTATTTTGATTCTTCGCGACAACGCAATACAATAACGCATGCATCTCATCTCAATCTCAGTCATTAAAACTTGTCGTTTTGCCTGCGATATCAATAAACCACGCTTTTTTTATCATCATCATTTTTTTATTTTATTTTTTATCAAACACTATTGTCTGACTAACTTCCCGGCTTCGAGAGCTTACAACTATACTAGCATTTCCTCTCCTCCGCCCACATTTTATTTTTATTTTTTCCTGCAATGAAATCATCTAGTCTCGAATGTCATTTCCCTTTTAATGTGTGAATACATCGATAGAATTCTATGATTTCCTACAGTACAGTAGTGCCGTGCGATCGCTATGTATGAAATGAGAGCAGGCAATTCGTATAATGGAGCTGTCGCAAACTTTTGCCACAGGTTTATTATTGGTTGATTATGGGGCAAAACCCTGTAAAATTGACGAAAAGCGCATTAAAAAATTACGAAATCCACCCCTAATCAAAAATTACGAAATCCACCCCTAATCTCATGAAATGCTTCCAAACGCGAGACTGCATGCATATGGCGGTGGTTACCGCCTTTTTACATTGGGTTTCCCTATGTCAATAAGATCCATCCTCACTTGGTGCGTTCTCGCGACACCACGCACAAGAAGAATAAGGAGAAGCATATACAATTGCGCCATAAGATTTAGGCGGCGATCACCACCATTACGGTCTCGCGTTTGAAAAGCATTTTATGCTTTCAAACGCGAGACCAAATTTTATAAAGGCCAAAACTCGGCGAAAATAACCAAGTTTGTATATTGATGACTCTCGCAGAAATTCGTATTTTTCAGTCTGAATTAAATTGAGGGTATTTCGTCGAATATCTAATTTCTGAGAGTCATCAATATTCAAACTTAACTAGTTTTGCCGAGTTTTTGGTCCTTTAGAGCGAAAATTTCGTCGGTTTTTTCGTATTTTTTACCGTTTTCAATTTTCACTGAACGTGTACGTGTAAAGTTTAGAGTCTGCAATTCTTGGAAATCCTTCCTGCCAAGAAGAAGGTCGGGAGAGCAAAGGCCACTGCGAAGGGTTGGAGTAGCCGGCATAGCCGCACTGTTGCTAAATAGTGCATTTTACTACCTGAATTCTCACTCGCCTTCTTATCGTGAAAAAAGTATAGTTAGCTGGAGCAAAAGTTTGCAACGGACCCGGCCATTAAAAAAAGTGCAAAAGATCCATTCACGACTTTGACTTTATTGCATTCGAAATAGTCAGGGTAGGTATGTAATCATGCGTTAATATCTTCGTGCAGTTATTAATTACATATACGAAGCTTTAATTGTGAGCACATTTTCGGCAGTGAACAAAGTGAAACAGAGAGAGTGAGTGAGTGACGCAGCCGGCTCGGGCGCGGAAGACGCGGTGAAATGTAAATTGTTTTGCTTGCATCTTGATTGACTCCTGCGCGTATTTTTGGAATGCGGAACGGGCGGCAAGGGTGAGGTGGGACAGAGGCGGAAGACGGAGAAAGGAAAAAAAGAAAAAAAAAACAAAACAAACAAAAAACAAAAAATAAAAAAAATAAAAAACGCACTGTGAGCTCTATAGGTGAACGGAGGAAGAAAAAGAAGAAGAAGAAAGAAAAAAAACATCACTGAGCAGGGTAAACGAAAAAATGCATTAAACACGGCTTTGTGCACTGTTGCCGGACTGAACGCCATTTTTGGAATTTTTAGAGAACATAAATATTTGATTATAGACTTCATGTATATTAATGTGTTCACGTGATCACGTCAGTCAGAGTTGGGCAACCGAATAATCAGAAATAATGAAACCAATCTGGCGAAAGAGTTGATGCTTGAAATGTGACACCATTGCCTGTGAGGAGGTATGGTAAATTGACCAAATAATTTGATGTACTAGAGAATTAATTCGTCGAATATAATATTTGCCCAACTCTGACGTCACTTGCGGCTCGACAATTTGGCAACCATGCTAATTACCCATTTAAACGCATCGTATGCAAAAGTATCGATATGGTACAATTGCACCACCTGAAGATCGATCGTTTTTCATAGGTTTAAATGAAGGAATACGTTGTTGCCAGATTGCACGCACCGCCACTCGTTCACGTCGATTCTGCTTGAAAAGCAAAAAACATGCATTCTGAATCAAGTATTTATTTCCTGTAAAGTAGCTGGTCATGGAACTTGTTTCCGAAATGTATTCGCCGTAAAATAAAAATAAAAATAAATAACAGCTTCACGTGGTAAAACAATTTTGCTCTTTCCTGCATTTTTATTTCTGTCGAATTAAATCAAACTACACGATGCAAATGCCACGATTATTAAAGCGTACACGCCTTTCCGAAAGGACTTCATTTCAGTGTTGCAAGCAGTGGCGGCTCGCGCAATGTGGCAACAACGTATTTTCTCCATTTAAAACTACGTAGAATAATCGATCTTCAAATGATTCACTGAATCACCGAGAAATCGATACTTTTGCATAGGTTCAAAACGGCAAAAAACATGGTTGATGCAAAATATCTGTGCGAGCCGCCTGATGAACCTGGGTGTCCAATCTTTTCCGGCTTTCCATACATTTTTTGTTTTTGTTTTTGTTTTTTTTACGGAGACTTGAAGTATGAAGATTCGTGTATGATGAGTTTTTGGATCTTAAAAAATTGTAAATTTTTTCTATTAGTTAATTTTCTGGGGTCAGTGGCGCGGCGTAGCCAGGGGAAGTCCCCCCCCTTGACACCAAAAATTGCTCTAAAGAAATAATTTTTTGCGTTTTCAGACAAATTCGACCAAATTTGTATCTTTGGCCCCTCCCCTCGTTGACAATTTTCGGACCTCCGACCCCCCCCCCCCCCCGGGAAAATCCTGGCCACGCCACTGGCTGGGGTGCTTATGCCTTATTTATTTATTTGTTTGCTTTGTTATTACTTTATGAATAAATTTTAACGTGGGGTTTTGGTTCCGGCCCGTTCGTTTCGACACCTGTGCTAAGTTCTGTAAATCGATTTACATACTGCAATTTAAACTTTCTGCTTTTTGACCATCAAATCGACCACTTCTTCCTATCGTGTGACGTTCATCTGCAGTGCGACATAGCTTGAAGAAGAAACCTAAGTTTTAGACCGACTCTCACCTCACCTCACCGCAGCTCTACGCAGCGCAGCGGTTCTTGCAGCCTATACTAAGCGGCCGGCCGGCTGGAACAAGCGGGCGAGCGAACCAAGTGCGCGCGTCGGTAAAATTTCTTAAAACATTTGTCTTTTCTCAAAAGCAAATGCCAAAAGGCGGTTTATATGTTGGGATTGGAGCCAGAAAATTGGAAGTTGGGATTACTGTGGTCTAAATTCGTCAAAAGAAATGGCCAAAAATCAGAGAGTGAATTTATCATTAATTTATCTCATATAAACTTTCAATGTCAATCAGTAGCGGCCCGTGAGATTTGGCAACCATGCATTTTTCCCACTTAAACTTAGGTAAAAAATCGATTCAAGCGGAGGCTGGCAGCCTCCTCGAGTTTCGATTGTTTTCCATGTATTTAAATGGGATAAAAACACTGTTGCCAAATCGCACGAGCCGCCACTGATTTCAATTCAAATTACAAAGGAAACTCAATACAAGTAATTTAAACAAACTCAGTGAATGCGTTTAACAAAATTCAAAGATGGCGGTCGAATGAGCGAGTCACAATGGGGTGAGGAGTCCCATCCAATCGCAATGGGGCTGTTGCACACTTTTGCTATATAAGCGATTTATTAGTTAATTCTGGTGTAAAAAAACTCCAAAAACAATGATTGCAGCATTAAAAACTTCCAAAATCCACTCCTAAACTCGATAAACGCTTCTATTTGCGCGGGCGTAATGGTATGGCTGAGGGTAGTAACCAGGGGCGTCGAAAGGGGGGGGGCTGATGGGGCAAAATGCCCCGGGCCCCCGCTCTCAGGGGGCCCCCAAATCATGAGAAGAAAGAAAAAAAAAAGAAAAATAAAAGGAAAGGAAAGGAAAAGGAAAAAAAGAAAAAAAGAGAAAAGGAAAACAGGGAAAAAAGCGAAGAGGGGGAATATGAAGAGTAAAGAAAAGGGGAAAAGCAGAGAGGGAAGAAGTAGTGACTGATGACATGATGCTTGAAAGTGGGGTCGAAAAGGAAGATACTATACGTAATTTCACGGCTTGTGGCGAGCCAATAAATTGGGGGCCCCCAGCCTACTTGAATTTACCTTAAAAACAAAAATGTTAAAGTTCGATCTAACCCCTCGGTGAACCCCCTCCGTGAATATTCCATGGCTCCTTCATCCACATTCCTTTTGACTCTTCTCCCTCCAATTACCATGAGTCAAGAGCAACGATTTCATGCTGGCAAAATCGAAAATATATTTGAACATTTCAATTTTACTGTAATGAAAGTCCGGGGGGAGGGCCCCCGGACCCCCCCCTCTCGGTGAACCTCTTGGTGAGAATATTCCATATGGCTCCTCCAACCACATTCCACTTGACTCTTCTCCCTCCTATTAAGAGTCAAGAGCAAAGTTTTCATGCAGAAAAATCGAAAATATATTTCAGCATTTCAATTTTACTAGCTGTACATGAAAGTACCATAAAATTCAATTTGAAGGTCAGGAAAATTGAAATTTTTTCCCGGGGGAGGGCCCCCGAACCCCCCGTTTGTCTTGAGGAGTATTCCATACCCCCCAGACCCCCCGGAGTTTCAGTCGTACCAAGGCAAATTTCTCGGCGCGCCAATGGTTCTTAGCAAAACCTCCAGAACTTTTTCGACGTCCTTGCCAACACTTGTGAAAATGTGTTTAGCCAAGGAGGGCTGAGAAATGAAAAGTTGAAGAATGAATGTTTTTTTTTTTTTATTATTTTTAGAAATCAAAGTAGAAACGAAGAATTTTCTGTGTCGAAATACTTCAAGTCAGTCACATCATGAGGCAAAATAAAACCTAAAAATCAAACATTCTATTGCTGTGATTATTTGAAATTTTTCAGTAGAGATAGCTTAAAATTGCGACAGTTAGAAGCTTGATTTTAAAAATTTTCCGGGGGAGGACCCCCGGACCCCCCTTAACCTGCGGGGGGTGGGGGGTGTCCCCAGACCCTCCAGGGGGGATGATACAAAAAATAGGGCCCCAAATGCACAGTTTGCCCCGGGCCCCCAAAATCCTCTCGACGCCCCTGGTAGTAACAATGGGAGATTCCAATCTAACAATACTGTAACTCCATCAAGAAGTGACCAATAAGATACGACTTTCATTAGACACCGGTGTCACTAGGTGTTGCGTTACCATTCATTCATCGGATGTCACTCTGATGACTAATTACTCAGTGAATCATCCTTGTCAGAATAGAAAGAGTGACGAAATTAAGTTAGGAATCTCCCATTGTTGTACTGCCCTCGGCCACCTTTACACCCTCGCAAATAAAAGCGTTTATTGAGTTTAAGAGTGTGTTTCGGAAGTTTTTAGTGCTGCCATTGTTATTTTTGGAGGTCTTTACATCAGAATCGACTGTTAAAACGCTTTCGTAGCAAAAGTGTGCAACAGCCCCATTTTCTATGCGCCGAGAAAAGTGATTCATCTTAGACAAAGCTGCATTCTGCAATTCGATGGAACTCCCCCCCCCTCCCCATCGTGACCCGCTAATTATTCAACCATCGGGGTTGAATATTGTTAAACGCATTTATTGAGTTTGATGAGAGTGGATTTTAGACTTTTCGATGCTTTCAATGTGATTTTCACTCGATTGGTATAGTCCAACAAAAGTTTGTTATTGACCTGTCTTTGACCCACTTTTCTTAATCGGGAGATAGAGTTCGTTTCAGAAGTGTGGCGGCGCATGCTCACCGATAATCTTTGGCGATTTTTCAATTTTCATTCCTTAGTATCAAAACAAAATTTTCCTGCGACTTATTACGGCTGATATGAAGTAAAGTGCTTTTCAACGAAAAGGCAACGAATTCATTCGAATTCATTTCTATTGCGTGATATGAAAAATGAGGTTGGGAAATTCGAAAGATTATGAGTGCGAAAGAGTGCACAAGATTGTGCGAAAGAGTGCGAAAGATTATGGCTGCGCCTACCCTCTGAATGGACCTCTAACAAAGCTTCTCATTATTTATTTTTTCTCTTTTTTTGAGAGAATTTATACGGGTCATCTCAAATTTGTCTAAATGTAGGCACTTGAATAGAAATGTATACGGTCATATAATGGTTTTAGATTCTAACGAAAGTTCTTGGGCCCGAGTTCCGAGTAAAGCCCGTACCACACCTAAGCGAACGCGCGTTCGCGTTCGCTCTGGTGTGGCATACCTTGCGACGCGACGCGACGCACTATGTTCGATTTGGCCGAATTAGCTGGACATAAATCAAAAATTTGAAGTTTGGAAAAATCGAGATTTGGCAACACAGGATGATACATTACACTTTAGAGAGTGTGCCTTTAAAATATTTCAATCCTAAGATCACTCATAAGCGAGTGACAAGCATCTATTGTGCAGCGCGCAAGCTCCGTCTTCTGAGGTAGGTTCAACCCGTGTGTTTACAACTGTAAACACTGCATGATTGTGACACTGTGGTGATAAGTGGCTATTTATTTAACATTCAATGAAGATGATCCCTCATTTATGAAGGTAATTGACGTACTTTTTCATGGCTATACTTTAAAAAAAAACGATTTTTTAGGTGTGATAAGTTTTTTTGAAAAAATGCTATAATTTTACTAAAAATTTGCAAGTTTTCACAAATAAATGTGCTCATAAGTCTCGTGTCACGTTGAGTCACGTTCTAATTGTGCCAAAATAGTGTTCCCTAACCTCTCAGTCATCGATTCTTGCATATATCAGCTGCTAGTTTTTGCTAGCCTGCGAGCAATCAATTTTTTTCGATTTCAAAATCGTTCTACGAAATACCAATTTTGTGCAAAAAAAGGCGAAGTCAGCGATTTAGCCAACATATATTTTTGTTTCTTCTCAAATATGAAACACGTCGATCAATGATCGATGAAATATTAATTTTCTGCCTTATGTATCGATTAATTTACATAGCTTTAAATGAGGAAAATCCGTTGTTGCCAAATTGCTATACAAATTAAACCTTTATTGTTTCCAGTGTCGAAGCGTGCAATTTGGCAACGAGGCATTTTGTCCATTTACCCACGTAGATGGTCGAATGTGAAGGTGTTCACCGAAAACCCAAGAGCTCGATCTTTCTTGTGGGTTTATATGGACGAACTGCATCGTTGCCAGATTGCACGCTTCGCTGCTGTTTATATTTCGTATTTCAGATCAGGTTCACGATAATGAATATGCGACGCAGTCAACGATTTAGCCATCTTTTTTTCGCCTCTTATTGATTTTCCTTCACAAGTATGGATTAATGTACAAAGCTTTAAATGAGGAAAATCCATTGTTGCCTTGTTGCCAAATTGCAATACAAATTAAACCTTTGTTCCCAGTATTGAAGCGTGCAATTTGGCAACGTGGCATTTTGTCCTTTTAAACCTATGTAAAACGGTCGAATTCTAAGGTGTGCACCGAACACCCAATCGTTCGATACTTTTAATGGGTTGAAATCAGCAAAATGTAATGTTGCCTAGTTGTACGCTTTCAAACTGGGATTTATTTTTGTGATAAAATTGTAAAGAATGAAAAGAAGGCTCGTCGTTCATTTACTTCTTTTTTTGTCAACAACATTTTTTTTTTTTTTTTTTTTTTTTTTTTTTTTTTTTTTTTTTTTTTTTAAACTGTGACTTATTTTTGTGATATACTATTGTACGAAATGAAAAGGAGGCTCCTCATTGCTTTACTTACTTTTTTAGTCGACAACTTATGATTATTTTTTGTTTTGAATTCCTGATTTTTATTATGTTTATTATTAAATTCCTTCCCTTTTGAAGGAATGTTGTATATTCCCTCACCTATGCCTTTTGATGTATTGTTAACAGTTTTATAGAAGAATTTAAAATATATATTTTGTTTTATCAACGCTATTTCGCGAACAGGGTAGCCATTTTAGAAAACAGAGTTATCGGTAGTGGCGTACTCCGTAGATTAAGTCTCATTCTAGAGGTGGTTTCAGAAGTGTAGGCGCACCCAGACCAATAATCTTTGGAATTTTTCGACATTATTTCTCTTGCTTCAAAATGAAAATGAATTTGAGCGTTGGCTTTTCATTAAGGAACACTTTAAAATTAAAAGTTCAAAGTCGAAGACAAGTTTTGATTAGTTTTGAAGAAATGAAAATTTAAAATTAGCCAAAGATTATGGTCTAGGTGCGCCAGCACTTCTGAAAGATGCTCTATGAAACTATCAGTTCATGAGAAACATAATCGATAACGCTGCAATCGCCTTTCAAAACTCTTAAAAAATTGGAAAAGTTCTAATGAGCGAGCGCAACGGTTTCTAAAGGCGTCTCCTGCAAAATTTCAAAAGTGCTGCTTGACCCCTTTTTGCTAAATAGCGTCGATATTTTTTATTTGTTTACACCATTCATGCCTTGTTTCACTTTTATTCAGTACGAGTGATTGAGAAGAAAAAAGAAAAGAAAAAACCAAAAAAAAAAAAAAAAAAAAAAAAAAAAAAAAAAAAAAATCCATTCAATTAAGATGAAACGCCAGACAGGGTAACCCCCCCCCCCCAACATCATTTTTGTCCCATACTCATCTTTCAAGCGCTTCTGCAGACTAGAAAGACAACTTGAGATAAAAACTTGACTTGTTGAACCGCTGGGGGTGGTAATAATCTTCTTTGAAGGTAAAATTTTTGAAAACAGTTGCATTATTAGAGATATTTTAGAATCCGCCATTTTGGATGGAAGAATTTTGAAAAATTAACATCATTTTCAGAATCCTTGACCCAAAAAACATAGGAATGCATAGTTTTGGGCATTTTTTCCGATAAATGGATTTATGTCTAGCTAATTCGGCCAAATCGAACATAGTGCGACGCGACGCTACGTATCCTGCACGGAACATCTTCCCGCTTTTTTCCATTTGTAATCCATGTAGTTCATGTTATTTTTCCCCTAAAAAGGTGACCATTTCATAGTCAAAGCTATTAGAAAGCTCTCTTCTTATTTTTTCTGATTTTTATAATGTCATCGATTCCTAAATAAAAAGAAGTGGAGCGTCACTTGGTTTATTGTGTTATTTGTGGTTCTGAATTATTACAGAAAAAACAAAAAAATTGTTTTTTTACAGCCTAAACGATGCACGGACATTCATCGGTCAATATCTACCCATTACATCAGTGGAAGTGACCTACAATGATGAAACGCCTTGAATCCCTTGCGAAATGCCAAAACGTTCGCGAACGCGTTCGCTTGCGAATCCGTTGCAACGGATTTGCTTGCGAACGTTCGCGTTCGCTCTGGTGTGGCCACTTGCATTGAAATACATGGCGCGGATATTTTTCGTAGCGTTCACGTTCGCGTTCGCTTAGGTGTGGCACGCGGGCCTAAAGCGTTCAATTTCACGTGACAAAGACAGCATCAGAACAATTATTGTCAAAGTATGTTATCGGGCTCCTGAATTATATGACAACTGCTATTGATAATAATTTACACGGTCACAATGATAGAATTGATGTGCAATAAAGCATTTTGCAATGATACGGCGGACTTTCCTTATCATATACCAGCTTTGTAACTCAAATGACACGCTTGCCAATTTATGTGTTCTAGCCCCTTACTGCATAAAACTTATTTCGTAACCATAATGTGTCATTCGTATTTGATATCAACTGGAAGCAAAGCTATTGGGGAAAACACAAAAGCTTTGCTATAAGCTTGATTTAAATGCAAGTCTAGAAAATAACTTTCTTATGTAGGTAGTTAAGTTGTTTAAACGAGGTGTAGTTTGTCATCTACGCTACATTTAGAGGTGTTGCGTGCAGTTTGGCAGCATTTCCACTTCGTCCATTTAAATCCGTGAAAAAGGTCGAACTATTGGGTGTGCGGTGAACATCCTCGAATTCGACCTTTTCCTTGGGTCAAATGGACCAAATGCGACGCTGCCGCAATGCATGATTTACCACTGATATCCTGCACCCTTGGAGCAGAGTTCTCGTGCAAACGGTATGATATCACTAATTCGATAAATCCTAACGATATAAAGTTGAAGGTTCAACCGTTGAGGCCGTTCGGCTCACAGATTTGTTTGCCAGACTGTGCTGAAAAATCTGCATATTTTCCATTCATTAAATAAACGTAAAAATTGAAAAATCTGAACATAGCCCATTCATCACATCGACTTTAAATTTAACAAATTTAAACATTGTCCATTCAAAGTA
The DNA here is from genome assembly GCA_011764245.1 of Trialeurodes vaporariorum. Taxonomy (NCBI): domain Eukaryota; kingdom Metazoa; phylum Arthropoda; class Insecta; order Hemiptera; family Aleyrodidae; genus Trialeurodes; species Trialeurodes vaporariorum. The sequence continues at coordinate 43,358,199 of VMOF01000001.1, forward strand.
CCCATTTCCCACTCATTGAATTTATGTAAAATTTGAAAAATCTTAAAATTAAGTGCCCATTCATAAAACTGACCGAATAACAGAAAAATCTACACTTTTCCCCTTCATTAAGTCAATGTAAAATGTGAAAAATCTAAACATTGTCCATTCATTAAATTGATCTAAAAAAAAAATCTACACATCTCCCTTTCATTATATCAGTGTAAAATTGGGGGGGGGGGACTACTCATTTCTCCTTTATTTAATCATTGTAAAATTTGAAAAATCCGAAAATTGCGCATCCATTAAATTGATCTGAAAGAAGAATCTCCACACTTTCTATTCATTAAATTTATGTAAATTTGAAAAATCTACACATTGCCCATTCATCCAATCAACGTCAAATTGGGGGGGGGGGGGGAATGCTCATTTTCCATTCATTAAATCAATGTAAAATTTAAAAATCTAGACATTGTCCATTCTTTAAATTGATGCAAACGAAAAATCTACACATTTCCCATTCATTAAAACAGTGTATGAAAAATCTACACGTTGCCCATTCATTGAATCAACGTTAAATTTGAAAAATCTGCACGCACAGCCCATTCATGAAATCGATGTGAAATTGAAAGAATCCAAACATTATTTGCAATCATTAAATCTATGTAAAAATGGAAGATTTTTCCGTAAAATCTGGCAGCCATGCGCGTGGAGACTGGCAAAGCTGGGGTCCTAAACCGGAGCTACGGATGTTTGAGCAGAGTTATCCGGTGAGGTTCAACAAAAATGAAAGGAAGAGGGGGTAAGGGCATTAATCTGATATTATTCAATCAAACTGGTCCATGCGCTCTATGTAGATTGTAGGTACTTACAACATACGGCACCCGGCCACGTCGGACTGTCATACGGGCATCAACTTCGCGTAACATGTCTTTCACGCGTGGTTGCCAAATTTATTGGTTGTGAGCAAAATTCATAGACCCCAAAGAATAGAGACCCAGGCTGATTCTGCTCTTTTGGACGAGACGAAACGAGGTAGCGGGAATCGACCGATCCCATTGGTTTTACGTGACAATTTTGAAGTCGTTCGAGTCGTTCATTTCACTCGAAGACATTTTTTTATAGGAATTATGGAACGTATTATTAAATATGGGGTAAAAAGAAATTCCTTTTAAAATAATAAGAATTCTTATTGATTCAAATGAGAATTATTATTGGTTTAATAAAACGTGCTGATGATTCGCAGAAGAATCACAAGAAATAAGAATCGTTGGATGAATAAGAATTCTTGTAATTTTAAAATCAATTTCTTTTTATCCCATGTTAATTAATATACGTTCCGTTATTTTAATAAGAAATTTTTCTGTGTGCAGAAAAACGACTCCTTCATCCCTGGAATGACTCGAAAGCTGTCACGTGATGCCGTTTAAACCAATGGGATTGGTTGACTCCCGCTATCCTGTCTCGTCTCGTCCAAAAGAGCAGAATCAGCTCCCAGGACATGCTATGCGCTTTCCGTGTGAATTTTAGTGCATTGTGACGATAGGTTTTTCCTCGGCATTTCACGACAAAATCAGCCCTCAAAAGTAGAAGCTGTTGACACCCTGCGTTCCTGCAGCTGGAGCCCCATTGCATAGAAAATTTAACTGACTCGGTAATCTGGCATTGTTGCTTTCACGCAATACCGTCTGCTTGTTCAAGCGCATATTATGACGAATAAATCCCAATTCTGAGATCAGTAGATCTCAATTTCCGGAAGCGTGGCTATTGCCGCGCCGCGCCGGCGCGGGCGCCGCCTCTGAAGCACGAAGGGGAAGGTGTGAGGTGACCTTCAGCTATTTCATTGGGCAATACACACCTATTAGCAGTGGCGGCTCGTGCAATCTGGCAACCGTGCACTTTTGCCATTTAAACGTATGCAAAAAGATCGATACTAGGTGAGGCGCTGCGCCTCACCAAGTAATCGATTATTTTACACAGTTTTAAGTGGAGGGAATCCATTGTTGCCACATTGCACGAGCCGCCGCTGCCTATTAGTGTAAGGTTAGCTATTTAAAAATTATTTTTAAACGTTATTGTGATGATTTCTGAAAAAGTATAGTGTATCTGATGAGTGATGGACGTAGAGGTTGGGTTTTCTTCTTGGGACAGTAACTAAGCTGGAAACTTTCATTCCTGACGTAATTTCCAAGTTTTGGTCGAACTTCAAAAAACCAACCGAATGCTCGATAACGCCATAAGCAGGTCATAAGCCTGTACATATACTAAGACGAATACAAAGCCTCCCCAATCTCAAACAGAGCAGCCAGCCGGGTTTATGAGTAGAGGTGGTACTGCTGAAGACGCTTCAAAGTCTTAAATTTCATTAATCAAAGCATCTAGTTTTGGAATAATTAATCGGAACTCGTGATATTCTATCAGAAAAACGTAATTTGTCCCATGAAAAAAACCCAACCTTTGTCTATCCTCAAAACGTCCCATCTGATCTCCCGAGGCACCGCCAATGTTATTTTAAACAAGGAATAGACTTACGAGCAGACCTGTCTTTTTGGTCGCTCCTATAATCGCTGACAAGGCGCAGGGCTCTCAAAACGTCCCCGCTGCTCTTCCGGGGCACTGACAATGTTATTTTACGTGGGAAAACAGACTTACGAGCAAAACTGTCTTTTTGGTTGGGATTTCAATCGCTGACAAGGCGCAGGGCTCTCAAAACATCCCTTCTGCTGTTCCGGGCCACCGACAATGTTAGTTTTAAATGGGATAATAGACTTACCAGCAGACCTGTCTTTTTGGTGGGATTTCAATCGCTTGTAAGGCGCAGGGCTCTCAAAACATCTCCTCTGCTCTTCCGGGGCACCGACAAAGTTATTGTACTTTGGAAAACAGACTTACGAGCAGACCTGTCTTCTTGGTGGCTCCTATAATCGCTGACAAGGCGCAGGGCTCTCAAAACGTCCCCTCTGCTCTTCCGGGGCACCGACAATGTTATTCAAATGGGAAATTAGACTTACGAGCAGACCAGTCTTTCTGGTGGGATTTTAATCGCTGACAAGGCGCAGGGCTCTCATAGTCCACCAATCATCATTCAGGTGATTATTAGCGCAATTGTCCCGACGAGTCTCAGCTTCCAATCGTGTCAGTGACGTCTGAAACCTGACAATGAGTGAAGGTGTTGGTAAAGTAGTGAAGTCATGGGTCATTACGAAGCAGAGTAATTAATCTACAAATCGTAGAAGACGCGAAAGTAACTCAAAATGACGCATTATTCTTATATTTCTCATAATGACATCCCCGTGTTCCCCCCTCACCGGCGACCTCGCCTCTCGCAGGAAATTCGGCTTGGTATATCATGCGTAATGCGAAGGCGTCTGTCCGTCGCACTGTAGTCCGAGATCGTCAAAAATATGCCAAAAATCAGAAAGAAAATTTATCATAAATGTATAATTGATAAAATTTCATGGCTAATATTTTATAATCACATCAGAGTACACTTTTAATAAGTTATTTTAACGAAGAAATTTTACCTACTCGAAAGTTTTATATTAAGCTTAAAGGTCGAAAGCGATGATTTTTGATGATCTTTTTTCTCTGATTTTCGGCCGCATTTTTTCAATCTCAGACCGTGGTGCTATGTTCTGTCATCTAAAAAAAGTGGCCGAAAACCAGAGAGAAAAAATCATCGCGTTTTCAAACTTTTTAGTTTAATTTAGATTTTATATCAGTGACATTTATACACTTGAATTACTTTTTAAAAGTGTTCTCTGTGATTAAAATAAGGCCCTTGCAAACTTTTGCAACAGGCGATTGAAGAGTTGATTCTTGCGTAAAAACCTGTAAAAATGACGATGAGTACTCTAAAACATCTCAAATTCGCTCTCAGAATCGAGCTTAATGGTGAAGGTACGCATCATTAGAGATTCCTATCTAATTTAAGACATAATTCTGTATTTCTGTAGAGAGCATGACAAATTAACAGTGGCGGCTCGTGCAATTTGGCAACCATGCTTTTTTGCCATTTAAACCTATATGCAAAAGTATCGATATCTTGGGGGTGCAGTTGCACCTCCTATAGATCGATTGTTTTACATAGGTTTAAATGGAGTAAAAACGTTGTTGCCAAAATGCACGAGCCGCCACTGCAAATTAAACAGGAATCTTCCATGATACTGTAGCTCCGCCTTTACGATCTTGCCGATTTAGCTGTTTTCTGAGTTAATTACCGAATTTTAGACGTTTTTATTGCGATTTTCGTGATTTCTGCTGGTTTTTACATCAGACTTAATTCTTCATTTTCTTCTAGGTATATAGCAAAAGTTGGTGGGAGCCTCATCCATATCATTTACAAACTTTGAGGACCAATTTTAATTACAGAGGACACTTTGAATAAGTTATTTCCGTCAAGGAATCTCTGAAAAACTTTGAATTAAGCTTAGAATGTTGAAAACGATGTTTTTTGATGCATATTTCGCACTGATTATTCCGCTATTCCCTCCCCCCCCCCCCCCGAAAAAAGTGGCCAAAAATCAGAGCGAAGTATTCATAGTTTTCGAATTTTCCAGCTGAATTGAGGCGGTCGCCGGAATAACGGCCCATAGGCGTATGGGCCCTTTTTGCGGAGAACACGTAAATCGAACATTGTTTTTTTTGTTTTTTTTTTTTTTTTGTTTTTTGTTTTTTTTTTTAGCAATGAAAAATTTGAAGCTGTTTTTCTCAAAACTTGATTTTTGCCTATGGGCCCTTATTCCAGCCACCGCCTCAATTTAGAACTTTTTAGTGGAATTTATACACTTATATTACTTGTTAAAAGTGTTATCTGCGATCATAGCAAGTCTCAAAAATTTAAAAATGATAAATTGATGAGGAATTTACTTTCTGATTTTTGGCCAGCCATTTTCAATCTCAGACCATTGTGTGTCACGTCGGATAACTCCTCTGCCGGGGAATCTGCAATCTGCCGCGCTATGTCGGTTGCAGAGTGTCGATTCGTCGGCATCAAGAATTCATGACGAACAACGCGAAAGGAGCTGCTTTCGCCCAAAAAAGAGAATAATATACCTCAGATAGTAAACTAGTCTCGTCTCATCGTCTCAACTTATTTATGAATGAAGCGAGCGGGCTTTCCTAATGACTCACTCCCTCGGGCGGTTGCGACGTGCGTAGTTCGTAGTGTGTAAGCTCAGCTTGGAATCAGGAAGGATCGATAAAATCTCTTTTATACACTATTAGCATGAATCACAATCATTCTTTGAGTGTGTTTCTCTGTCCGCAATTTTTACTCATCTGAGTCATCACATCGTCTGGTGCGTCAGCAAGGGGTGGAATGGGTCTCACTGTTGCAAAACTGTTGCTACAACTGTTATGAAGGGTTGAATCCTATATACATGTAAAATCGCGTAAAAATCACATTAATCTTCGAATTTTAAGTTGGCAAAACACTTGTTCAATGGGCCTGTTGCAAAGTTTTGCTACAGCGTTATGAAGGGTTGAGACTTATGCAAAATCATGTAAAAATCACATTGCAAGCATCGGATTCGGAAAGTCTCTAAATCCACTCACAAAAATTTACATTTTGCCTCTTGAGGCTTCTGTGAGAGCCAATCAGAAATGGATTTCTACATGGCGGAACTTTCACAGTATCTACCTGAGTTGGGCAAATGGGGGTGGTAATCGATTTCACGATTACCAAGTAATCGTAATCGTCGTTTTTTCGGATGGGGATTTGACGGTAAATTAGGACTGCGATTTTAGTTGCAGAAGAATTAGATCTAATCAAAAAGACCCTAGAGTTTACTATTTATCTATGAAGAATACATTTAATTACCATCCAAGGTTTGACGATTACCGATTACCCAGTAATCGTGTAATCGATCACACTCCTATTTGCCCAACTCTGGTATATCTACACTGACAATGAGAGAAATCACTTCTTTAAAAACGAGGAAACACGTTTAATTGGGACAGTTTTCCTCGCGCGAAGTAAGTTCTGATCGCATGAAGGAGAATCACTGTCACAACAAGGAATATTTTACTAGTAGCAGCAGACGTTTTCCTTGGGTTAAAAGAATTTCCTCTTTGTCATTATTTACTTTGCAGTTTCCTTAACACAAACGAAATACACATTGGATTAAAAAAATAATTCTCAGTGTAGGGACTCTAAATAGACCCATCGAAGAGTGAATACTTCGTTCTTGCTGCCGCATGACATCAGGCATGGGCCTTTGTACACGCTCAAATTAGGATCGTCAAATTGGCATCGATGAGCCAAGCTCCACCACAAAACGGTGAGCCAACCGTTGCATGTTTGATTTATGTTCCGTTCGTCATACAACTGTGCAATTTGACGGCCCGTCAAACTGCAGATGAGTTATTTGAAGATGGATAGTGTATCATCTGTTCACCAATCTACAGTCAACAAAACTAATAAACGCGTTTTGGAGGTGTTTTGGTCACGTTGGCAATTCTGAAGTTTGCGGTGGATACCGGCTCACCGATGCCAATTTGACGATCCCGTTTTGAGCGTGCGTTGTACGAAGGGCTAGAGCCAATCAGAAATGGATTCCTACACGGCGAAACTCTTATAGTATCTAGGGACTCTAACCCAGACATGAAAGAAATATTTTAAAAATATTTTGAAAATCTTGCCGAAAAGTTTTCGGTAACCTTTTGTAAATATTTTAAAAACATTTTTAAAAAAATGATTTGTTCATGCCAATTAATTGTCAGAATATTTTTGAAAATATTTTTGTTAAAATTTTTTGAAAATGTTTTTATTAAAATGTTTTTATAATATTGACAATATTAAAAATATTGTCAACGTTTTAAAAATATTTTTAAAATATTTCTTCATATCTGGGAAACAGACCCCATCGCAGAGTGAATGCCTCGTCCTTGCCGCGGCATGAAATCAGGCATGACACTGGCAGTTGGCTCTCCACCGACGAAAGTGTCATCAACCAACAATCACAATAATGTGAGGTAAATCCTATTCGAATCCGACGATATCATTAACTCATTATTGGTACTGCTGCTGTGTTTGTATGTAAGTAATGTCGAACGTAAGCGCGAGTCTCAAGCCCGCGTGCAGGCGTGCTCCTTGAGAATTGAGCCTGCAGATAACGAGGATCATCGAGGATGACTAATTCGTTAATCCATCAAGGCGTAAATGTATACCGTATCGCAGCTAAAGGTAATCGTCGCTGCGGAGTAAGGGGGTCAAAAACCACTTAGGCGGTGATAACACTTGACGAGAGAGTTCAGATTTCAAAACAAACGAAGAGGCTGTAGAGAGACGGAGATAGTCAATAGTCATGTGTCAGAGAAAGAAGGAGAGAAAAAGAAAGAGAGCCATCGAGACACCGATAAATCTATCCGCTACTATATAAAGTTTACATCGTTTGTCACTCGGTATAGTTTTTTAAGTGGATGATGATGAAGTAGAAAACTTAAAATCAATATTCCGCTCGAGTCTCGATTGTTGATTGTTGACTCGTTGAAGTTGACTTTTCAGCATCTACTTTGAGACCCTACCCCGGTGTCAGAGGCAGACGTGGCTTGCAATGAGGCTCTTGCAAACTTTTGTTATAAGGGATTGAAGAGTTGATTCTTGCATAAGCACCTGTAAAAATGACTATGAGTACACTAAAAAATCACGAAACTCACTCTCAGAATCGCACTTGATGGCAGAGAGACGGTATCATGATGAGATTCCTATTTAATTTGATTGAGACATATATCTGTGTTTCCGTATAGAGAAATTAGACAGGAATCTTCCGCATGATACCTGCGTTGAGCCGCCATTACGATATTGCCATTAGAGCAGTTTTGTGAAATGATTGCTGAATTTTAGACTTGTTTAAAATGATTTTCGTGATTTTTGCTGGTTTTTACATTAGATAGGACTGTACATTTTCTCACAGCAAAAGTTTGCAAGAGCCAAATTCCAGGATGTTTACTGTCAGAGAAAACCTAGAAAATCAGGGAATGTCTGGGATTTCAAATGACCGTTAGTGGCTACCGCGGAGGGCCACTTATAATCTATCAAGGAGTTTGGTTCAAAAACCTGGAAATTACTATTTTCTCTCACAATCCACCAAAAATGTGATTCATCATTGAATCTCTTTTAAAGAGTTTTTGGTTTTTACCTTACCTTTTGATGTCTAAAAAATTGTCATGTTATATTGAAAACCATGAAATAATTTTTTAATTCAATTTTTGATAGGTTTGCGTCCCTCCTGTTTCTCAAATATCCCGGGAAACCTTGAATTGCGTTAAAAAACCAAAGAATTTGTCAGGGAATTTGAAAATTAGAAGTCAGGAAAAGTTGAACTGTACCAGACACCCTGAATTTGGCAACGCTGCATTTTGTTCACTCATACCTACTGATGCAAAAGGTCGGAATCGTCAAGGGTGTTCACGCAACACACTTCATTTTGATTGTTTTTATGAAGAGTTTTTTAAAAATGCTTCCATGGAGGTGTTTTAATTTAATTTGCCAGCTGGATCAGTTTCGTCATTGTAACCGATTTCTAGTAACCGCACCCCTAAAAACAGTGTATCAATCGCAAAAATGTCGGCAGTCACAGTGGCGTGTAATCTAATCAACCTTCTACGATCTACGTGCATTCTTGACTGTCACAACTTATGCGTTTGCTAAATCAATATATGATTTTAAATTAACTATATTTATGCGTATCGAACTAACTCTCTCCTTTGTATTTTGACTGTTGCAGGTGAGCTGCGGAGCCCGAAATTCAATAACATTTCATATTTCTTTGATGAGAATGGTTTTTGTGACGACGTCATCCAGTGAAAAAGTTCGTCGAGCATTCCAAAGTATCTCTCTCACTCTCGCCTCTGGCCAGTCGTCGCGTCGTCAAAAAAGGCAAAGAAAGGAAGTAATTGCTGGAAAGCTGGAAATTTTTTTAAAACGTTTCTTATGACCTCAGGAATCACCACCTAAGTTTGCACCATTTTTCCGACACGGCTAACGCCGCCATATTGGTTTTTCCAGCCAAAAATCGCTCTTTTTTCGGTTTTTCACTTGTATCTCGGCTAATAATGGTTTTTTGACCAAAATACCTCAGTATGAAAAGAAAGTTAACGGTATGTTCTATAAAAAAGGTTCTTATCAATTTTCTTCAAAGATAATTTTTCTCGGAGTTATGAGCGGTTCAAAAATCGGGTTTTCCGCAAAGTGTCCCAAATACCCGTTTTATCAGCGGTAGAGAGCTCAAAATTACCTCGTAATAACTGAGCTATGAGAAAAATCATTTTTTTGTCACTCTATCATAGTAATATAACTTCTCGGAGAAGAGAGAGGGGGATGCCAAGTTCGGGGGGCCCTCCCCCCCTCACAAATGTTAGGGGAAAATATAGCCCAAATAAGGGGCTAACCCAGAATGAATTCAACCAGAAGCTTTTATGGCTGGAAAATGTTTATTGGTACTATCTAAGTAACATGTAAAAAGTTCGAGAAAATCCGAGGACAGGAAGGGGGGTTTTGCCCCCCCCCCCGAATTAGAGGATTTATATACGTCTTTTCACACGGTTTTCCTCAATTTGCGTCCAAACAACCACTTTAACGCTAAAATTTGACTCAACCAATTTTAAAAAGGATTAAATTTTCTATACCATATGAGTTAATCAGATCAAAATTTCATTCACTGAGCGGTCGGAAAATAGCTGACTTTCATTTCGCGGAAAATCGCAAATTCGTGGAAAAAAAACTCGTTTTTCTGCGATTTCTCGAGTAATTGAAAGTTCGCAGCAACTACTGTGGAATAATCGTATACTGGGCTTCAAATGAGTATTATGGAGGTCTATATTTGAGTATAGTGGAGGTGCGAAGGGGAGAGGACCCACCTCCCCCCTGACCCCACTCTTAATACAGACTAATTAGAGAGAAAATGCTCAATAAATCGGTGAAATAGTTCATTTGTTTCTCGGCAAAAAAGTCTTGTTCATTTTTGGACTTTATGTTTTTTTGGATCAACTACCGACACCCTCTTCCCCCCAAGGGGAACATAGAGTCCATGAATTCTTGGTAATCAATTATGGTTATATCTGAATCAAACATATATTGTACGAAGTCTAAGTATGGAGAAGCGACAGTTTTGTCTGACGGATACGATATAGATACTTCAACCGTCTGTACACTCATGATCGAAAACGAAGCATGACAGCTAAATCCACACTTTTGATCAAGTTATCGCCAAAGACGACATTTACTGGAAAGGAGGACAATTTTTTTTGGCAAATCCTACAAATAAGAATCAAATCATTCGGCTGATCGGTGAAGCATTATAACAATGGTAGGTTTCCGTGTCGTTTACGCTAAAGGTGGCGTGGACGAAGACATTATCAACGAAGGCTTCAAATCATGTTCCATGGATGATACCATCGTATAATTGGCGAAGATTCAGATCTACTTTTGTTATTGCTCCATAGATTCTTAGATAGTAGTTTTCGATTGCACTTAAAAAATGACATTCAACGTCAAAAAACACCATTCGTGGTACATGACATATACCTAAAATTGGAGCCAATCTTTGCAAGCATCCTCCATGCTTTCACAGGTTGTGACTCTACATCACACAGTTTTGGAATAGATAAATTTCCGTTTTTCTATTACTTGTGACTAACAAAGAGCTGCAAAAACAACCAGATGTATTTTGTGCCCCGAAAAAAACCCATTCGGATATTGGAAATGCAAGTAAATTGATGATTCTTCAATTTGCTGCAGGCAATAAATATACGACACACTAGAGGTAGAGATTCTTTGTTTTCATCTCTTTAAAGAAAAAGTCGCCTCAACATAGACTTTCGTCAAACTTAAAAAAGGTATTACTCATTTCACTTGACGTCCAATGTTAAAGAAACTACATCACTCGTCTAATATCACTCTTGTCGAGCTTATTTTCAAATTCAGGAGTGGATGAACACAAATGACCCGGATGCCACCTCATGAGGATGGTTCACAAGGGAAAAGAATACCTACCTAGACTCACGGATTGACCTCTTAATCCTCAATCTCTTCTCTCATAGTCGTCCGCTGTCAAACACAGGACGACACAATACGTTCACGGTGTTTGATGCGTTGCAAATGAAGAGAGACAAATGAACTATTTCACCGATTTATTGAGCATTTTCTCTCTAATTAGTCTGTATTAAGAGTGGGGTCAGGGGGGAGGTGGGTCCTCTCCCCTTCGCACCTCCACTATACTCAAATATAGACCTCCATAATACTCATTTGAAGCCCAGTATACGATTATTCCACAGTAGTTGCTGCGAACTTTCAATTACTCGAGAAATCGCAGAAAAACGAGTTTTTTTTCCACGAATTTGCGATTTTCCGCGAAATGAAAGTCAGCTATTTTCCGACCGCTCAGTGAATGAAATTTTGATCTGATTAACTCATATGGTATAGAAAATTTAATCCTTTTTAAAATTGGTTGAGTCAAATTTTAGCGTTAAAGTGGTTGTTTGGACGCAAATTGAGGAAAACCGTGTGAAAAGACGTATATAAATCCTCTAATTCGGGGGGGGGGGGGCAAAACCCCCCTTCCTGTCCTCGGATTTTCTCGAACTTTTTACATGTTACTTAGATAGTACCAATAAACATTTTCCAGCCATAAAAGCTTCTGGTTGAATTCATTCTGGGTTAGCCCCTTATTTGGGCTATATTTTCCCCTAACATTTGTGAGGGGGGGAGGGCCCCCCGAACTTGGCATCCCCCTCTCTCTTCTCCGAGAAGTTATATTACTATGATAGAGTGACAAAAAAATGATTTTTCTCATAGCTCAGTTATTACGAGGTAATTTTGAGCTCTCTACCGCTGATAAAACGGGTATTTGGGACACTTTGCGGAAAACCCGATTTTTGAACCGCTCATAACTCCGAGAAAAATTATCTTTGAAGAAAATTGATAAGAACCTTTTTTATAGAACATACCGTTAACTTTCTTTTCATACTGAGGTATTTTGGTCAAAAAACCATTATTAGCCGAGATACAAGTGAAAAACCGAAAAAAGAGCGATTTTTGGCTGGAAAAACCAATATGGCGGCGTTAGCAGTGTCGGAAAAATGGTGCAAACTTAGGTGGTGATTCCTGAGGTCATAAGAAACGTTTTAAAAAAATTTCCAGCTTTCCAGCAATTACTTCCTTTCTAAAGTACCTGACGACTGGCCTCACTCTCCTCGCTAAAATCGTGGACAGACATTTTTTGTAATTTTTTTTTTTTTGTGGAAATGAATTTCTCGAGACGTTCAAATCCTATTTTGATAGTGAAATGTAGTGAAACAAAGACCCTGTAAACGTATTCCGACACTAGAACGAGATACCTATGCATGAGGATCACCGGAGAGTGAGTGAAATAGTTTCCTCACAGCTATAATTGCAACGGATGCCCAGATATTATGAAAGAAATATTTTAAAAACATTTTGAAAATCTTGCCGAAAAGTTTTCGGTAACCTTTTGTAAATATTTTAAAAACGTTTTAAAAAACATAATTTGTTCATGCCAATTAGTTGTCAAAATATTTTTGAAAATATTTTTAAAACATTTTCACAAGGCAAAAATATTTTTAAAATGTTTTTAAAACAATTTAATAAAAAAAAAAAAAAAAAAAAAAAAAAAAAAAAAAAAAAAAAAAATGAACGGTTTTTTTGTTTAGTTAAAATGTTTTTGTTAAAATGTTTCAAAACGGTTTTTGAAACCTTTTAAAAACATTTTAATTAAAATATTTTAAAAAACATTTTAAAAATATTTTTGCCTTTTGAAAATATTTTGTTAAAATTTTTCGAAAATGTTTTTAAAATATTGTCAATGTTTTAGAAATATTTTTAAAATATTTTTTTCATATCTGGGTGAGTGCATTGTTGTAATTGTTACCGAACAGTTGACGTTGTACTAAAACTGTCTATTCACATCGACGGATCTTGTAGCTTAATCGTCTCTTCATCAAAACCACCCTCTTTCTGTGGTAAGATACTAATTGAATGAAATTCTTATCGCGGTCTCGAAATAAGGAGTGCTATAATAACAATACGGGCATCACAAGTCAGCTCATATCGTATCAGGACGTGGCACATTTTCCAGCCTGGAAAATGTCTCACAATTTCGTTATACTATTCTATGGTTCTTTCCTAACTTTTTCTTAAAACGTCGGACTTTATGGCTGATAATACGCGCTGCACGCGGAGAAAAATTTATGTTTATTTCTATTTTCTTGTATATCCTCAACTGTAATTCTGGTAATATTCATTACACACTCTGTTGTTAAAACAAGAAATAGCCATAAGTATGCTAGAATTACTATACCACATAATAAATAAATGTAATTCTGGTCTGGTAGCCATCATAAGTATAACTTTTTATCCGTGCGCTGTCTTTTAAAGTGACACCATGTTTTTACTCAAAATTTCCGAGAGCGCTGTTTTCACTAAGGAAGAAACTATTACATAATTACCATCAAATTGTTACCCTCTCCCAAAAAAAAAAAAAAAAAAAAAAAAAAAAAAAAAAAAAAAAAAAAAATTATATCGAGCAATTTCTGTAGGATTATGCAAGACTTGTAGTATACTTATACTTCGTTCAATGACAGTGCGAAAACGCAGCTTTCTTCACGGAGTCTTATTCTTCATTTTGTAAGTCATTCTCGATATTCATCAACCTGTAGCTAAACTACAGTGTAAATGTGTAAGCACACGGTTGCGTAACTTATTGTTAACAAATTGTGATTGTTGACATCGGCTATCCAAGCGGCCGAAAGGTTACAACTTTTATTACTAGTGTCTATTCCAATCCTTTCATTCATTTATAAAGCAATTTTAACAATCTATAAAATCACAGATAATTAAGCTTCTTTTATTTTTGTAGACTTTAATTAGAAGTTTTTTTTTTTTTTTTTTTTTTTTTTTTTTTTTTTTTTTTTTTTATTATTATATGTGTTGTTGTTCACTGCCAACCTATGGTTGACAGGTGTTAAGGTGTTACCCCTGGGGCGGGGCCAAACAATGGCCCTAAGCCTCAGGGCTTATCGCTTATTATTATTATTATTATTATTATTATTATTATCATGCTTGTTTGACACAGTCTTTCAAAAGTCTGGGCTTTTAGCCCTCTCCCGGTAGCTTAATACAAAGGAGAGACCTGTTTTTTTTTTGTTTTTTTTTTTTTAAAAAAAAAAAAAATTACGAATGATGTTCGTCTCCGAGAACCCGACGGATAATCCTACAGCTTCCGAGAAGAGCAGCTTTCTGTAGTTGTTGGTACAGTTTCGTCCTGAGCTTGAGTATATCAAGGCTGCGGAATAGTTTTTTGGGGATTTCTCCAGTGGCACCGAGAACATTATTATTATTATTATTATTATTATTATTATTATTATTATTATTATTATTATAAAATTCAAGTTTTATTTGAGTTGTAACTTTCTGGTCGCTAGGATCGTCTCCGAGGAGGATCGAGGTGGTATAGCGACTTTTGTAATTTTCTTGGCATTTCACTTAAGCATGTCGCATGTCGGCCATTGAAAGTGGAATTCGTTGATAAGTGCAACTGGCCCGCATCCCGCATTGACCAATGACCACCCGCGCATTGACTGACACAAACTGTATTCAGTGTCTTTGAGCTGAGACTATTATACCTATTGCATCGTATGGCGAGTTTTGAGATGATTTGTAAGTGTGCGATTGTGTCATTGTGTTCCCTCACTCGTTGCACAATGGCATACTCGACGGATGCTTCATCGGTTTGATTCGTGGCGCGCATGGATACGAGAACGGTAGAAGATGAGAATAAATAACTAATACCCGACAAACACTTTCTTACATCCAACTTAATCTGGAGGGACCCCCTAGATCCCATATATTTTCTGAGGGAAACCCCCAGACCCTCCTTTATTACTCTGGGGGAAATCCGCAGACCCCCCTTTAATATACTGGGGGAGACCCCCAGACCCCCAATAATATTCTGGGGGAGACCCCCACCCCCAGACCCCCTTATAATATTCTGTTGGAGACCCACAGACCCCCCAACAATATTCTGGGGGAGCCCCTAGAGAGCCTAGAGCCCCCCTCTTAAGGGGTTAATTTTACAGTGACTGGTTGCAAAATTTGTTTGCAAATTTTCTTCAAAAGTGACTGAAATATTCCAATTTTTCTTTATATTTTTACCTTTTTCCCCCACTGATTTTAATGAAAACCTTAAACTCTCCATAACTCGCTTATAATTTAAAATGTCGAAAAACCAAAAAGAAAAGGCCATCTGGGAAAATGTTGAAGGCAACGTCTCTGCAAAATTTGGATGCATATGGAGCATTGGTTCAACAGTTATGCTGGGATACAGACAGACCAGGGCTGCCGTTTTGCGTATAATCAATGCTATTTTTCAATTCACCGATGATTCCACCGGTTGAAAAAAGATTACACAGTTCAGTTCAGTGCATGACAGTAATAAACTAAAATACTCGCATCTGTAATCTTTTCTCAACCGGTGGATTCGTCGATGACTTTAAAAAACTTGCGGGTATTTTAATTAATCAACGGAGCTTCCACCGATTAAGGAAAGATTACAGATCAGAGTATTTTCGTGCATTACAGTCATACACTGAACTGAACTGAGTAATCTTTTCTCAACCGGTGGAATCATCGGTGAATAGAAAAATAGCATTGATTATACGCAAAACGGCAGCCCTGAGACAGACACACACCTGCGCCATTGCAATTCTTTCTCCATTTCTAACTTCATTATCTATGTGAGAAAGTAAAAAAGAAAAAAGAACGAAAATACATTCTGATCAGAATTTTTTTGTTCTTTTTTTGAATTTGTAAATCCCTCGTTGCTGCATACTGATTATGAACGATTTTATCGTAATGCCATCGATTCGATGATCGAGTAAGTGTTATTCTTTTGAGTGATGTCTTGTCATGCCGATCGGTTCTATTCCGACATATTTTCCATCTCTGCTAAAATTCTTCGATTACTCCTGAGCTATCGTGCACACATAGTAGAGATTGAAGGATTTCTATCGGAATGGAGCCTATCGTACTGACACCTCTCATAAGAATAATATGCACTCGATAGTCAGTGGCGGATCCAGTCTTCGCGAACGGGTGGGGACTTGGGATTTTTGCCCCTTAGTGACCCACTTTTTCTTTTTTCTCTCTTGCTCCCCCCTACTTTTTGGACCCAACGGGGGGGGGGGGGGGCGATCGGCCTCTTCGCCACACCCCTCCCCATGCACCCGCCTTTGTCGATAGCGACTCGATACAATTACGATCCGATCCTTCATAATTACTAATCAGCCTGCAGAAGTCCTGCTCGGAAGGAGTTTTATTTTTATAATTTAGTCGATATTTATTATTTTCGTATTTGAAATTTGAAGCATCGCAGTAATCGATTTTTGGGATATTTTCTGTTGAAAGAAATCCAATTTTTGAAGCTTCTGCCTCCCCTTTCTCCTCCCCCCCCCCTCCCACTGGATCCGCCTCCGAGACCATCGATATATCTGTATGCCGCTTGCATACTGACTTGCGGATTCAAGGTTTTATCCCTCTCGCTCTTCGTCCATTTGAACACGTATGTTAGAAAAGGACAGATCCGGGACAGTCACTTGACTTTTGCCTCGCTCTCCATCCTTCTCTAGCTCGTTCGTTCAAATAAGTGAAGAGAGAGAAAGAATACGCTCCGATTCACTGTGCGGTTTCTCTTGCGCGCGGACACGCGTTTTATTTTTAAACATAATTTCAAAGAAGTCGAAGACGCGGCATCTGGCCGCCAAGGAGCGTGCAAAGCGTGTCGCGTGTGACACACGTGTGAAGCTGAAGTGAGAGAAGTGAGAAGTGATACCCCACAGCTACTGTGATGTTGTGGCTGTGTGCGTGTGTTCTGGAGTGTAAGTGTGCGTGTCTTGTGCTTAGTGCTTTTACAACTATTGGGAGACCACGTGGGTAGATCTCTGGCCTCTGGCTGGGATGAGCAGAGACTTTAAAGAGAAGATGCTCACGCCAGCGAGGTCTCTGACTCTCTGAGTGATGAGACTGACGAGAGTCGTCCTTGCACGTTGCGTGGCGCTCCTGAAGCTTTGAGGGAGACACCGCGCTCAAGGAACAGAACTTTTTGTTACAAAGATCAATAATCATTATGCTAACCTTCCGTTTTTTGACACCTCGCACGGTGCTCTATTGGGGACAAAACCAACGAGCTTTAGCGATAGAGCAGTGGCATAGCGTGCAATTTAGCAACGTTACTGCAGTTCATCCATTCAAACCAGTGGCGTCGCGTGCAATTTGGCAACAATGTATTTTTTCCATTTAAACTCATGTAAAAGATCGAATTCAGGGGGTGCACAGTGCACAAGAAAAATTCGATATATTTAATGAGTTTAAATGGGGTAGTTGCATTGTTGCCAGATGGCACGCGACGCCACTAATTTAAACCCTTGAAAAAGATTGAACTATCGGGTGTTCGGTGAACACCTTCGCATTTGACCATGTACATTGGTTTAAATGGACACAATACAACGTTGCCAAACTGCACGTTCCGCCACTGCGATAGAGTGGCTTGGTGGAACGTTCCCAACGCAATATAACTTGAAACCGAATCTTTGAAATCAAGTTCTGTCGGTGCAAGAGCCTTTGGATTCAGTATTTGAATGATAAAATGGTAACTCATTTCAGTATTCCCACAGTTTTCTGTCGAACAGAACATACAATTTAGATCTAACTTACGGCGCAGGCTCCCAAGCCTTGCTTGTTTCCGTCTCATAAAGAATATCTTTCGTGCGCCTTCAATTAGAGGGATAGGCCAAACGAACACCTCGGAGAAGGAATGTTTAACTACCCACTCAATTTAAACCATCGAGCGTTGATTTTGTCTCAGTAACCTGGTTGTGAAAGGGTTACAAGCACTGACGCAACCAGGATCTCTTCCATCTCTCTCATTTCCCATTTGAATGTATAAGTAGGAAAAGGACAGAAAGAGGGGGTTTTATCCCGCTGTCCATCCTTGTCTAACATACGTTTCTTAATGGAGGAAAGAGAGAGAAGAAGAAATTCTCGGTGCGCTACTGGTTACAAGTGTACGCTGTGATTAAAATTAGTCTTGGAAGTTTGTAAATGAAAAATTGATGAGTTTACTCTCTGGATTCCCGCAGGTTTCAATTATACCTGCTAAAGGCGTTCCTTGTAATTAAAATAGGTCTTTAAAGTTTATGAATAATCGACGAGCTATAGTGAAAGAGAGGGTTTGTGGGACGTGATATTGAAACTGCAAGGATGTAGTCATGATGAAAATCTCTTGTGGACGCATTTTCACACAGGCTTGGTTTGTTTGCCTCACTTTTTTACCTTTAAATTAAAAAAAAAAAAAAAAAAAAAAAAAAAAAAAAAAAATAATAAATTGTGACAAATACATTTGAAATTGGTTATAAATGAAGGTGCAAGTGTTTTAGAGTGGCTATTTGGAAACAGAAATCGTTGTGACTAGAGTCCCTATGTATGAAAGAGTCAAGACACGTGAACAGAAGTGAGGAAGAAGAAGGTGTCTGAGGAGCCTGGAGGCGCGCCTCTTGTTTACATTTTTATCCAACGATCTTCCCGCCAAAGATTACTTATACATGTATTCGTGTGGAAGTAATCTTTGTTAGGTCAACCTAACCTCCGATACCCGTTGGCTTCACTACCTGCATTAAAAGTAATGCGTGAATTTTATTCTGTTCTGAACACATTTCCATCAATTTCTAATTCAAATTTCATCAGTACAAGCTAAAAATGCCGAAAGTTTCCTCAAAGCTGGGCAGCAATGAAGGTGGCTCCATGAAGATGTAAACAAGAGGCGCGCCTCCATGCTTCATAGACCCCTTCTTCTTCTTCACTTTTCAGCAGCCAATCAGAGATGGAACCTCGTATGGCGAGACTCTTTCATATACAGGGTGTCCCAAAATTGATAGTAAATATTTTTACCACGTATTTTTTGGGGCCAAAATAAGACTTTTTTTTTCCTATGAACACGTGTCCGAAAATGCCCCCCTCGGAGCTACAGCCCCCCCAAAGTTTTGAAAAAATATCGGTTTTTCTTCGATTCTAGCAACGGATATACGTAAAAATGGATGAAAATTGGTTTCCAGGGGTAATTTTGTGGGTTCTTTCCGATTCCGGGGTCGAAAATTCCCGAAAGGGTCAAGAAAGGGGAGTTTGAGGGGGGTTCAATTTTTAAATTGAATAATTTTTTAGTGCTCCCTAGGAAAATAAGAAAAGTAACAAAAGAATCTGATGGAACAAAACAAAAGGAACATTTTTGATCTCTTGTGTTTTTTTCGTAAGACACACGGAAAACGAGTAAAATCGATTTTTCGCCGAGAGCGCACAGCCCGATAGGGCTGCTTTGTGCACTCAACTGACTCAACGATCGACTCGACGCAACGCGGCACTGAAACAGCGCTATCGGGCTGTGCGCTCTCGGCGAAAAATCGATTTTACTCGTTTTCCGTGTGTCTTACGAAAAAAACACAAGAGATCAAAAATGTTCCTTTTGTTTTGTTCCATCAGATTCTTTTGTTACTTTTCTTATTTTCCTAGGGAGCACTAAAAAATTATTCAATTTAAAAATTGAACCCCCCTCAAACTCCCCTTTCTTGACCCTTTCGGGAATTTTCGACCCCGGAATCGGAAAGAACCCACAAAATTACCCCTGGAAACCAATTTTCATCCATTTTTACGTATAACCGTTGCTAGAATCGAAGAAAAACCGATATTTTTTTAAAACTTTGGGGGGCTGTAGCTCCGAGGGGGGGCATTTTCGGACACTTGTTCATAGGAAAAAAAGTCTTACTTTGGCCCCAAAAATACGTGGTAAAAATATTTACTATCAATTTTGGGACACCCTGTATAGGGACTCTAGTTGTGACTGTTTCTTCTGGAAGGATTTGCACAGTAAAGAAACTGGCACCATATAATATATGACAGAAGAAAGCAACATTTTCTCACCTGGATAGTTGTATTAGAATTCTGTGTCCATGGTAGCCACTCTTAACCCTTTAATGACCACGTTGGTTCAAGTTCAAGAGAACGCCACTCCTCCGTTTATACAGGGAAGGTAGTTAACTGTTCGTACTCGGTGATGTTGGAACTGCCTATACGACGAATTGAAGGCGCCAGACGAGACCTTATCTTGTTGTGTTTTCATCTATACTTTTTGAAAAGTCGGAATGATTTTCTGAAAATGGGTCCAAATCGAACTTTGACCTTCAATATATCGAAAACTAAAAACGATATTGACCTGCGGTTTACGCTGAAAGTCTTAGAATTTTATGCTCTTTCAAACAAAGTATCACAAGATGGGGGTTGCCATTTGAAAATTTTGAGAAACCCTCCTTTAAGGGCGCCCCCCTTAAAGGGGCGCTAAATTTTTGGGTACGCCAAAAAATAGTTCTTATTACAGTTCAATAGTTCTTAAACATCCCCCAAGTTTGGTTTTTTTATCTGCAGCCGTTCAAAAGTTATGAAGCCGTCCCGGGACTTTCCAGACACCCTGTTTTTGCGTTAATTCGGAATGAGGACTGAAACAATGTGTGATAGACTAGAGGAGAAGAACGAGTATACTCGGGCTTGGCCCTTAAGGGGTTAAACACTTGCACTTTCGTTTAAAACCAATTTCCATTGGATTAATTGTAATTTTTGATTTAAGTTTTAAAAAAGTGAGGCGAACAAATCAGATTCAGATCAGTGGCGGCTCGTGCAATCTGGCAACCGTGCACTTTTGCCATTTAAACGTATGCAAAAAGATCGATAATAGGCGAGGCGCTACTGCGCCTCCCCAAGTAATCGATTATTGTACACAGTTTTAAATGGAGGAAATCCATTGTTGCCACATTGCACGAGCCGCCGCTGATTCAGATCGCCCAGGCTGTCACACTTTGATATAGGATTTATAACTCATGCGGCCCCCACTATCACTGTAGCTCGTTGGTGACACTGTTGCCAGATGGAGTGTATAAAAAGCCGTACCGTCCCCATTTAAGTAAAACAATGTAAAACGTACGGCTTTTTCATCCCAATCTGGCAACACTGGTTGGCGAAGACCTTTATAGTTTGGGGAGATAGGGGGAGTGAGAGAGACGCAATTTTGGATCCATCCTTGTTCAAGGATTGAAAGGTCTTGGGATCAGGTACTTATTTCCTCTCATCTTCTCTTGTTCTTCTTAGTTTGTATTTGCGTAAGGTCGCTTATTAGTTATTGTGTGGCACGTGCTATAAAATGCATCGTCGCTCAAGTTGAAAAATACTAGAGCGGCAGATAGCGTTGATGTCGGAACAATAGGAGGTAAAGTAAGCGAAATCGTGGTGCATGACCTGTGACAGAAAAGTGTGTGTGCGGAACGGTTTTGCACGTGGTCACCATGTCGCCGCATACGTTGGCGTTTTTGGTCTTGTTGTCAGCTTGCGGTTCTATGCACCGCACCACCCACCCAAACGCAACATATCTAACCTTAATCCGGCCTACAACGGAGATTTTTCGTATTCAGAACTGGGTATATAGTTCAGTTAAAGAATCGTTCACTCTGTTTAAACGAATCCCTAAAGTGAGCGTATTGAGTGCACTTACATAGAAGGAAAATAAATACCGATGGAATTTACTTGAGGTAGGCGTTAATTTTTATAATTGTACAACAAATCCTTATAGGATTAACCATGGGGTGAGGGGGGGGGGTTGAGAGGGCAGGGCGCCTGGGGCCCACGCCAAAGGCATGAAGGAAAAATTGTTTAAAAGTCTCAAAAGTAGATCCCTCCGTGCATGGGGGCCGAGCCACTTTTTTGTATGGCCCGTGAATCCCATGGGCTACTCGGTCGAGTAGTCGGATACATTTTGAGAATTTTGACCAATTTTTCGAAACAATAGAAAATTTGACACCCATCCTTTTTCGAAGGAAGTATTCGCAACCGAATTAACGGTTAAGAAAAAAAAGCAGTATAAATGATTAAAGTTTCCATAAAATGGATGAAGGGCACTGATAGCTTTGCGAGTCGACGTTATCAGTACCCTCTAAAATGGATCACATAAATCCAGTGAAACCAATAGAGTAAATATCTAGTTAGATTCTTCAATGTCAGTGGAGCACCTGGGGTTTTGACTTGGAGTCACGTTTTGAAAGACATCGGTTGATGGTGAGATACGATACGAATCTGAAAAAAATGTCCCGTTATTTTCTAACGTTAACTCAAAAGTGTGTAAGATGGCATGGTTCGCTAATTAATTGTAAAGTTAACACGTTAATTCAATCTAGTTTTAAAGCCTTCTATAGTCCGTTCACCATTCTTTTTTTTCCGTAGGTCATCTGTTGCGTGATGAGTGTAAATTTTATTTTAAGCATGCTAACACTAACGCTAAGCATTGGCGTCCCTTCGTAAGTACCTAAAACACAGAATACTCTAATCAGAACGGAAACTCTAATTCATTTTGAAACATTCTTTACTTCGGGCCGCCATGTTCGAAAGTGAGCATCTTCGGCAATCTTCGGCAATCTTCGGCAGATCTTCGGCAACTGGCCGAGTTGTGATTGGTTGTATAGCCTGAAAAAGCATGTCCGCCATCTTGAGAAGTGAGTAGGCACAGTTGCCAGTTTGTGCCAGTAAATTCCAAATCTTGTTTCCATTGGCTCTTATGGGAGTTTCCCTTCTTATTGTATTATTCTGTGCCTAAAATAACGCTCGCTGACTTCTCAATCAGCATTTTTCTTTTAGCGCTGCTGATTAAAATTGGGATTTTGATTTTACGAGAATTTGATTCGCTTTCACCAATCGAATAGAGATCTTACAGAGCGAGAGAGAGAGAGAGAGAGAGAGAGAGAGAGAGAGAGAGAGAGAGAGAGAGAGGAGAGAGAGAGAGAGAGAGAGAGAGAACCGATCGAAATAAACGAACTAAACTTACGTTAATAGAACAAACACGACTCGTTTCAATGAAGAATCAAATCCTCTAGTGAGCGAGCTTGCCTAGTTCCATTCATGTTTTTTCTTGGCGACCGCAACCGCAGAATCCAATCTTATAAGCGCTTTGTTTTATGTTTACTTAACGCCCTCAAAAATAAATCGATCCATACTGTAGCAATTTGTTTGGTTTTCTTTCGCCAACGCGAAATCAATAATCCTGAGCTCGAAACGGCACTTGCTCTTTAACGGAATTCCGGTCCGGATTTCGCCGTATCGAACTCATCGATCTGTTTTACAGCTGACTGTGACTATTATATCGATGACCATGAGTTGAATACCGAGGTGAATTCACGCGCATTATATCAGAGAGCCAAGCGCGGTTTTAAATCAATTTATCCGATGGACTAAATGTTAGCAGACTTCTTTCAAACAATTCAAACGGTAAAAACGTTGTGATAGGTCAGCCTCACCATAGGGTCTTCAGAATGCGATCAGTGGCAAAGCGTATGCGATTTGGAAATGTTGAATTGTGTCCATTTTAAACTATAAAAAGGTCGAACTCGAAGGCGTTCGGTGAGTACCCAGTAGTTCGATATTTTTCATAGGCTCTAATAGACGAAATCCAACATTACCACATTGCACGCCACTAAATGTGATCACTGAAGAAAACCTTATTGTGGCGAAAACGGCAGTGGAAATCATTAACAAATAGTCCTTGAAAAGAAATATTGATTTTTCTGAACGGAACTCCTGTCGGAAACAGCTAGACTTTTTCGTGCCAGAAATGCTACTTGAAATGACCCGAAGTTAATTATTTTTTATATCGCAAGAAATTCTGAAAAATCGTTTTTCATCGTTTTGTAATTGATCAGAATTTCTGGCCGTTTCAAAAATGGTTCTTATCTGGTACTTTAAGAAGAATTTCTGTCACAGAAAAGTATCATCGTTCTGTTCAAAAATATCATATTTTTCTTTTCTGAAACTTTTTTAATCATCCGCACTGCCGTTTTTGCGAGATGTTTTTTCTCGGTGGTATTATATTCAACCAAGTTTGATGAATTGTGGTTCAAAAAGCCATAGTAAATCATGGCGGTCCCGCCAATTAAATATTCGTCTTGAATTATTATTGTCACTTCATTCAAACTACCCTGAAGGAACGAAAATAAACGCGACCACAATAGCACTAGAGGTCGTTTCAAATCAGTTGGCGTCTGTCAGTAGTTCTCACAATCTGT
Source organism: Trialeurodes vaporariorum (assembly GCA_011764245.1). Taxonomy (NCBI): domain Eukaryota; kingdom Metazoa; phylum Arthropoda; class Insecta; order Hemiptera; family Aleyrodidae; genus Trialeurodes; species Trialeurodes vaporariorum. The sequence continues at coordinate 43,382,337 of VMOF01000001.1, forward strand.
TTTCATGCGCAGTAGACCCCCTTTTAACGCTCTCTGTGCGCATCGAACTCATTGCGCAGATACGCAACGAATTGAATTCTCTGAAAGCTTTACCTGTAGAATCGCACGTTAACTACGCATTTGAGAATGTGCGAGAATGCGTGTATCACAGATTACGATCACCCCGGCGAAACTGCAAAATTTCAACTAGAGCTGTATTGAGTGATGGGTAGACTGGTAGACTAAGAAATGAAAGGGATAAGGGGAGAGAGAGAGAGGGAGTGAGAGAGGGAGGGGGAGGGAGGGAGAGGGAGGGAGGGAGGGAGGGAGGGTATAGGAGAGATCCTTTTGCGCGCGCTGCATGAGCACATTCTTGTCGCTTACTTCCGTAATTACTGTTATTGTTGTTGCTGCCTTCGTTTCGTTTCATTTCATTCCCTTTCCGTTCAATATTTCCCTGTCTTTATTTCATTTGTTACGAACTCAGGACTGCCGTTTCGAGGATCAGAAGTGAAAAGTTTTGAGTTCACCGATGATTCCACCGACTGAGAAAAAGATCACAAAGGGCAGTTCAGTAGTTTGAGTATAATAGTGGCGTAGCCAGGAATTTTTCTAGGGGGGGGGGGGGTCCGAAGATACTAATTTGGTCAAATTTAGGGCAAATTTTGGTGTCAATGGACCTCCCTTTGGCTACGCCACTGGAGTATAACATCTCGGGCATCGATGGAAACATTATTGTTGACTTTGAAATTTGATGGCAGTTTAATAATTACCAATGATTCCATTGCATCGGTTGAAAAAAGATTACGCAGATCACAGAATTTTCGTGCGTCATATGCAAAGTCATATAATGGAATCATCGATGAAATAACAAAATCCTCTTATTATGATACTCGCAAAACGGCGTACGGACTTATAAGACAGTTTGGTCTTTTTTTTTTTTTTTTTTTTTTTTTTTTTTTTTTTTTTTTTTTTTTTTTTTTTTTTTTTTTTAATGTAAAATGCTGCAAAAATAACAATCATCGTCTCCAGGACAGTAAGTCAATTTGTAGATATAAATACTCTTACATGACAGTAATTATGTTCCCTACCCTGGAAATGAAGGAAACGGTTTCGATGATTTTTACCTTCCATTTGCATCAATAGTCCGAGTCCCTCAATCCTTTTTTATGGTTTTTTTCCATCGAACCAACGCACTGAACCTTAGGCGGTTTTTTTCAATGGGGGGGGTGGGGGGGGGGGGTTAGGACTCCCACAAGTTGGTAGCATTTTAGAGTTCATCGGTTCGGTTCGGGGAGCTGGTGAAACTGAGATTAGTGGCGGCTCGTGCTGTTTGGCAACCTTGTATTTTTGCCATTTGACCCTAGGTAAAAGTATCGATTTCTCAGGGACTCAGCAAATCCCCCGTTGATCGATTATTTAACATAATTTTAAATGGATAGAAGCCTTTAATGCCACACTGCGTGAGCTGCCCACTGATTAAATTGCGTTGATATTTTCAAGCATATACCTGAATTACTTTCATTTTTAAGCTCCTTTTTCGTCCCGCCCGCCCTCCCATCTCCTTATTCCAGACTTGCTCAATAATCTCGTGCTCGCGCTCTTACTTGAGCAGGCAGGTGTTTCAATCCAATTACTTTTCGCGCTGTGGATCGCTGATCCCTTTTTCTCACGAGACTTCCAACAACCGACTCCTCCTGTTGTGCTTTTCCGCGCCGAAGTAATGTGTTAAGACCTTCCCGAAATCCCACGCGGCTTTTTGATGAGTAATTTTTTTTCTCATACCATTTATGGATTTTTCATTCATAGACCTGTTTAGTGATGACGCCATGATCAAAATTGGTTCCAAACAAATGCTCTATCTCGCTCACTCTCGTGGATTTACCCATAAGAAATCAAATCCAAATTTTCGAATGCAAATTCATGCTAGTTCACCACCAGTTTTCTCAAATTTTGTTAAACCATTAGATTCCACGTACCTTAAAGTATCTTTTCACTCTAACATAATTTCTATAAGATTACAAGCGAATTTACAATTATAGTTATACCGAAAGATGTTCTATGTTTTGTACTTGTATTACTCACGGTCTCTTACGGGAGTATCGCCGCCATGACACTCAATCATCCTATAACCTCTCTTCGTATCGAGGCTTGTTCGAGGTATAAGACATGGTGTGATGGTGCCGATGAGCCTATATCCTAGAATTTTGTGCCCATAAGAAACTGTGTGCGTGACAAGGACGAAACATAGGACTTTCTTCGATATAACTGTGATTGCACATTAATGCACGATGTTTCAAAAAAGTTGTTGTAGCGTGTTCATATTTGAAGGTACGTGGAATACAATGGTGTAATGAAATCTGAGAGAACTTGTTGTTTACTAGCACAAATTTGTATTCGAAAAGTTGGATCGTGTTTCTTATGGGAAAACCCACGAGAGCGAGTAAGATGGAGCATTTGTTTGGAACCAATTTCTTTCGTGATGTCACACTAAACAGGTCTATTAATCTCGCAAGACACAGTTGCCGAATTCATATTTCCGAGACTTAGTGCAGCTTGATTTTCCTGAGTATATATAGGTACGGTGGTTTTGATTACTTTTTTCCGATGTCAGACCATAGTGCGATGTACAGGGTGTATCGTGTAGCCAGTGGCGGTTCGTGCAACTTGGCAACAACGTTCTTTATCCATTTGATTCTATGTAAAACAATCGATTCGATAGTGAAGCAGCACTTCACCAACGATCGATTATTGTGCATTGATTCAAATACAGGAAAAACATCGTTGCCAAATTGCACGAGCCGCCACTGCGTGTATCTGAAACATATGTCGTCCTTGTAACCCCGTATTCTAGAGATCAAACTAAGATTTTTTTTCTTATAAACACACTGAGAAAAATTTCCGATCGATTCAATGAATTTTCCGATAGGATATTCCCGCGCTTTAATTCCCATAGAAATAATCGGAATTCTATAGAGACAATCGGAATTCGTGTAGATTCAAGCGCGCCGACTATTGCAAGGATAGATCTTATTTTTGAAATAAGGCGAAACACATCTATGGTTCTATTCTTATAGTTTTAACAGCCTCTTTTTTCTCAGTGCATGTGTCCGAAAATGCCCCCTTTTTTAGATACAGCCCTCCAAAGTATAAAAAAAAATATGTTTTTTTTTGGAATAGAGACCCATACCATTATGAACCAAATATCTTGAAAATTGGTAATCCATGGTAATTTTACTTGTAGAATCCATTATTGACCTCCATAAATTTAGAAATTGAGCCTGACTGTACTTTTCAGGCAATTTTGTACCTTTAACGGCACAAAGTTTATGTTACAACTTGTTAAAACTTTAGGGGGCTGTAGCTCAAGAGGGGCATTTTCGGGACACATGTTTCTATAGGGGAAAAAAGTCTTATTTTGACTTCTAAAATACGTGGTTAAAAGGACGACGTTTGTTTCAGATACACCCTGTATAATGGCAACTGGCAAGGTATAGGTATGATGACTGCCTCAAGTAAGTCGGTTACTGAAACGATGCTGTGACGAATGGACGCTTGCTTTTTACTCCCCCTCCTCCTCCCTTGCCGGGCTCTCCTCCCAAGTCTATTCCTTCATTGTCTTTAGAAAGGAGTTTTAAGTTTAATCTCTTATTGTCGAGTACTATGAGAGCGCGCTATGAGGAGTATGAGTTATGAGTTGAATGTTGATCGTTTTGATCGTTGGATCGTTGATCGTTGAGACGTGCCGAGAGATTGAAGAAATCCAAGCCCCGTATTCGACTCGGCTATGTCGTGTCAGTCGGCACTCGGCAGTCAGTCGGTGCTCGTTGAACAGTGGGAAGATGTGGCCGATTTTGTCGCCAAAAGTCAGCGAGTAAAAATTTGAAACCGCCGAAATTACGTTTTTCAGCTGAAAATCAGGCCTGCAGATGTGATTTGAGTTTCCTCGGAGTTTTGGTCATGGAAAATCATGAAACACTTTTACCAGGGATAAACTGTACGCTCCGAACCTACAGGAGCTGTTTTAGTATCGATCTTTATGGAACTTTACTCTTCTTCAAAACTAACGTCCGATTGACTCGCAAGCTGCTTTGATGAAAGCAGGTGTGGAGACAATAACTATGTTGTCTCAACTTGCTAGAATTTGGCCACCGAATAGGTCATTTCTGTCCCATGCGCTGCGTTCGTTCTCACAAGTCGCAAGTCGCTTCAGTTTTGATGAAAAGGCAATGCAATATCCTTGCATCACTTTCACCTCATCTTTCCTTCTATTGTTTGTCGTACAGCTATGAACTTTTTTGTTGTTCATCTTATTGCGCTTTCGACCATGGTCCATGATCATGTTCCCCCTTACCCCTCCCCCAACCCCTCTCTTGGTTCCCTCTTGGAAATCAATTCCAGACTATTTTAAGGTAGAGTAAAAATTGACGCCGCTTGTTTTCGTCCCGCGAAGAATATTCGGAAGGATGAAATTGAAATATATGTCGAAAAAAACAAAAAAAACAAAAAACAAAAAAAAAAACAAAAATGCGTAAGTGACAGACGAAAAATCTGAACACTTTGTTGAAAGTGTCGGCAAAATTTCTCAAAGTGCAAAGCTTTTCTGTGACTTCGTGTATTTTGTCCCATGGAACAGTTGCTTTAGACGCATATCTCTGTTAGAGAGAGTATTCTGAGTAAAACTAGCCATAATTCGATCAAAAATGTCAACATATTTTGTTGAAAAATAAGCTTTCGAAGCTTCAAATTGGGCAAGTGTCAATTTTGAGAAAATTTTGTTTGAATTTGACAAAACTGCGGGAAAATGAACCCTCTAAACCCTTTTCCTCAATATTCTCAATCCAAACACAAAATCATGGCCTTCAAATAAATGATGAAATTTTCAAGTTGGTCAGACTGTAAAGTTGGAGATACTACAACGCCAAAATAAGAATAAAAATGAAAGTCAGATTTTGACTTCGTGATGACCCTCATGCATAGCCATCTCTTTCTGGTGTCGAAATTCGTAAATAGTGCCTTGGTCCTTTTGATTTTATGACTAAAAACCCAGAGAACATGAGAGTGAGATAGCAGTACTACTAAACGTAGAAATGGTTATGGCTGCCAAGAATTTGAAATAAATGGCAAATCCTCGATATGAGCAGTAATCAAAGCAAATTTTTGTGCTCCACGTGCCGTGCATTCTTGAGTGTTAAATCTTTTGTGTTTTGCTAGTACTTACATGGGGGTTACGATGGGAGTGAGAAAGATAGTTTAGAACGTAGAACGAACTTTTTCTTTTTATGTCGGATTACATATGGGCGCCCGCAGAAAAATTTCCAAGGGAGGGTCAAATCGTTTAACTCCAATGGAAGGTCTCGCCCCCCCCCCCACGAGTAAAAAGGAATTTTTCCCCCATCCAAATAGTATATCATTATTAAGCCATCGTATGTTGTAGGTGTATCAAATAATAATAATAATAAGTTTGATGTGTTTGACGTAATGAATAAAGGGACTACAGATGATAACGCTAGCAAGAAGAACGTATAATTCTACTTAACCCTTTAAGGATCAGGTTAGTTCAAGAGAACACCACTCCTCCGCATCTAAAGGGAAGGTAGTTAACTGTTCGTACTCGGGGGAGTTGGAATTGCCTATACGATGAATTGAAGGCGCCCGACGAGACCTTATCTTTTAGGTGTTTTCTCCTATATTTGCCTTAGTCCGAAATGAACAGTGAACACTAAAGCAATGTGAAAATATACTAGAAGAGAAAATTGAGTAAACTCGGACTTGGCCCATAAAGTGTTAGTTTTCTACTATTCCTTGTAAAAAAAAAAAAAAAAAAAAAAAAAAAAAAAGAGTTAAAATTACAAAATAAACTAATAATGAAGTTCGTCAGCTGTTACTCCTTTGATTAACATTTCATTTTCTTTTATTCCTTTTCTTTTTTATCGTGAAGTTTTGACTATTTTGAGTTCCGGAGGGGGAAGTGCCCCCCTTCAGTGGCGGCTCGGGAAATGCGATATATCGATGTCCATTGTCCACTCCATTTAAAACCATAGAAAAGCATCGATTTCTCGGAGGTTTAATTACACCCCCTGACGATCGATGCTTTTCTATAGTTTTAATTGGAGTAGACATCGATATATCGCATTTCACAAGCCACCACTACCACTGCCCCCTTACACCCCCCCCCCATTGCGGGCGCCCATGTCGGATGACGTCATCACTAAAACCATCTATTTGGATTTTTCATTTTTAAGACTCAAGTGGACTCTGTATAACTCTGACATGACATTCTCTGAAGTCCTTTCCCGCACTTCCTTCCGACTTCAATCCGGTTTCGATCCTGGTGAGTGGTGATGATCGCAACAATGGGCTTTCAAACGTTTACGTGCACCAGCAACCGAGTATTCGTCGAACCAGTTACACCAGCCAACGCGGCGGCGGCGGCGCGGCGTCAAACGAGCCGGCGCAGACAACGCGACGCGTGGCGGCGTGAACCTGCTCTTTTGTCGCATCGCACAGTAGTTCGGATCAAAGCTTTTTCTAAACATTGTAGAAGAATTAAAAATCAAGATCGTTTAACAATACCTAACGAGTGTGATTGTAAAAACAGCTGCTTCATTTAAGTAAACTTACACAATTAATTCTCCGTAGAAACTAGAAACCATCAGTTTTGAAATTGTTCTGATGTCAAAAAGTAATAAAGGTTTTATTTTGGGACTGAAAAATTGACATTTCAATCGGCTGTGCGTCGCTCTTCAGCCGTGTTCACGTTCACTGTCGCAAAGAGCCGCGTAAACGTGCACCCGACGTACATTTGGTTGAATTGTAGACTATTTCTGGACAACCTTAATTTTTTTTCGGAAGTTAAGTAACTGTAGTCAATTAACTTGAATTTGAAATCTAAAACTGCTAAGTATAAGCCAGAAACTTTCCTTTCGATCTCTTCGGCTTGGATTGGACTTCAACTATCCGCCAGGTCCACTTTGCAATAAGGCTGTTGCAGACTTTTGCTATAAGCGATTTAACAGTTGATTCTCGTGTAAAAAACCTCGAAAAATAACAATGGCAGCACTAAAAACTTCCGAAATCCCCTTTCTAATTCAAAAAACGTTTTTATTTGCGAGGGCGTCATGGTGGCCGAGGGCAGTAACAATGGGAGATTCCTATCTTAATTTCGTCACTCTTTCTATGCTGATGAGGATGATTCACAGAGTAATTAGTCATCAGAGTGATGATCCACATCCGATGAATGGTGCCGCAACACCTAGTGACACCGGTGTCAAATGAAAGTCGTCTCTTATTGGTCACTTCTCGATGGAGTCACAGTATTGTTAGATGGAATCTCCCATTGTTACTACCCTCAGCCACCATTACGCCCGCGCAAATAAAAGTGTTTATCGAGTTTAAGAGTGAATTTTGGAAGTTTTCAGTGGTGCCATCGTTATTTTTGGAGGTTTTTACACCAGAATCGACTATTAAATCGCCTATAGCAAAAGTGTGCAAAAGCCCCATTCAGAAACACATATACCTTTCGTTTAAACGCCTTGAGATTTCTCGAGAAAGTTTCAAGGGATTTTTCTGTGATATTTGAGACACGAATTCTCAACCTGAAACGCTCTAGAAACGCACTTAAAAGTATTCAAAGGGAAATTCCAAGGTTGCTCGTCACTCGTTAGCTACCTTGAGATAAACTGAAGATTTCTCAAGGATTGCCGATTTACTTGGAGCGTCTCTGAATTGAAATTGTTCTCACTCGATTTATAGGCATGGGCGAATACAGGAATTTGCCTCTCTCCCTCCCCCCTCCCCCTCTCTCCCCTCCCCCCTCTCCCCCTCTCTCCCCCTCCCTCTCTCCCCTCCCCCTCTACCTCCCTCCCTCTCCTCCCCTCTCTATATCCCTCCCTCCCCCTCTCTCTATCCCTCCCCCTCTCCCCCTCTCTCCCCCCCTCTCTCCCCCTCTCTCTCTCTCTCCCTCCCCTCTCTTATTTGAATATACGTGGGTTAGAAAAGGACGGAGATTGGGGCTAAAGTCACGTCATGGCCCCCTCTGCTATCCTTTTCTAACACATGTGTTCAAATGGGGAGAGAGGGAGAAAGACGAATCCCTGTATCCGCCCATGACTCGACTCGACTTGGCGCATTGAGTATTTCTCAAGCCAAATCAAGCCTATAGTCAAGGAGATTTCAAGGAAAGTCTCTGAATTGAACCCTGCTATAGTAATCATAGTGTTGAAACTATTTTTCGAAGCAAAATAATAGAAACCATTGTGTACGTATATGTCCTGGACAATCTATATATTTCCGTTTAGTGTGCGGCAAGGCGCAGGTGTCACAAGTCATTGGTCATTGGTCGACAGCAAAGCTCCTATAAGGCGATCGAAAAAGTTACTCCAAGGTCGCGCAGTATACGGTCGGGTCGCGGAGCAAACGGCAAGTGAGTTTGTTTGGAAGAGTATCGGGTTGAGACGGAGGCAGGAGACACTATCACCAGCTCAGAGAGCTAATACACCGATGGTCTCTTTGTCTTGTCTTGTCCAATTGCGCCGCGGCCGCTCGCTTGCGCATGCGCATGAAAGTAAAAATGAGAGCTGATTTATCGACTAATCGACGCGATTCATGGAAAAATAAAAATCGTTGCGTCGAAGGGATTGGATTTGGACCTAGACTTGGACTTAACAGTCATCGGTCGGCGCACGATGGTCTGAGATTGGAAAAAAGGTGGCCAAAAATCACTTAAAAAAAGTAATCAAAAATCATAGCTTTCGATCTCTGAAGCTTTCCTTAAAAAATTTCCAGTGGCATTTGTTGGTTTGAATGGCTAATTAATCCTTTCACGACCAAGCCCGAGTATATGTATAGGTTTCTTAACCCTCTGAGGGCCAGGTTAATTCAAATAGAACGCCACTCTTCCCGTTTATATAGGAAAGGTAGTTAACTATTCGTACTCGGGGGAGTTGGAATTGCCTATACAATGCATTGAAGGCACCGAAGACATCTTATCTTGCAAGTGTACTCATCGATAGTCGCGTTTATCCAGAATAAATATTGAACCAACGTGCAGTAGACTACAGGAGAAGAACGAGTATACTCGGGCTTGGCCCATAAAGGGTTAATAGATCTGTCCCCTAAAATCTACATCTCTCATTGACTGTAAAATTGACTCCCTTGTCTACGTCTCTTAAAGAATGTCTTTCGTGCGCCTTCAATTGGAGGGATAGGCCAAATGAACATCACATAGTTGGAATATTTAACTACCCACTCAATTTAAACCATCGCGCATCGAGCGTTTAATTTTTCTCAATTACCTGGTTTAGTGAAAGGGTTTTATGTAAGTATATCTATGTATACTATGACTTTCAAAAGAAATTACCCTGATCGTAATTCTTATTGTTTAATTTCCCCGTTGTTTCCAATAGCGGTTTCGATCTATCTTGACGTACTCTGAAAGGAGCTTTCTGATCAGTCTTTAAACACTTGAAAGCCGCAAAATTGTTTATAGGTTGTCGAGATTTAATAGAGTGAAAATTTCGACCAGGGAACTTTCTTTTGAAAGTCATAGTAGATACTCTGTGATTAAAATTGGTCTTGGAAGTTTATAAGTAGGTACCTACATAGTAAATTGATAAAAAGTTTACTCTCTGAATTTCCAGTTTTCAATTAATCGATAGAAGTGTTCTTTGTAATTTAAATTGCTTTAAAGTTGATGAACGATAAAGTGATGAGAAATCTACTTTCTGAATTTCAACTACTTTTTGACGATCTCTGACGATAGTGCGGCAATCACAGTTATACTCCGCCGCGCCGTCTATCGAGCCTTATGTGCATCGTCGCGTCGTCGCTGTTATGGCAGCGATAGACAATGGACTGGTTCAGATTACGATTCCATCGATCGATAGTTTTCGAGAGAATTAAGCGATTGCAATCCGAAGTATAGTTCGTTGGCCGTCGTAAAATATGACAGACGTCGTGTCAGGTCAGTGGCAAATAAGGCTTTGAAAACGCGTTTTGTTACAGCATTGGACTGGTTTTATGTCGTTTTCTCGTCTCTGTATGGTCGTTCACATTTTCCTCGTAAAGTAAGATTAACTTTTTTTTGTCTGAAACTGAAACTTCAATGTTATCAACCAGGATACGGCAAATGATAATCGACTCCTCATTTGTCAAATAATTCTCAAAAGTAATCGAAACGGATTTTATTGCGGTAATCAGGAGTATCGATGTTACACTGAAAGCAGTATCATGATCTTAATTTAGTCGTTGTTTTTACCAAGTTGCTCAACGTACCGGAAAGGGGGGGGGATAGAAAAAAGTTACTCAATGGTGAGAAAACTATATGAACAACGCTCCTGATAGGCTAGAAATGTTTTTTTTTTTTTTTTTTTTTTTTTTTTTTTTTTTTTTTTTTTTTACCTTTTTCATCTTCATGGCGTTAGTGTCCCTTATAAATTTCCGATTCCGAACTTCAAATCTTGACCACTATACCGAATAATAAAATTCGCTTGAGGAAAAATTATATTTTATCTCTTGGTTCCAAAACAAAACAATTTCCTCAAAATTGGAGCAGTGGCGAATCGTGCTACTTGGCAACCATGTCTTTTTGCCATTTGAACCTAAGCAAATGTATCGATTTCTCAGGGATTCGGCGAAACCCCCGAAGATCGATTATTTTACGTAGGTTTAAATGGAGAGAATCCGATGTTGTCACCTTGCACAGTATTGAAAGTTCAGTCAGCGTATCGTATGATGTACTAGAACTTGCTATTATTATGTTTATTCGTCGTATAAGGAGAGTTTGCATTTGGAAGTCAATTAACAACCACATCATATAAGATTTGACAGGAGTTCCTATTTAATCAGTACGATTAATTCACAATTTAATGATTATAATACAGACATTTTTTTGGTTGGAACCAATTGTTTTAAAGAAACTCCGCTCTTACACTATTCGTCATTATTGCTAGATTTGCCTTTAAATGACGAGTTTTCGCATCAAAGCAAGTGGGAAAAATTTAACAGTTAATTAATTATCCGAAAAATGTCAACACAGCTGATCGATTAATCGATTAATTAGTCTATTGTAAAACGGTGATTAACGGTGACGTCGCGTTGGAGTCGGAGGCGAGTGGCAACGAAGATACGTCAAAATCGATCATGAAGAACTGGAAATTTAGATTTGTCAACGCAATTTAGCAATTTCATTTAGACGTCATTGTACAAAAACGGAATGTCGAGGACGTCTTGGAGCGGGTTATTAGAATTAGAGACTAGTCTTTCCGCAAAAGTTCGATTGGTTAGTATGAACACTAAACACAGATCAACGAAAATATATAATTCTAACTTTGTCGAGTGACGCTGCAAAGTTTCGCGCGTTAAATAATCCGGTTTCATCTTTTATCGGATGGTGTAAATGAAATTACAAGAATTCACGTACTTTTATCGTGATTCTAGAAAAAAACTTCCAAAGATTGAAAGCCGAAGTCGACTCTCTTGGATAATTTAAAAATTGGTTTAAGATTTGCGTATACGTTCAACGTCATTTTATGCAAACGACTCTCAGCCTTGCAGTTTAATAGGCATGTTTCAAACTTTTGCTACAGCCTAGAGTTAAATCAGTTGAAATTAACTTTGGGAGCCGGGCGGGAACCGCGAAAAGTTTCAAAAGTGATTCACAAAACTGTATGAATGCGGTTTAAGTCCCATTTAAAACAATGTATTTCGGGTCAAAATCTCATCTTCGAAACAATAGGACTTAAAATTTGAAACTAAAGGCATATTTGTTCTCAGGTCATTAAGTATTTTCATTTTCTTTTTGAAAAACACAACATTTTAAGACTCTCGCAACTATCCAATGGGGCTCTCGCAAACTTTTGCTGTAGAAAAATGTATAGTTCAATTGGAAGTAAAAACCAGCAAAAGTCATGAAAATCATACTGACAAAGTCTAAAATTCAGTAATTAACTCATAAAGCTGTTCTAATGGCAAGATCGTAATGGCGCTTCAACGCAGGTATCATGGGAGATTCCTGTCTTAATTTGTCACTTTCTCTACGAAAACGCAGAGATATATGTCTCAAAATGATTTAGATAGGAATCTTTCATGATACCTGCATTGAACCGCCATTACTCCTGATTCTGAGAGTGAATTTCGTGAATTTTAAATGTACGCATGCATCGTCATTTTTACAGGTTTTTATGCAAGAATCAACTCTTCAATCCCCTGTAGCAAAAGTTTGCAAGAGCTCCATTGTGGAACTTCTTGATGATTTTCAACTTTCAAGCAATTTTCCAATCGAAGTGACTCTCCTTACTCGCTTAGCAACAGTTTGGAACAAATCCATTGTAAGTATGATGCGAAAAACATTTCTGCAGGGACTGCTGAATGCTGTCTGTACAGATTACATTACCGCGCTAGGGGCTACGAACACTCGTTGATTGTGAGAAGAAGCAGAAAGGAAAAGGCAGTCCGTGCCCCAAAAATAGGTCAGTAGCGCGTCATACATCGATTTACTTACACCCCTCGGCGCGACCCTCCCTTTCCCCACTCCACGTATCACCCCTCGCGACCGCGACCCTTTCTCGGCCCTGCCCCCACGAATTTCCTAAGTTCATGGTTACAAAGATTATATATCATTATAATGCATACAGTATACGCCCCCATATTTTGATGGCACTCGCGTGAGCTTGATTAAATCATTTAAAGGGTGGAGAATTGGATCATTTTAGCGGACGTTAGAGGTCTAGCTTCGAACCCTACCCACTTACCCAGTTTCCGTTGAACTTTTGCACCCGATGCTAGGGACGTGATGGTCAGTGTTGCCATTAATCAAGGCAGTAATTACCTGAATTTTACATTGACAAGGGGAGGTTCAGAAGTCGCCGCCTCCGATATTTAAAACAATTGCACGAAAATGTAGTGAAAGTAAAACTATTAGACCCGTGTTTCTCACATTTTGCCAATGGGCCTTCCTGAAGCGTCAGGAATTTTTTGAAAGTTGTCGAAATTCACGTAAAAAACCCGAGCGGAGAGCGTTCCGAATATTTACGTGAATTTCGGCAACTTACAAAAAATTCCTGACGCTTTAGGAAGGCCCATTGGCAAAAAGTGAGAAACACGGGTCTAATAGTTTTACTTCAGCTACATTTTCGTGCAATCGTTTTCAAAATCGGAGGCGGCGACTTCTGAGCCTCCCCTTGTGAGTGAAATACAAGTAAAAAATTAACAAGAAATTAAAAAATATAAAATATGAAAATAAAAAATTAAACAAAAAAACAAAACAAAAAATAATAAAGAAAAAGAAATAAAAAGAAAAAAAGAAAAAAAGAAAAAAAAATAAAAAAAATAAAAATTAAAAAATATAAAAAATCAAATAAAAATCAGATAAAAATCAAATAATAAAATAAAAAAAAATAATAAAAATAAAAAAACAGAAAAATAAGTTTAAAAATAAAATGAATTATTGAATATTAGTATTTATTATTAATTATTTTATTTTAATTTAATTTGTAAATTTTTTACTTGTATCGTCTTTTTGGTCTTTTAATTTGTAATTGTTTTAACCTTGAGTTAAATAGGGAATTCTGATAATATATGCCTTAAATGGCAACCCTGGCCGAGGGTTGAGGGGATGTAGCCCACGCGCAAGTGAGTATTTACGCAGCATCCGAATGGTATGACGTATCGCAAACCTTTTGCAGCCCACTCAGCCCACGAATTCAAGGAACGTTGAATGAACGATCGATAATAATTCTTATCAAAAGGTGCGTCGTATTTCATACGTATATCTGCAGTCACGCCGGCGATATTTAAAGAGTTCAGGGGACGAATGATAAATGTGAAATGTCACAAAACCCAATTTTTGTTTTTAAGTTGTAGGAAAAGGAGAAATGACCTTTAAAGGTTATTCTTTCTTCTAATGTAAGAATCAATGTATTTCCATCCTCTAAAATTGATTTTCTTACGCTCCTATAGATGTCTACTCAATTTGGACTTTTGTCCAATTTGGGTTTCCTTGATCGGGTGTCATTCTTTGTTGTATCAGTAATTACGCACCTTGTGTAGCCCGATGTTTACAGTTGTCACTTTTTTACTGAAATTATATAGCCATTTTGGCCATATTAGCTACCATCAGGTTCTGAAAAATTAAGTTAAATATAATAAATAAAAATAAAAATAAAAGGAAAGCACTAAAACACCGGCAAATCCCGAGTTTCTAATAAAATGTGTTGGTGCTTTCCTTATTTGTATTTTTATTTATTATTTTTAATCTAATTTTTCAGAACCTGATGATGGCTGATACAGCCGCGAAATAGCTATAGTTTTTTTTCCCAAAATGTGACAACCGTAAACATCGGACTAAACAAGGTGAGTAATTACTTACATTGCACTTTTATATCCCATTAGGTATGATCTTGAAGATTTTACCGTTGATTTTTGTGCCATTATTTGTCGTTTTTCCCCTATGGACTGTTCATTTGTTCACTTAAGAGTCATTTCTGCGGCCTGTATGGCATCTCGTGCAATTCTACAACGCCACATTTCTTCTACTGAAACTCATGCAGAGTATCGATTCGAGGGAGTTCTTAACCCTTCCATATATACCTGGTGTACTATCGACGAATTAAAGATTGTCGCGAGATTTTCACAAGATAAGTTTCGCCTTCAAGGTTCTGGTTCGGCCACTCTTCATACTCCTCACACCTTGCAGTTGAGGGGCCAGTGCGGGTGGGGCGGGAAAGCCGTTGCAGATCAATCCCACACTCACACCCATTGCTGAAAGTAAGTGAAAATCTCGCGACAATCTTTAATTCGTCGATAGTACTTACATTTCAATGTACATCTGACTAACATAGAACCTTATGAAGGAAATTAAAATTTGATATGTATATCGTTTCTTATGAGAAAATTGTGTCCAGATTAGCTATATGATGGTCAAAAATCCGTTCCTGAACAAAAAGTATTTTCAGGTTTGAAAGGGTTAATGCATCCCCGCAATTAACAGTTCAATCTTCTTCACGCGTCCAAAAGCGTCGCGTCGTTCGATTGCAGACGATACGCCAGACGATGCGACGCGTCTCGCCCAAAATTTCAGAATTAGCCCCCTAGTCTAACGAGCTGTAGCGATAGAGAGGATTTTTGGGGCGTGATATTAAAACTTCAAGGAGGTAGCCCAGTGGCGGCTCGTGCCATCTGGCAACAATGTCTTCACTCCATTTGAATCTATGTTTAACAATCGATTGCTGGTGAAGCGTTGCTTCACTTTCGAATCGATTGTTTTACATACAATCAAAAGGAGGCATCACATTGTTGCCATATTGCACGAGCCGCCATTGAGGTAGCCATGATGGAAATCTCGTATGGACATTTTACACGGGATCGGTTTGTTTGCCCTACTTTTTTTAACCTTGAAAAAAAAAAACAAAAACAAACAAAAAACAACAAAAAAGTAATTAATCCAGTGTAAATTGGTTCTAAACGAAAGTGCAAGTGTTTGAGAGTGGCTATCTGGACACAGAAATCGATACAACTGTTTCTTCAGGAAGGATTCGCATGATAAAGAAACTGACTCATAACAGATACAAGCAAAATTTTCTCACCTGAATAGTTTGTATTCTAAAATTCCGTTTCCAGACTCACTCGGCCACACTCTAGTTATCTTAACCCCTTATGGACCAAGCCCGAGTATACTCGTTTTTCTTTTCTGGTCTATTTCACATTGATTCAGTTTTCATTCCGAAAAAAAAAGCAATTACAGTTGAAAACACTCCAAGATAAGGTCTCTTCGGGAGCCTTCAATTCATCGTATAGGCAATTCCAACTCCCCCGAGTACGAACAGTTAACTACCTTCCCTATATACTCGGAGGAGTTGTGTTCTCTTGAACTAAAAAGCCCGTATGGACTTACGGCGTTCAATTATGATGGGGGGTGTGCGCAGATATAGATGTTATTGAAGGGTTTCAAAGTAAAACTCTCAGAGTGATTGTTAATGCTCCATGGTATGTCACTAATACGAACATATGAGAAAGCCTACATATTAAAACAATCAGAGAAGAAATTCGTAAATTCAGTAAAAAGTATGAGAACAGGTTAGAAAAACACCCCAATTTACCAGCCATAAGCTTACTTGATAATAGTCATGAAACCAGACGGCTCAAGCTATTTAAGCCCCTGGATTTGCCACTACGATTTTCCTAACTTCATGAAATAATATAAAATTAAAATAAAATAAATTGATGAAAACAAAGAACCTGCACAATGTGTGCATCTGTAAAAAAGTAGTACTCTTAATGGAAAGTACCACACTCATGTGATGATTGTAAATATCGACCTAATTTTCTCATAGCATTGTATAGAATAGCTGATTGTTATAATGGTTAATAAATAAAAGGGGAAAAAAAGAAGAAAAAAAAATAAGATTAGCACTCTAAAACACTAGCACTTCCCTGAATCAATCACAACTTTTGATTTAAGGTTAAAAAAAAAAAAAAAAAGTTAGGCAAACAAACTGGATTTAGATCGCCCATGCTATCACACTTTGAGATAGGACCAGTGGCGTCGCGTGCCATCAGGCAACAATACAACTGCTCCATTTAAACTCATTAAATACATCGAATTTTCCTTGTGCACTGTGCACCCCCTGAATCCGATATTTTACATGAGTTTAAATGGATAGAATACATTGTTGCCAAATTGCACGCGACGCCACTGGATCAGCCTCTCTATCGCTAAAGCTCGTTGCTCTGGTCATAAGCCTTCGACATGAACGTTTGGCATTTCTTTAATTCAGTCTTCTGTCTTACTGTGCGACAGAGATCCGTAGAGCCGCGGGGCACTTGTCAGGCAATTAGGATAACACTCTTCGCACCTCAAGCACTATAACATCGTGAATTGTGCGCGTGCGTGCATGCATGCGATCATGCGTTCGTGTGTGGCTGCCATAGAGACGGATTATTATTTTATACTCACTCCGCATGCCATGCCGTGCGGTGCACTGCGCAGACTCCGCGCGCTGCAGACCTGCGACCCGCGCGAGAATCCGGAAGCGTAAAAACTATCGCGTCCGCAACCTTTAAAAGACGGCACTGCGCTCCCATCTCATTGATACAATACATCGTACACTTAAGTTCGTGCGAAACTGTACAAAGAAGTGTGAAAAAAAAAGCAAGTACCACAACGGATCTTGACACGCTATAATCCAAATTCGACGGTTACGAAGGTGATTTCGAGGAGCACAAGACCTATATCTCCTACGGAGACAATATAAACTTGAGACCATGCACTAGCAAATCTCGCGACACGCTGTGGATAACTTTTTTTTTTTGTCTTTTTTTTTTCTTTTTTCGGGGACTCAAACAGAATAACATAGAAAGCATCATACCTACAACTGGGCCATATACGTTGATTGATGACCGACGGAAAAACTACGATGCTTCGCTCTTATTGGCTACTGACCTTAACATCTTTGTTCCATCAGCCAACGTATGATCCAGTTGGACGTTGCTTCGTTGAGACCCCGATGAAAGAAGTTGCCAGCTGATTTTAACAAGGGCAAGATAAATGATGCGTGGTCTCTAGTATACGATTATTGTCTATAATCTCTTTAGGTCAGCGGGCAGATCATTTTTGTGACTGTGACTAGGGAAAGGGACCTTATCTTTCAAATACTAAAATTGAGTTATTGGTACCACTGCATTGAGGAGATCATGACGAACATTTGAGAACAAAAACTTACACAATTTTGTCATGAAAACGTATGGCAAAACGAAAAATGAGAAAAGAGACCATAACTTCCGAAGCATTAAAATTACATTTGGAAGATAAGGCCTCTTTTCATGATTCGGACGCGGTCTCACAACAGTGCCACTTTACGACGAAAACTCTAGGGACTTGTTCTTAAGATCACTAGTGAGCGTTGGCCGTCCAAAAATAAGAAATCGTCACTTCGCGACATCTTTCGCTACAAATCACTCTCCTAAAATTCTCCCCGGAAGACGAGGCCCCATTTCCTTTACTTCTCCGACAATCTTCCATTATCGTTCATCATGCGTTTCCGGCTGTTTCTGCGGGTCGCCTCAGAAATATCGACAATTCAGCGGAACTCTTCGGTAAAAAGTCTTTTCTATTAGTACTGAAGGTAAAAAATTACTCGTTGGGTTTAAATTTTGACTTGAAATTTTCACGGAGCATGCATGCTCAATTGGCCTGTTTTGAAATTATGACCCAGCTCTTGATATAATATATGAGCTTTCAGAATAGTTATCATACTTCAATATAGTTTTTCAGTAGTTTAGCCGCCATCTTGATTTTAGCGAGGGACTGGACTTTTGGCCAGACTGTGTACATTAAAATATTTTTAAAGTAAAAAAAACAACAAATTCATGTCCGCGGAAAAACCAATTTTTCGATCAGAGGCGTAGCGTGCAATTTGGCAACGTTGTAATGTGTACATTTAAACCCATGTAAAAAATCGATTGCGGAGGTGTTCACCGAACACCCTTCAGTTCGAATTTTTCAACGAGTTCAAATGTACACATTACAACGTTGCCAAATTGCACCCTACGCCGCGCCACTGCGGTTTCGATTCAGTGTGCGTTGTCATTAAATTAATCGATTGGGATTGCTACCGGTTAGTGAATCTTGTTGCTCGTCATCGCTATAGATGAACGTGCATTTATGATGTCATGTTATACGAAATTAATAAGTCATGTTATATTATGTTATGAATATTTGCTTCTCCGCCATGATGACTGGCAAATCATTCAAACCTGCGTACTGAAATCGCCGACAAGATCTTTACTGGCATGTTTTCTCTTGAACAAAAATTTCGTTTCGCCTAGAAATGTACTATCACCATCAGTGGCGTATAGTAAGGCAGGGGCGGTGGGGGGCGGGCAGTCCGCCCCAGGTGAAACTATCATAGGGGTGACACTCGCAGTAAAAACGCAAAAATATAAGAAGAAATGGAGAGGAAAAAGAAAGAGAAAAACTAGGAAAATATTGAGAAAATAGAGAGATACTGAAATAATAATAGAAAACATGAAAAAATCTGATCAAAATATCAACCTGGGTAAAGGGGAAAAGTGCCCGAAAAGTGATCTCCTTCCTTCTCGATGCATTGACTCAATCTTACGGGGAACTGGTCGATTGCGGCTCGGATGGTCTCGAGTGGAATTTCCACTTCCATAATTGCATCAAAGTGTCACTAAAATAAACACTTTGATAATAGGGCTGTTGAGTGAGTCGGGGATTCGTGATTTTTCTGTGTGATCTTATAGACCTAAACGCGGGAAGAACGAAGATGGCTTCAGTTTTTTTCTACGTTGCGCCGTTCCTGAGAAAATTGAAGTTGAAAATTGGATCCTCAAAAAACGGCTTTTTGGCGGGAAACTGGCTGCGCGGTGCATTGTGGGTGCCTTTTGACGTCAATGCTCCGGTTCTCAGTTGAGGGGCTCAAGCGTCTTGCTTTCAGCACAGCGAGACCGCATGCGACCCATTGATCATGCGGCAGTTGAGGGGAGGCCGCCAGTGGCCCCGATCAAGCCGTCTTCTCACGCCATTTTCTCGAAAACCGTAAGTCTCAGCAACGAACCGACTTGTTAGATCGAAAGAACATGAATTTATCCATTGGGATAGTTTGGTTGTTTTTTTCTTTCAGACTTACCTACGAGACGAGTAAAGAGAAAATCACATGAAAATTAAGATTATAGAACGAAACTTCCGATAATCCCCTTCTATAAATCTCTGTCCCCCAGTTGACATAGCAAAGTTCAAAAAATCGAATGAAACATAAGTATCGGAAATTTTACGCTCTTTAAATTTGTCCTTTTGTGTTTTTCTCTCAAAATGGACGGTAAACAAGGAAAATTGAAAAATTCTGCGAAAATGTCGGATTTTCAGCGATATTCCGGGAATCGAAATTTTTGAGATTGGCTCGTCATCTGACTCATGGAAGAACAAAAAATAATATAAGTGTAACCAATCAAATGGAAATTTTCTAATCTTCCTCTTTGATGACCAGAATTTTTCGTGTAAGACGCATCGGTACCAAAATATTGGTGAAAAACTGCGTCGAGTTCTGGGTTGAAACGACACTCTCACCATCAAGATCGTCCAAGTTGCTGCTGTTTTTTGCATTTCCCATGGTTTCGGTGCGTCTTACATGAAAAATGATAGAAACCAAAGAGAAAGATTAGAAAATTTCCATTCGATTGGTTACACTTATATTATTTTTGGCTCTTCCATGAGCCAGATAACGAGCCGATCTCAAATATTTCGATTTCCGGAACATCGCTGAAAATCCGAAATTTTCGCAGAACTTTTCAATTTCCCTTGTTTACCGTCCATTTTGAGAGAAAAACACTAAAGAACAAACTTAAAGAGCGTAAAATTTCAGATAGATATGTTTCATTCGATTTTTTGAGCGTTGCTTTGTCAATTGGGTATAGACAGTGATTTACAGATAGGACTGTCGGAAGTTTCGTTCTCTAACCTTAAATTGTTATCTGATTTTCGGTCCATCTGTCTCCTAGGTAAGTTTGAGAAAAAAACCACCAATCCATGTCAAATGATAATTTTGTGCTCTTTCGATTAATTAGATTGGTTTGTTTCTGAGACTTACGGTTTTCGAGAAAATGGAGTGAGAAGGCGGCTTGATCGGAGCCACCGGCGGCTGCCGTAGGATTCAATAGGCCTGCTACGCTGCCGTCCGGCCGACAGAATAGGGATGGGTACCTCCGCTGAGCAAACCGAAGAAATGACGTGGCTGTGACTCGCTAGCCGATGTTTCCCGCCACGGGCCGTTTTAAATCTTATCAATTTTTCGGCACTTTGAACCCATTTTTTTCGGTGTTCCCGCGTCCAAATGAAAAAAAGAAAAAATATGGGGTCCTTAATTTTTCGCCTTCTTTCATAATTTGAATTAAAATAAACTGTAGGGAACACCCTACGAACACTTTCTCCCTCCATTTTTATCTGGGGGAGGGTCGAAGGGCCCCCAGACCCCCTTAAGAATTCTGGGGGAGACCCCCAGACCCCCATTTATAATTCTGGGGGAGACCCCCAGACCCCCCTTTATAATTCTGGGGGAGACCCCCAGACCCCCCTTTATAATTCTGGGGGAGACCCCCAGACCCCCCTTTAGAATTCTGGGGGAGACCCCCAGACCCCCCTTTAGATATCTGGGGGAGACCCCCAACCCCCTTTAGAATTCTGGGAGAGACTCCTAGACTCCCATCAAATTTAAAATATTTTCACCTCTGGACATAATTTCGCCTTCAATTCGAAGTGTTGGCAATTTTGCAGAGAAGCTGTACGAATAGTTGCCTACTTCATCTTTTGAAGGATGGGTTTTGAACTGTGGATCTTCAAAAGAATTTTTTAGTTTTTTTAGTTTGGTAGATTAAACCCCCCTTTAAAGATGTTCTTTGTTTGTAGATTGTGTACACCAAATGTCAACAAAATTCATCCATCCATTTTCTTTATAAGTTTAATTTTCTTTGGATATTCTATTTTTTGGGTTTATTGATGGAACAGCTATTTTGCCTTTAAACAGTCTCAGACTTAAGGGTTGTATGCCATAGTTTTACATTCAAAAGGAATCCCTGCCTAGGCTGGTTGCAAACTTTTTGTTGCAATTTTCATCAAACATAATTGAGTCATAATTGAATTTCTTATTCCAAGTATTACGGTTGTTTTTTTATTTGCTTGGTTTCAAAGATTTTTGCTCGATCACACCTATATTGGCCCTTGAAACGGTCTAAAAGGTTTTAGATGATGACTGTATGATAGGAATATTTTAGTGGGTCTGTAACATAATATGTTTGTGCAAAGTTTCATCAAAATTCATCCCATGAATGATTGACTCCAAGTTTTAACATTAATTCCCCGCTTTAATTCATGTTTTTGGGTGGAACACCCTATTTTGATTTTTAAACTCTCTTAAGTGTTGTATATTGTATCTGTAAGGAATACTTTCTTTTATAGACTGATTGTAGATTGTATTGGCCAGTTTTTATAAAAATTCATTGGACCAAACCTGAATTATCCCAATTAATAGGATTATGTTTTTATTTGCTTATATTCCCATATTTTTTTCTCAATCCCACCTATATTGCCTCTTGAAAAGGTTTTATCAGTTGTGTATGGTGACTAAAAAAGGAAAATATCTTAGTATTTTGATAGTGGATTGTGTGTACAAAAGTTTTTATCAAAATTCATCGAGCCATAATTGATTGACTCCAAGTTTAAAGATAAATTTCTCATGATAATTCCATTTTTTGGCTCGAGCGCACTGATTTTGATTTTTTAAACAGTCTTAAGGGCTGTATATTGTAATGATAAGAAATTCTATACAAAGTAGAGTAAATGTAGGTAGGTAGATTGTTTGTGCCGGATTTAATTAAAATTAATTGGACCTAACCTGAGTTATCTCAATAAGTAGGATTATGTTTTTATTTGCTTAGTTGGTCTTATTTTTTCTCAATCGCACCTATATGGTCTCTTGAAACGGTCCAAAGGATTTATTATGATGATAGTGAGAAGAGAATATTTTAGTACTGTGGTAGTACATTGTGTATACAAAGTTTCATCAAAATTCATCCAGCTTTTAGTAATTGGCACTGATATACAAGATTAATTTCTCACTTTTATTCCCTTTTTTGGCTCGAACGCCCTTAATTAATTTTTTAAACGGTCTTAAGGGTTATTTTACTGAACTATAAGGGGTTAATTTTACTGTGGGCTGGTTGTAGAATGTTTTTTACAAATTTTCTTCCAAATCCAAAGATCAAATATTGAAATATTTAAATTTTTCTCTTTTTTGACCCATTTTCCCATTGATTTTAATGGAAACCATTTTTCTTCCATAACTAACCTAAAAATTAAAATTTTAAAAAAACAAAAAAAGTCCCTCTGGAGAATGTTAAAAGCAACATCTCTGCAAAATTTGGATGCATATAGATCAAGAGTTGAAAAGTTATGCTGGATTTCACGTTCATGACTACAGACGGACAGACAGACAGACAGACAGACAGACGCCACAGAAATTTTTTGCATTTACTCCTCCCTACCACATATGGTTCAGAAATATTGAAATATCATGGATGGATGTTCTTTAGGATAGTATTAGGCATGATAAGAGCCAATTATTTTATAATTATCATGATTGACTTAGTCGCAGCGGGCCAAGTATCGAAACAAAATGCATCAAAAATCTCTGCGCCATCGCAATACTTTCTCAATTTTTCTAATTTCATTAGAGTGAGAAAGTAAAAATTCGACTCAACAGCCCTATTGCATTGGTCGTGTTTTGCGATCTGCATACTGATTGTGAGCAGAGTTTGCTGATATAGGTATGGTCTTACCATAATTTGTCTATTTGGGACCAAATAATGTTAGGTCTCGAGCATTGAATTGCGTGCATCTTGAGTGCAGTTTCGACCAATCAGAGAGCCTACGCACGGTCACATGACCGTGCGTAAGTTACGCTCGGGACCGAACATTATTTGGTCCCTGATTCTTGGGTTAGTATCAGATAATGTCGCGCGAAACGATGGCTGCACTTATCTATTGAGCATCGTTATTTGGCATGTCGAGGTTGATCTCGTTTTTCCTCTCATGTGAGGAACTGAGTAATGCAATACAAATTTAATAAACATGGTTTTGTAGCTCTTGATATGAGCTTTCAGAATATATGTATTTATATGTACTTTTGTCTTTTTTTCAATCGTTTAGCCGCCATCTTGATTTTAGCGAGGGACAGAACTTTTGGCCAGACTGTGTATATTTACTTGCATAAACCATGTTATTTAATCCGTTTGACACTTTAAATTGAATGATTTCACACATTTTAAGTTGTCTTGCTGTTGACCGTTCGTAATCTTGAATTTCATTCGTCAAAATCTTGTCCAGACAATGTAATACTTAGATAGATCGACTTTAAACAGTGGATGTTTTCCACATACTTGTTTCTCTTACTTTCCATTCCGAGTTCGATATAAATCGATACTAATGCTTATGATTTCCGTTATTTTGTTGCCTTCAGGTATGACGAAGGACACGATGGTTACTTGGACATCGGAGAACTGAAAATAATGATGGAGAAACTTGGGGCACCGCAAACACATTTGGGACTTAAAGCAATGATCAAAGAGGTCGACGAAGACGACGATAACAAAATAAGTTTTAGAGAGGTAAGTGCTGCTCCTCATTTCGTCAATTTCGACGCCTTCTCAATCAGCCTTTTGAGTGTTGCTTTCTTGTCAACCAGTGGCGTAACATACGGGGCCGCGGGGACCGCGGTGCGGTGGGGCCCGGAACGATTGGGGGCCCTTAACGCAGCTAGGCAAAAGAAAGAAAAAAAAAGAAAAAAAAATGAAGTAAGAAAAACAGAAAGAATAAAGAAGGAGGGGTGAAAGGCCTTCTGTTCTGTTCTCAAGTTAAGTAAGTATATTTTCCTCTAAAAACGCGGATCTTTCTGAAATCAGGCGCAACTGCTTGAACTGTTTGGAGGAGGAGAGTTGAGATCAATGAGTTATTTTAGAGTATGCAGATTCTGTTGTAGGAAGAAAGGGGGGGGCCTCCAGTTCAATCTGCGGTGGGGGCCAGAGTTTCAAAGTTACGCCACTGTTGTCAACTAACTATTCTCGAATGTTATACAGGCCTTTGCCTTTTGAAAAGTAATTTTGAAAACACGCCGCGAAGGCAGCCACTATAATCCTTCCCTTCACTAGGCATCTTAACCCTTTCAGAACTGGTGTTCATTTCAATGTAACTATTGTTCTAGACTGGATCAATTTTGCGCTGAATTCTATTTTTGGCATTCCTTTTGAAAAATTTTGCGCTAAGATGAAGCTCACGCAAATACACATACCGAAAACGTGAAAAAACAAAACTCGCTCATCAAAACAGATAACCCTGCTCTAGAACTTTTTAAACTTTTATATTGTGATTTTAATCGGACCTTTTTTTTCTTTTTTCCAGTTCTTATTAATTTTCCGTAAAGCAAATGCTGGAGAATTGCTGGAAGAAAGCGGATTAAGTAAATTAGCAAAATTAACAGAGGTTGACGTGGGTCAAGTCGGAGTCAATGGCGCAAAGTCTTTCTTCGAAGCAAAGGTATGTTTGGACAAATTGAAATTTTTGGGTTGCTTTGGTGATTGGTGCGCCCTTTCTAAGAAATTACCTACCCTTGCGGTTTGATTAGGATATTCTTGGATAGGTTGCTATTCCTAGAGTCCCTGTATATCAAAGAGTCTCGCCATACGGGGTATAGATTCTGATTGGCTGCTAGATTTTAGGCTTTCACGGAGCTCAAGGAGGCGTTCTGTGTTATTCTCCATAAGAGAACCGTTAAAACACCCCTACGAGGAGCCGTACACGCCTTCTCGGTGAACCGAACCAATCAGAGTGGACGCCTCCTTCGATTTCTTCTTCACGTGTCGAGACTCTTTGATATACAGGGACTCTAGCTATTCCATGAATCTTCATAAAACCGGCTCAACGCTAATTTTTATGTAAAAAAAATAGCAGGTGAGAACTTTGTAAGAAATCAAGTACCATTGCGGTCTCATTTGCTTGTCCTCGGAACAGCACACCGGCTACAATTTGAGTTCCAATTCTTTACATCGCATGAAATGGCAGATGCAAATCAGGGCACCAATCTCACCCAATGTTTTTTGGGGCCTGTTTTGGAATACAACTTCGTGTTTGAAATATCGCTAATGTTATTTTAAATGGGGAAACAGTCACACAGATTTACGAGCAGACCTGTTCATCTCGCGGACTTGAAATAAAAAACGCGACGAATGGCTCTCAAAACGTCTCCTCCGCTCTTCCGAGGCATCGCCATTGTTATTTTAAATGGGAAAACAGACTTACGAGCAGACCTGTTCATCTCGCGGACTTTTAAGCGCAAACGCGGCGGGGCTCTCAAAACGTCCCCACTGCTCTTCCGAGGCATCGGCAATGTTATGTTAAACGGGGAAACAGACTTACAAGCAGACCTATTCATCTCGCGGACTTTTAAGCACAAATGCGGCGGAGGGCTTTTAAAACGTCCTCTCTGCTCTTCTGGGGCATTGCCAATGTTATGTTAAATGGGGAAACAAACTTAAGAGCAGACCTGTTCGTCTCGCGGACTTTGAATTGCAAACCCATGCTGGCAGAGGGCTCCCCAAACGGTCTCTCTGCTCCTAAGGGGGCATTGCCGATGTCACGGACTATCCCGCGGGTGGGGAGGGGCGGCGATTTCCACCCTGGCCCGTTCTCATTTCTAAAAAAAAAGTGGAAAGAGGGAAAAAGAAAGAAGGTAGGAAAAATGGAATGAAAGAAAAGAGGAAGGAATGGAACGGGTTTGAAGAAAGGTACAAGATAGGCTCTGAGTTCAAGGGCCACTTAACTGCAAAGGCTGACAAATGGTAAATTATAATAAGCGCAAGGATATTGTATGGTTGCTTGTAGATACATTTGGATTTTTATTTTCTTTTTCAGATCGAAGAAGTCCGGAGAGGAAGCAAGTTTGAAGACGAAATCCGAGAAGAGCAAGAAGAGCGGAAACGAGAAGAAGAAGACAGGTTGAGGCGGAGAACAGCTTTCAAAGAAAAAGCAGCCCTATTTCAAAATGGAAGTGTTGAAGCTCGATAATAATTTAGTAATACGTTGTTTCTTTAATTCTTTTACCAAAATTGTAAATAAAAAACTTACCATTTTAATGTTGAAGTGAAGTTTCACAAATAGAAGATAAGTCAGGAGTAAGGCTAAACTCATGTCAATTTTCTTTTCTTTTTTTATTTAACTTTAAAAGCATTTGATTTGACAGCTGACCTGCAAACAAGATTCCTTGCAAAAATTTCTTTGAGGAAAAAAGTATGTGTGTAACTCTCTAGTCTATTTTATGAATTCATTCAATTTTAAGCATTGTGACTTTTACAAAGTTTTCTGTAATTTTTTCAAGCTCCCAATATTTCCCGATTCCTGCGAATTCCAGCAAAGTGATAGTTTAATTTTACGCTAAACTGATAGTTAGACTGTGTATGAGTGACGCTATTAATTCAGAATTTCAAGACTTGACTGTTGATATGATAACCATAGTTAATTTGTCTGTGTTTAACAGCTACCTATGAGTAACCTTTATTAAACTATTTAACGGGAAACTTAACGATGGTTACCATAGCAATGGCTAGTTGTAAGTCTCACAATGCTCGACCAATATTGTCACTCATAGACAGTCTTAACTATTGGTTTAACGTAAAAGTGAAGGATCAGCCTGCAGGAAAAGCATTCCAAGATTTCTATCAGATAGTTTGCACTACGAGTAGTTTTTCTTATTGTTGTCTTCTCTGTATGATTTTAATAAGAATAGTAAAAAGTGAGAGATGACTGTGATAAAAGAGAGATCAGTAAACATCAATCATAAATCTTATTTGCCTAGGAATCCTAGAATTAGGTTCAGTGAATTTTCTACGAAATCAAACTCAGTAACCGTGCAAGTGGGAAAAATATCTTCAGAATTGATCCCATGCGCTCAAGAGCTGAATGATACTCCTGTCAAAATGTACTATCGATTGAAATAAAAAATTTAGAAGGCACATAATTAGAAAAGAAAAAAAAATTCAAATAGCACAAGAGTCTCAGGAAAAGAGAGATTACTATTAGTTTTAAAAATTGTCTAGCACAAAAATCAAATCTTGATTGTGAATCTTTTGGCGCTACAAACTCTTAATCTATGCAGCAATACTTCAATAATGAAGAATTGCATCAGGATTGGTTTGAATTGTTTAACAATGACTTCCAGTTAATAGATTCGATTTTCCAAGAGTCAATGTTTCATTTGGAACCGATGACAATGCAATCTTTCATCATCGCTCTGGGCTTCTAGAAGAATATATTTTCTTACAATTAACAAAATTATAAATTATTATATTTATTGTAGCTACATATCAAAGTTTGTATGCATTATTTTTATTATCTCATGACTAAATGTTTCTCTAAACTGTGTAATGGTAATTTATGGAAAGGCAGGAAAATGTTACATGTTGTAGATAAGTTTATTTTATTTTTTTTAATTCCCTCTATTCATTTTACTCGTGGGTTGAAAAAAAAAAAAAGAAAGGAAGAAAAAAAATGTTTGTAAATATCAATGCTCACTCACAATATCATTATTGAAGGTGTCCTCTGTGAGTTTGTTGTTTAATGGATGAGCGCCCCCAAGGCTGATTTAGGCCCCAACTATGGTCAAAATTTAATTGGACCAAAACTTTGTATAAAAAATGCCTGTATACTTTGGAAGCATAAATTTTAAGGGTTGGCTATGGTTTTTACATTATTTGAACCTCAATAGCATGTTGATATTTTCCTGAAAATAGCCTTGTATATGAATTGAATATGTTGATGCAAGCCAAGTAGCCGAGTTTGTAGTTAGTTTTTCTTCTTCGACACGACCTATTCAGAAATATTTCCCGAACTTGCTTCGGCTCCC
This sequence comes from Trialeurodes vaporariorum, assembly GCA_011764245.1. NCBI lineage: Eukaryota > Metazoa > Arthropoda > Insecta > Hemiptera > Aleyrodidae > Trialeurodes > Trialeurodes vaporariorum. The sequence goes on from VMOF01000001.1 coordinate 43,410,779, forward strand.
ACTGATTCATTAGCTTTTTTGTACTAAGGCCGGCAAAAGAATCTTTCATATCACGGCAAGAGGGGAAATATTTTGACCCTCTCCGATGCAAGGAAGACAGCAGAGGTGGTATGCAAATCAGCCCTTGGATCGTATCGAAATAACAACACCTGTAGCAATTGCTACAATGCGACACACACACAGCTAACACCAACTCAATGTCTCCGCCCTCCTCCCAATCATTCGGCAGTGAGATGATACATACCTCTTACTGCTCGAGTGGGGGTAAGAAAATTTCCTCTCTCGCTGTGATGTGGAAGATTCTTTTGCCGGGCTTAGTACATTAACACTTTGCAATATGAATTTTTGAGGATATAAAGACCCTTTGTTTCTTACGAGGTTTTTCAAAAAAACTCAATTTATGAATTCAAGAGTTAGTGGAGCCTATTTTTTACAAACTCATTGTCTGATTTCAATTTGTAACCATTTTCAGGGCCAAAAACTGACCTTACTCGCATTTATCCTTTCTGTATTTTTATCTTACTTCCCATCATGGAAATCTTTCTTCTCTCGGAATGTTCATGTGTATTATTTTACTGATTAACTCCGAGCGTTCGTGAATTATTGATATTCTAGTGCCATTTATTTTATCGAGAGAAAGGAGTGCAGAAGCAGTAGGGCAACGAGAAAGTTCTCTATCACTCTCTTTCCTCCATTGAAACACATATGTTAGACAAGGATGGACAAGGGGATGAAAACCTCTCTTTCCGTCCTTTTTCAACCCACACATTCAAAGGGAAGATGGAAGAGATCTTGATTGCTCCATTGACAGAAGAGGCGTCTTAATTTTTCAAGATTTATGTTAACAAATCCTTGGTACTCACCAGTTAATTTTTTCTGGTCTGTACAGCGGGCTGATCACAAAAGAACGTTTGGTTTAGAGTTGAAAATGGGATTCATCATAATCTGATTGTTAACGTCACCTTAGTAAATGAGGAAAGAATTTTAATTGTAAAAATGAGTCAATCAGTGAGAGGCTGTCCCGTTATTTCGATTATTTAATTTGACAAAGCATGATATCCATGGTTCTAATGTTTATTTCCAACTTTGTACCAATAGAAATAGATTCCTTTCTACTAATTATCCACTGTCCACCAGGATGATAGACAGTGTTGAGGCGTACGATTTGGCAACGTTTTTCCCCCCATTTAAACCCATTGGAAAGGTCGAAATGCCTGGTCATTGCTGATGACTGAAGCGTTCGACTTTTTTGGTGAATTTAAATTGAGAAAATACATTGTTGTCAAATTTCACGCCTCGTTGCTGATGGTAGATTTCCTTCTTTGAATGATCTTTCAGCACAGCAAAAGTTGGGCAAATTGGGTTGTAATCGATCATTTTGAACCGTGATGAAACGGTTATCAGGGCTTGTTAATAAAAAAACAAAAAATAAGTTTAGTTGTAGAAAAATATAATTAAACTTCATTGAACTTCTAGTTTTGTCAAACAGGTCGAGGTCACAGTTGATTTACTGTTCAAAGTTTTGACAGTTACCGATACGCAGTAAGTGTGTCTGCAATCGATAACCATTTGCCCAATTCCGAGTGACGCAAGTTTATAATAACTATCACCGTGAAAGCTCCTTTTTATTGCGTTTTTATAAGCATCCATGTTGGATTTCCTATAAAAATGTTTCCCTATCCAAATGTATAATTTTTATAATCGTTGAATTTGTAATTTATTTTTATGTTCTTGCTTTAATATTAATGACTATTTTTGTGATTGACAGTATACTGTAAATTTTTGTTTCAACAAAATGTTTAACCAATAAAAATTTGTTACCAATCATGGTATTTTTTCTTGTTTTATGTGACTTTCTTGATAGAAGAAAGTTCAAGTTTTCTTCCCATAATTTCACATTCATTTCGCTGATTGCAATAAAAGATTGAAGAGTTTTGTTTATATTTTGTCATGAGATGAAAAGGAAAGCCGAAAGGATATAAAAAACCCAAAACTTTCCAATCTAAATTACAAAATCTTCATCAGTCGGTAATTAAAACACATAGAAAAAACAAAAAACAAAAAAATATGAGTCTAACCCAAAATCACATCGGATACAGGCTGGCAATGTAGGCCACACACCAAGGTTAGGAACCGATAACAGAGAGAGGCAACTCGTCAGGTGTTATCGACGTGCGCTGGGGAAAATTGGTGATATGCTACACTCGGTTGTTTTACATCAGCGCGGAAATTGCATACCTCATCTCTGTTCTTAATTATATGAATCATTTCACGTAAAAGCCTAGCTTAGTCATCTCTTTCACGGGCCAACACTTTAACATTTTCAAAATCGAAATTGTGGCCATGATTATCGTTCTGGTGCTGATGGAGGGTGGTAACTTTGTTCTTATTGTACTTATGACCATTCAAACGCTTAAACAATTGTTGCCTCGTTTGACCTATGTAACCTACACTACAACAGCTGCAATCAATACGATAAAATACGCAAGACAATTGACATATATTTCTTTTTGATTTTAATGGGGACCACAAAAAATCCAAATTAAATTATTGTATTTTTTATGGACCACAGTAAAACCAATTTTTTTAAAAATACCCGACACATTTTCTGAGAGCTAAGGAACGTATGGAATCGCAGCCATTATTGATAGATCAACGTTTTTAGAATGTATTGGTGTCTCCTCTTTGTCGTTAAACACATCCAAAATATTTCTAAAACATTTATCAATGAGAGGAGGAGGGTAACAATTTTCCAAAAGCAGTTGTTTTCCAAGCCAGATTACCTCCGCCCTGTACTGACGATCCGTCAGGCTGATGACACGCCTTGCTAAATTGGACACAACATTTTTTTTAAAAATAAACGGCTGAACAGACAAATAATTTAAGTATCTACCCGAAGCTGATGGCTTCTGATACCATTTACATTTCAACACATTTTCAACCCTCGTAATCGTCATATCCAAAAAATTTAAAGAATGGTCCTTTTCAGTTTCCAAAGTAAACTGAATTGATGGACACTGAGCATTAAACATCTCTAAAATGGGCAACGCATTATCTTGGCATACACAGAAAAACAAATCATCGACGTATCGTTTGTAAATGCAAATGAAGTATGGCGTCAAATTATGAATATTAAGTTTGAAATCTTCCATCCCAATATTTTCTAAGACGGCAGAAACACTGCCCCCCACAGCTAATCCATAAACCTGCTGACAGAACTTTTCCTCGAATTGAAAAACCGTCGCAGTGATACAGATCTTCCTTAGATGTGACTTCCATGTATACTAAAAATTCTGCGGATTTAGATATTCAGTGTGTAGAACGTCATTTGGCCAATTTAGTTTTATTATTTTTGTATTTTGTCATACAGATTGACTTTGTAAAATCAGTAGTATTTCTACAAATTCTCATTAAACAAGGGCCCCAGGTAATTGTTATTGTAATCGGATCGAGTGCGTTAAATCAAACGAGCTTATTACTGCGCAACTTGATTGCGCAGGTAACCAGTCGAAATCTCTTCCTCACCTCTTCATACTTCAGTCAACTGAGATTCCGACCGGTCTCTGCTCGTCGGTATCTCCATCAAATGAAATACGAAGAGGCAAGGAAGTGGTTACAACTGGTTTCCTGCGCGATAAGAGTTGCACAGTAGCAAGCCCATTTGATTCGACGCATTTGATTCGGTTTCCAGTCAGTAGGTCTACAGTAATATGGACTACGGACAAAATGTCTACTTTTTTGGGTCTACTGACAATATGTCTACGGAAGTGTGTCTACAAAAAACATGTCTACTTTGAAAAATGGCCACATTCTAAAAACGTCTACATATTTAATGTACACAAAATAAATGTAGCTAGTATATTATTTCCTTTTTTAAAATATGTCCACTTTTTTTACAAAATGGTCTACAAGACAACAATGTCTACAATTTTGTAATATAAATAGACACGTGGAAAAGAAATCAGCATGCTGGTTACAAGAAAGTAGTACATTTGATCATCGATAGTTTGAATGATAATTATTTTAACGGTTATTGTCATAGTTTTTAGGCGTGCGACGAAGTTGCCAGACTATATAAATCACTTATATAAACTTTTGTCACACTTTTGTAATATTTTTCATCGAATTATTTATTTTGTGATTCAGCCTTCTTCCTTAAGACAAAAGTGTCTCTTTTCAATTTAAATACTGAGTGAATCAAATGTTGGTTTTAATTTCGCAAATTCAACATTAAATTAATCAGATTTCTGTGACGCTGTCTTCAAAACTTGTAATTCAACGTTACAAAGCTCTATGAATGAGGGGAGTAAACCAACTTATATTTTCTAATTCTGTTTGTACAAAATTGTAGACATTGTTGTCAAGTGGACGCTTTTGTAAAAAAAAAGTGGTCTTATTTTAAAAGAGGCATTAATATACTGGGGGCATTTATTTTGTGGACATAAAATATGTAGACGTTTTAAGATTATGGTCATTTTCCAAAGTAGACTTTATTTTTGTAGACATACTTCTTTAGACATTTGGTCAGTAGACCAAAATAAGTAGACATTTTTTCCGTTGTCCTTATTACTGTAGACCTACTGACCTGAAACCTTTGATTCGATTTGATCCTCCAAGATCTCCTCTCAGTCTCAATTCTAGTTGTAACCGAGATCTAGAAGTTCTTTACTTTTGAGGAGACAACTTCAGTGTCTCTAAAACCATATAATCAGGGCCGTAACTACACCTCTTGGGGCCCCGGGGCAAGATAAATTATGGAGACCGGGGGCCCTGGGCCCCCTACGATTGGGTAAGGTGACTATGAGGGTGAAGAAACCCCTACTAAAATTGAGAAAAAAAAAATATCGTTGGGGGCCTCCCAAGCCTTGGGGGCTGCTGGGCATTGCTCCGACTGCCCTGTGGTAGTTACAACCCTGCATATAATAGACAGTTTTAGTGAGACATCATGATCAAAATTTAAAATTGGATCCAAACACATGTTTCATTAATCACACGCTCTCACAAGGTTTCTCAAGACAAATCGGAACCAAATTATTAATAGCTAACTTTTGCTACTGAAGAAGTGGTTCCTGCAGATTTTATTGCACCAATGGATTACTTTAAAGGCACAATGACCGACAAGAAAAAGTCCTTTCAACCAAATAGTTTTGAATGAAACTTTCAATTATTTTTCAAAGAATTTATAATTTTGAACACGTACAGTGCGGGCAACGTACACCCTACATTTCTTGATTTTCTGAGTTGGATTTGTTCCCCCCCCCCCTTTTTGTGGGAATTTAAAAAAGATTCACTCTTTAAAATGAGACCAAAACAAACCTCTTGTCTTAATTTGAAGCAATAAAAAAAACTATGAAAAACACCAAAAACCTTCAGCACTTAAAGTGTTCAAGCAAAATTGCTAGTGGTGATTCTTCTAAACTCAGACATTCCTGAAGACCACAATTTTTTTTAATTGGCTGAGTAATGAAATAATGAAACCTTCAGCCGAAATACTTTCTTTTACAGGCCGTAGTACCTTAAAATACTTCAATCACTTTAACAAAATTTTCGAAACATCATACTCTGCCACTTGTTAAGTTGCTAATTTCTTTGTTATTTTTGTTTTGTAATTGGGACTTGTCCCGTTGATAACTAATAAATAAATAAATAAATAAATAAATAAATAAATACTCTACATAAATTTATGATCCAAGTTCTTTCGAAAGAAGCCTCATTCTCTCCCTTTTTTCACAGTTTCTCTTATGGGCTCGTCGGCCGTCGCACATAGCCATAAATTCACTAAAGAAGCCTTCAATTTTCAGTGAGAGCAAACAGCGATACACTTGTGCAATGACATTGCATACTTTAAGAAATGAAGGCGTTTTCGGTTCTACTACTAATAGTTTCTTAAAACTCTAGACCGCGGGGTGTTCTTTCAGACCTCCCCAAGAAGTAAGTGGTAATAGATGCTATTTACATTTTTTCTTTAGGCGTCAAGGAGGCTCTAGTTGGCCCTGGGGGCTGATTCTGCTCTTTTGGATGAAACGAGACGAGATAGCGGGAATCGACCAATTCTGTTGGTTTAAACGGCGTAATGTGACAGATTTCAAGTAATCTGATGAACGGAGGAGTCATTATTCTAAAATGAACGACTCAAATGACTTCAAATATGTCATGAGACGCCGTTTAAACCAGTGGGAATGGTCGATTCCCGCTATCTCGTCTTGTCTCCTCCAAAAGAGCAGAATCAGTCCCCTGGACATGATTTTAGAGCAGAGTTGGGCAACCAACTAATGAGAAATAATGAAATGAATCAGGCAACACTGAAAACTGGGTTTGCTACCTGAGTTGAGGAAAGGAAACCACATGGAAAGTACAGGTCAATTGTAGAATTATTTGTAGATTAATTCGATTGACTCGGTGCTGCCTGACTCACCAAATAATTTCCGAATAATTGTTGCCCAACTCTGGTTTAAAGTACGATCCGGCAGGTAAAGTAACTAAAATAAGGTTGATAATAATTGCCAAACTTGATCAAATTATATTTTAAAAAAGAGGCAACCTCACTGGAATTAACAGCATAAAAGAAAGAAAAAAAATTAAAACAATAAATAAATTAAAAGAAATTTACAAACAAAACAATTGGAGTACTAGATAGGAAAATTTAACACAGAGGAGGACAAACCACAGGTTTGTACTAGAAGTAATAAAAAAGATCACTCAGAGCGTATGAGAAGTAAACGACTAGCACATTTTTTGCCGACAAGTGAAGCGTACTCCCTTATTTTTTCTGTTTCTTCTTTACAATCGATATTTTTAACAAGGCTTATATACCTGGGAAATGTGATCACTTGATTTGAGAACAATATGGTTACCTGAAAGAAAAACAAACAGACAGGCAATTAGAACATGGATGAGAGACAATGCTTCGAAACATTTTTCATGAAAGTAACATGAGGAAATGAAATAAAGGAGGTGACATCAAAGAAACCAAGATCTATAAAAGGTTTTAGAAATGGCAACAGCCTGTGATAAGCATTCCAAACAAACACAGTTTGTCTCTCTCCCTCTCATGTAACCCCCATATAATGCTATCTTACTTTAATTTCAAATATCGTACATAAAGACATCTTTTGTGAAATTTTTTGGCAGACATGCATTCCTAGAGGCATTTTAACGCAGTTTTGATAATTATATGTTGTAAAACAATGCAAATTTTGGAACTAGAAAGAGATGGATACATGGGGGTCACGGGAGAGTGAGTGAGATAGTGTGGAACGCTACGCGAATTTTATCACAAGCGATTGTGACCGATGAGTGCATTGCTGTGGTTGTTGGCTAACCATTGACTTCGCACTAAAACCGTCTATTAATATCAGAGACAAATAGAGATGGAGCACTACGTTAAAATACATAGGGAAGATTTGAGGCACTCTGAATTTTTGGGGATTCAACAAAATAACATGTAAAACAACAGTCAACACCTTGCGACGTCGCATGGTGTTGAACGGTGACATTCGGAAAACCCGGAGGGGGATAGGCGGGAAGTGAAGAGGAGGGTGCTCACCATTCAACACCATGCGACGTTGACTGTTGTTTTGTTGAATCCGCGAGAATTCTGAGTGCCTCTGCGGCAGCCAGTTAGTGCTCCGTCTCTACTTGTCTCTGATTAATATCAGGTCAGTCCAGTAGGCGGTCCTTACTAATGTTTACCCGCGTTGCGAGTCCCTTCACCTTCGTATTCCGCATAACAGCTGTTGATTCCACCGAGTGAACCGCACAGCAGGAGTGATGATGCCTAGCAACCCGGGGGATAGATTCCCAGCAACTCAGGGAGACGTAATGCAACGGAACGCTTTAGCCCCACCTACTTGCTACTGGACTGACCTGATATTAAAAGATCTTGAAAGAAACTTTAAAGGTTAAAAAAAAGAGGCAAACAAACTAGACTCAAGTGAAAAAGTCCTTCAGAGATGTCCATCATGGCTGCCTCTGTGGTGTTTTCAGAATTACGTCCCAGAATTGATTGGAACACGGAAAAGACGTTTGGCGGTAGGCGTCTCCTCTAATCGGCAATTTTTGAGGGCCATGTCACCAATTGTAGAGGTAATACCGCCATTAGGTGGGGAAAATCCACAAATCAGGGTATTTTCCCCAACTATCGGCAATATTACCTCTAAAATTGATGGCACTGCCCTCAAAAGTTGCCGGTTAGAGGAGACGCCTACATTGGTGGTAGTACCGCCAAACGGTTTTTCCGCGTAGAAAGATTCAGCCACCCGAACCATGTATTTGTTATGCTTAGAGGTGTTCAAGTACCCAAAAAATACCCGAGTTCCGAGTTTTCAGAAACTCAAAAGTGCTACTTGAACAACAAAAAATTCAAGTACCTAAGTACGAGGGGCGTTCAACTTATAAGTTTCCCTATTTTTTATCTCTGGCTTTGTTGGTGCTAGAAAAATTTCATTTATACGGTTAAATCCGTCAAATCCTCAGCTTTCCAACGGTATTTTTGTTTTTGAAATTTGAGCAATTTTTATAGGAGAAAAAGCTATATTTCTACACCCGTGTCGAAAAAGTCCCCCGCTAACTTTTTCAGCAAAAAGTATTCGCCTGTTTTGAACAACAGCATTCGTCTGATTAGCGACGTAAATGAGCCGTTATCGCTCCATACCTGTTGCTGCACTCAATTTTTGTCGGGAAATCTTATATAAAGTTTTCATCATGAGATCCATTATAATCACATATTGTCGGCAAAAGTATCGCGCGTAAAGTTCCAGTCAGATGACCACCTGAAGGATACCGTGATGGATTTTTTCAAGTCCTTAGACCGAGAGTTTTTCGCCCAAGGTATTGAAAAGCTGGTTCATCGCTGCGAAAAATGTATCAATCTGGAAAGAAACTATGTGGAAAAGTCGTAAAAATGGAATACTTCAAAAATAAAATGTATCTTTTATTTTAAAGTTTTGCGTTCTTCATTCCAAGTGTCAAAGTTAGTTTTTACTTCCCAACTCAGAAGTTGGCGGGGACTTTTTCGACACGGGTGTAGAAATATAGCTTTTTCTCCTACAAAAATTACTCGAATTTCAAAAACAAAAATACCGTTGAAAAGCTGAGGATTTGGCGGATTTAACCGTATAAATGAAATTTGTCTAGTACTAACAGGGCCAGAGATAAAAAATAGGGAAACTTATAAGTTGAACGCCCCTCGTAATTTTCGTTATTTTCTCTTTTTTTTAAAAAAAAAAAGAAAATCGAAAATAAAAAAACAATTGAGGTTTTGAAAATCAAATTTGCGAGTTAAAAATCAGAGTCCATGAAATTCATTCTATCCCGCCTAAATTCCTGCATCTCTTACCGCTCATTTCGTGAAGATTCGACAGTCTGTGAAATACTAAAACACAAAATCCACAAATCTGTTTCAAAATTGAGATTGGAGGACACAGCTCGAAGAAATTCAAAGAATTTTAGAAACTTAATGCAAAGAAGAAGATTGCCGGAGGCAACACTTCAACAACCCTAAAGTTAACAAATTTCTTCCAACCAAAGCAGCATCAAACTGTGACTACAAGTAAGATAAAAGCACTGGATCGAAAGATTGAACTTTTTCCTTCCCTTCTCCTCCCTTGCTTTTTAAATAATAAATGATAGAATAATGTCCAGTTTTGGTATTTTCAGCTCATCTTTGCCTTTCAGTTCTACAGAACTGATTTCGCAATTTTGCAATATTACGATTACACAAACTAAAAATATAAACAAAACTCAACTCGACCCAAGATTTCAATACTCGAACTTCTCTAGTTATACTGGACGTCAGGAAAGTATTCCCAGTAAAACAACAGAACTAAGAATTAACAAAAAGAAAAGTGAAGAATGAAGGAACCTACCAGGGTAATTTACAACAATAAAGAGAGAGGGCACAGGACAAGTGGAATACCGCAGCAAGCAGGAAACCCTGAGGGAAGGAAGAATCTCTAGAGCACACAGAGAAAAAAGGATTAAAAAAAGATACTCACTTGATCTAAATTTGTTTCATCATCTGGATCTGTGGCACTTGGATCAGGGTTAAAGCGGCAATACTGAGATTTATCCAACTGATGAAGTTTTTCTAAACATTCTTCGATGGGAAACCAGACATACGTCTCCGGGCACAGCAGGTAAGACGGAGCTAATTTCGCTTTGTAACGCATCTTGGGACAAGAATGGATATAGTATCCCATATAATAGAAACGGAGATTTGGAGAATACGTCTGTAAGGATCTTACAAACATAACTTCCCTGGATAACAAACAAAAACCAAAAATTTTTTAGGTATGATTCGGAGAAAATGAAAAATAAATTACCAATGAAATCACTCAAACAAGCTAGACATTTATCTAGAGTAGCAGTCTCATTTGTAACATGCGTAACCACCAAGGAGGATTTTTAGGTTAGGTTTAAGTTGTAATTTTGTCTGTTTATTTCAAAGATATTATAGAAGAAGACTGGCCCCTGCTATCTCTTTGCATGGAGGAAAAGTGAAGCCGGTCTTGGCACGGGCTGATGGGCAGGGCACTTCCCCGCACGGGGGTATGAACCAATTTAACATTAGCTCTTATGGAGCTTCTCTCTTCAAACCTATGTTAGTCAATCTTTTTAGCGAATAACAATGTCGAGCCTCACATATGTTATACAGTGTAGTGTAACATACATTTAAACTGATAATTTGGATCAATTTAAGGCGTCCGTTCTTTAATAATCGAAGTTAACAATCGGTCGGTCATTGTTTACTTTAGCACCCGTAACCTATTTGCCGTACTTTCTATCGTAAATATCTAGCGGATAAATTAACCGAAACTTGCGTTTAAGGTAGTTAATTTCAGCTTTGGCATAAGCTGCATATCATATTTGAGTACTTTTGAAAACTAAAAGTAATTAACATTCTTTTGAAACAGTTTCATGTCTCGGCTCCATAAGCCGCAATGTTAATTTGGTTCATACCCCCGAGCGGGGAAGCCCTGCTTATGACTGTAACCGGCTTCAAACCTCGCCGCTAGGGGCAAGTCTTCTTCTATAATGTCTTTGGTTTATTCCCATGTTTTTTGGTGCCACGCACAGTGGATCGGTACATGCTTTGATCCGCTGTTTCCACCAAAAGATCAGTCAGTTTTGTTAGAACGCATCACATATACTTTCTGTCGTTTCGCTTCATCCGCAATAGTTCAAAAGTTATAGTGATATTATTATCACTTTTCGAACAAACCTTGTATCAAGAAAAACTGTAGGGAATACCCAACGAACACTTCCTCACATCCTACTTAATCTTGGGGAGCCCCAGACCCCCTTGAATATACTGGGGGAAACCACCAGACCCCCCTTTAATATTCTAGGGAAGACCCCCAGACCCCCCTACAATATTCTAGGGGGGAGACTCCCAGATCCCCCCCTTAAGGGGTTAATTGTACAGCAGGCAGTAGAATGTTTTCGCAAATTTTAATCAAAATTCAAACAACTATATTTGAAATATTCCAATTTTTCCTTATGACTTTAATGGAAATCTTTTATCCTTCATAACTTGCTTAAAATTTAAAATACATATCGCAGAAACAAAAAAAAGTCCCTCTGAGGAATGTTGAAAGCAACTTCTCTGCAAAATTTGGAAGTATATGGACCATTGGTTCAAAAGTTATGCCGGGATACAGACAGACACATATACATCTGCGCCATCACAAAACTTTCTCAATTTCTAGCTTTGCTAGAGTGAGAAAGTAACAAAAGTGACTGTGAAATAAATTCAAATAGATTAAAAATCCTTTGACGGAACAAACCTTAAAGATCCATAGGTGCCCAAAGTTAAATCTTTGTAATCCGGATCATAAAAAAAGTAAACCGACGAAACGCATTTTGGTAAGATGTCTAAAACTCCTACTGCTATTAACTTTCCATCGAGCCAATACTGTTGGTGAAAGGATCCATAACCTCTTGGGGGACTTCCATTACCTAATTTATACTTCAACAGAAGAAGAAGACGGTGTTTAACAAATTGAAGGAATAGAGAATCACAAAACAACTATCTACAAATAAACAAACTGAAGATGATTCCAGGGTCGATTAGTTCCAACCGTAGACACCACGTCGCCTGCTCAAAAAGTCAACAGTTTTTGGCTAAAATTGACAAACGCTAAAAACACACATTTGAGGAACGTCAGCACCTGCTAGCATACTTCAGGAAGATACCCTGAAAGTTCCAAGCTGAAACACTCAAAAGTAAAGCCGGAAATTATGAAATACAAAAATTCTCATAGGCCTCAATGTGTACGAGTGAGGCAGATAGACGTATTATCACTCGCACTCACTCTCACTCACTAAGCTTATGGCAAAATGAATTTCATAATTTACAGCTTTAATTGTAAATCATTTTTGCTCTTCTTGGGCTCAAAAAATCCCTAAAAAAAATTTGCGAGTGCTGACGTTATTGGATGTTGCGTTTTATCTATAGTTTCAGTTTAAAACGCCAAAAACACAACTTTTCTGAAAAGCGACTAGAGGCGCTATCCATCGGATTGAAAATTGGAAAAGTTTTGCCTGGCATCACCTTAAGAAGATTCTCCAGTGTTTAGTGCTGTTTCCTGCCACCAGAGCGCTATTGTTTGATTAATGTCAAATTACGGGCCGAAAGTAATTTATATTTAAGAAACCAGAGTGTCAGTTACTAGATAATCATCTGAAGAACGTCTTGGCAAAATATCTCGTCTATAACGTCAAAAATAAGGCTGAAAGCAGAGTTGGGCAACCGAATAATCAGAAATAATGAAATGACTCCGGCAACACTGAAAACTGGGTCTGCTACCTGAGTTGAGGAAAGGGAAACACACGGAAGGTATAGGTCAATTGTAGAATTATTCGTCAAATAATTCGATTGACTCGGCGTTGCCTGACTCACCGAATAATCTCCGAATAATTTTTTGCCCAACTCTGGCTGAAAGTACCAAAAAATAGAATATTGTAAATCGATTCTTGTATCGAAATGCGATATTCCATTTTTGGTATTTTCAGCCTTATTTTGAACGTTATTACGAGATCTTTAGCAGAGATGCTAAAGAATCACCTTAGGACAATTCAAATCAATATTTCAAATAATATGCTTTCTAAAGTAGAAATGAAACGTCCAAACTATGGATGATTAAAAAAATTTTAAAATATTACGATCACAACATCCATTTCAGGGGGCTGATTCTACTCTTTTGGACGAGACGAGACAAGATAGCGGGATCGACCATTTCCATGGGTTTAAACAGCATCACATGACAAATTTAGAGTCATTTGGTCTAAAATGAATGACTGTAGCGACTTCAAAGTTGTCACGTGACACCGTTGAAACCAATGGGAAAGCTATCTCCTGCTATCTCGTCTCGTCTCATCCAAAAGAGAAACGAAAGGTATCTTTTTCACAGGTGGCATGCGATCTTATTGATTGTGAGTACTAGTACATTACAAGTTCATTTTCATCTTCTCCTAGATTTCTGCTAACTTGTTCCACAGTTCTCCTTTTTAGTTTTAACACTTCATGCTTCTTTTCATTTCGTCATATGCCCCCCCCTCCCCCCAAGAAGTCTAGTGAGCAAGGTGTTTTGATGCTTTTTCCCAAAGGGACTCTTGCAAACTTTTGCTACAGGTGATTGAGGAGTTGATTCTTGCATAAAGACCTGTAAAAATGACGATGAGTACATTAAAAAATCACAATTTTTTAGTGTACTCACTGTCATGTTTACAGGTTTTTATGCAAGAATCAACTCTTCAGTCCTCTGTAGCAAAAGTTTCCAAGAGCTAGCTCCGTTCTGGAATATCAAACTCAGAAGCCCAATTTTAGATTTTTAACTTTAAGAAAATCAATTTTTCATTATATTATTTTTTTTTTATGAGAATGAGACCCTTCTATACTAAGATTCAAGGAGCACTAATGCAAAAAAGTTATTTTGCATACATTCAAATTCAAAGTCAACAAAAAGCTAAAATAGATAAAACTAGCATAAAATGATGAGGCAAACATACATAGATGAAGGAAATGAAGGGATGATTTAGAGGGGGGGAGAGCACCTATCGATTAGAAATGCAATAAAAAAAAAATAAAGGAAGTTTTGAGTTCACACAAAATTGAGGACAGTGTTTTGGACTCTTGATTCAATTTGTCGGGAAAAATTGTTATTTCAAGCAGACTGCAAGAAAATATGAGGGTCAGTCAAAATGTAAGTTTCGTGGGTCTTTCTCTCAGGCTCTATTTGAAGGGCTAATTTGAAAAAGGACACATCAACTAATGATTTGAAATTTTTTAAATTAGCCCTTCATTTATGGAAAAAAAAATTCCAATTACACTGTTGTATTTGTCACATCTTCAGCATTTCAACAACATACAGTTTTTTTAAAATAAGGTCATTTTTGACGGAGATATGGTTAGTTTCCTGCACTCAGGTCAAAAAATTTCCCGCCAGCTTTTTACAATCGGGAGCAATCTTCAAATCAGCGATTAAAATAATACTGATCACTTATTGATAGAGGTTTTTGAGTAATGAAATTTCGGGTTGAGTCGAGTTTTGCCTATTTTTTTTGAGTTTCGCGTTCAAGTAATCACGATAATGCAAAACAGCAAAAAAAGTTCTTTAAAACTAAAATAGCAATACTGGTTGTTATACTATCATTCATTATTTAAAGAGCAAGGAAGGAAAAGGGAAAAAAACAGTTGAATCTTTTGATCGAAGGCTTTTATCTTACGTTTAGTCAAAGTTTGATGCTGCTTTGGTTGGAAGAAATCAATCAACTTAGAGGTTATAATTTTTTCTACCAAATATAGGGGGCCTGAGGAAAAGACCAATGAAACTTACTTTTTGACTGACCCTCGTAGGTGATTGGATTAATGAATGACTGTTAAAACTATTAGAGAAACAACATACCTTCATAGGTGAAGTGACTAAAAACTCAGAATAGGATGTTTTTGTACATTCCTCACGGGGATCATTATGAATTGCCATTTGATATTTAGTATAAAGAGCCCAGCTTTCTTTAAATGATTCCTCAAATTCCTCTGAACAAGTTTCCAACAATTTTATCTTAACAGAATTAAAAGCATTTCGAAAACAATTTAGAAGAGAGCTTGAAATTTTCCATGCTAGCAAAAGTATCCTGTTCAGAGTTACTGTTTTGTGTGTATTCGATGACATTTTCCAATTCACCGATGATTCCATCATTTGACTAAAAGAATACACAGCTCAGTTCAGTTTAAGACTATAATGCACAGAAATCCTCTGCGAGGTGATTAGGGACTTCAAATGTAAATGGATCGATAAAACTAAATACAATTGACGCGATTGGGTGAGAACGAATTGTAGCGGATGTCATCCGCAATCATTGTCCAGTCGCTTGATAAGTAAACATTGCTCCAGAGGCACCTTTACCTAACAAGCCACTAAACAATTGTTTATGAATGACTTCCACCCCAAATCGGTCTCTCACCCAACCACATCAGCATTACTTGTATTTAGTTTTATCGACCAGTTTAACTATGAAGTCCCTGATCAGTTCTCAGATCTGTAATCTTATCTCAACAGGAGGAGTCATCACTGACTATAAAAAAATTTAGATGATTTGAAGGGGATTTCACCGTTTGAGAAAAGATTGCAGATACAACTATTTTCAAGCATTGCAGTCAAGACACTGAACTGAACTGAGCAATTTTCAGCAGGCTGATTATGAACGATCGTAATGTAATACCATCGAATTGATGATTGAGTACATTTTATCTTATGGGTGGTATCATTCCTATAGAAACCCTCCCATCGCTGCAGAAATTCTCAGATAGCTCAGGAGTCATTGGCGAATTTCCGCAGAGATGGGAGGGTTTCTATCGGAATGAAACCTATCGTAATAACACCACCCATAGGAATAACACGTACTCAATCATTGACTTGATAGCATTATGCTACAATTGTTCATAATCAGCCTGCAGGTCAACTGTTGGAGTCATCGGTGAGTTTGAAAATGCAACTAAATTCACACAAAGTGGCAGCTAAATCCAATGATTCAGGATGATTTTGAAACAAAGAACGAGAGTGAAAATTAATAATATCATCGCTTAAGAAACAACTCCGTTGCTGGAAAATTTTTGGTAAAATTGAGTTGATCAGAAAGCATTCTATAGGGTAAGCAACATACAACTACAAAGTAGTTTCACCTCGTTACACAAGGTAGCGCTGTAATAGCGCTAGAAGTATTTTTGCTAATGCCCAAAATCACATACAAAAAACTATGCAATCAGCACTGTTTTTTGTGTCTCCTATAAAATTACCAAAGTTTCAGATTAGAAGAGTAGTTTCTTACAGTGATTCCTCAGCTGTCTAAAGTGAGATTCTAGCTCGATAGATAGCACCACTAATCACTTATTGAAAAATCGACTTTAAAGGCTTTTTTTTTTTTCTGAAAGCACTAAACAAAAGAGGTATCCCCAAAGGAACAGGGTAATTTTCACTCAATTTTTTAAGCCAAATGTCAACAATTTTGGTCCTAGATTGGGCATAGAAATCAAGCACTGAAATTTTGGAAAAATATTAAGACATGTAAGGATGTTTTATGACACATGATAAAATGCCCCTACATAGTCTTTTGCCAAAATTTCAGTGCTCGATTTCTCCGCCAATCTAGGACCAATATTGCTGAAATTTGGCTTAAAAAATTGAGTAAAAAAACAACACAATTTCTGTGAGGACGCTCCTTTTGTTCAATGCTTCCAGAAAGAAAAAAAAATTTTAAGACTTTAAAGTCGATTTCTCAAAAAGTGACTAGTGGCGCTACCTATTGAGCCAGAATCTCACTTCAGACAGGTGAGGAACAGAAATAGTATATAATAGAGACCACGCACTAGCCTTGGGCACGGTGGCTGACTTTTTTTTCGGAACTCAACAGAAATTAACAAAGGGAGCATGAAGAAGCACCATCCAACATGGACCATACGTTGACTGATGCAATTTTGATGCTTCGGATTCATTAGGCAAAAATCTCAACAACATTTCTCATCACGACGTCCATGTTTTTGGTGCGGGAACATGAGCAAGATAGATAGTGCGTGGTCTCTATTATATATTGTCTCTGGTGAGGAATCACCTTAAGCAACAAATGTAATAATAACAAAAGAAAAAGCAAAACGGTCGATGGTTAATATTTGAATGCACATTTAAAACTAAGTCATTCACATTGCTCCCGGATGACAAAACTTGGGACAAGTACACCTAAAATACTTGCCTATGTATGTTTGCTTCATCATTGCAGTTCCAGTTTACAAAATGAAGTTTGTTCACAGCACTTCATTGTAAAACGGCTAGAGAAACAAACACTTAATCTGCGGATAAAACATGCCTCCCTCTCAATCAAATTTAGTAGAGCTGGGCGAGTAAAGAAATTTCATTTTGAGGAGTTCTCTCGTGAGATTTTTCCTTTTCACTTCAAATTCGAATCAATTTTGAAGCATACACATATTTTTTTTGGTTTTGGGGAGTTTTCAAATAAATTAAAGGAAAAATAAAAGGATTTAAACTTCTTTCAAAAGTAAAATTCATCTTTTCATTTATTAATTATTTTTTTTTGTCATTATAATATTTGCCTTGACACTTCAAATTTTAGTCGATTTTTAAGCAAATCGATTTTTTTTTTTTGGTTCCGTAGAGTTTTCCAATAAATTAAAGGAAAAATAAAAGGATTTAGACGTTTTTCAAAAGTAAAATTGAATTTTTTATTTTTTTAATTATTCTTCCTTTGTTATCATATTATTTGTAGTTTTGATTATTCTAATGAAAAAAAAAAGAAATTTCGATAAAGTCTTCAGAAGTAACTAAGCAAAGTTAATGTATCAAAACATTACTCTCTTAGGATTGTACCGCAAAGCAATCGTTTAGAACGAGCAAAACAAAAAATATGATAATGAAAAATGAAAGCACAGTCAAGGACAGCAAAAAAATATCAGTTGACACCTAAAATATTGGCTTAGGTAGGCCACCCACGATGCTAAATTTCATTGAGACAAGTATTGCCGGTAGCTTACCTCCAGGAGTTGTCAGACATTCCTTTTGTCCCTGACAATACCAAGGAACCTCACAGTGAGGAAAAGGGACAAGCAGGATACTGCCACAAGCTATATACCTTACTGAAAGGAAAAATCTCAAGAGCACACCAGAAATGGTATGTTTTCTTTTGTTTTTGTTTTATTGTTTTTTGTTGTTTTTTGTTTATTTTTAGCTGTAGGATAAAAAATCAACATTCTCTGCTTGGTATAAAAACACTTTTCTCTAAGAAACTCTTTGACTTAGGTTCCAAGAGATTTTCAAATACTCGCCCATAACTAAAATTAAGTGATGGATTTTAGATCAGGGTTAACATTTGAAGACTACTCAGGAAGAATGTCCCTTCAGGCGTTGTCAAAATTTGGCAACTGACTTCATTTTTTTAAATACGTGGCTCACTCAAAAAAAAGAGATTAAGAGTAATAAAAAAAAAAAAATTAAGAGATTTTTGTAGACATGAAAGACAAACTTCCCAAATTTTTGATTACTTATATCAAAGTTATCAGAGTAAAAACTTTTATCACTTATATTTCATATCATTTTTTATGTCAGCCGCATGGAGAATAATGTGAAGAATTGGTTACCAAATTTTGGCAACGCCTGAAATGACTATACAATCTTTCTGTGTAGTCTTTATTTGTCCCAAAGACGTTATGAATTTTTTTTTCTGAAGCCCTTGCATCGCAGATGAAATGTTTGCATCGTTAAATGTGAATCATTCTCACTTGAGATGAAGTACCTGCAACGGTGAATCGACGAGAAAACGGGTGAACTGTCGCATTGAGCAGCGTTCCGGTGGATCTTTATGAATGACAGTCTGATATTTTTGATAGACTTCATATTCTACGTCTTTAGAGGAACGGAGTTCATGGCTAGTAACAGTTCGAACCTACGAAATATTCACTTACAACTTAACGTTTTCAATATTTAAGCAGCATTGTTGTTCAATGTGCTTGGTTACTTAAAAAAAAGGTCAAAAGAAAGATAGAGAGTGAGAGTAAGTAAATTGCAGCAAGTAACGTTAAAACTAAATAAGCCTTTTTGGCTTTTTTAGACAATTTTGAGATTTTGATGTCGACAGTCTCCTTACATAGAGGCTTAAGGTGAATCTAGGGTCAACTAGAGTACCTTGATGGAAATATTGTATAGAAAGTACCGACACGACACTTCATGGAGCTCTGAGGCACCAGTAGATGGCGTCGTCTTAAGGAGCTGCTTGCGTTAAATCAACGGCCAATCAGCGCTCGTTGAGCTCTTGTCTGTATGCATTATTTCCATCAAGGGACTATAGAGTCAATCAGTGAAAACAGTAGACACCAAGTTGCACTGCTCAAAAAGTCAACAGTTTTTGGCTAAAATTGATGAATTTACCCAAAAAGTATACATTTGTGGAACATCAGCACCTGCAAGCAAACTTCAGGCAGATAACATGAAAGTTTCAAGCTGAAACACTCAAAAATAAAACAGGGATATTGGAAATACAACAATTTCCAAAAAAACCTTCCTATAAGCCTCAAAGAGTGCGAGTGAGGTAGACAGAAATAGTATCACTTCCACTCGCACGCACTCACTGAGCTTATGGTAAAATCAATTTCCAATATCACGGCTTAAATTCTCAACCAATTTTGCTCATTTTGGGCTCAAAAAATCCTGAAAAAAATTATGCAAGTGCCATTGTTCTTGGATTTTACGTTTGTTCTTTGTTTCCAATTTAAAATGCCAAAAACACGACTTTTCCCAAAAGTGACAAGTGGCGCTATCCATTGGATAGAAATCTGGAAAAGTTTAGCCTGGAATCACATTAACGCATTTTCAGACTCACTTCCATTGAGTTTAGTTTCCCTTGTCTGCAAAGCTTGAAAGGTGATATCTTTTGCATGAGGCAGTTGCAGAGGTTTGAAATTTTGTGTTTTTTACAAAGAAAATGATAGTACTTGATGAGCTGAGAACAATGGTGTCTCTGGTTTTTTCCTCAAAGTCCCAGTTTTGGAGATACACAAGTGTAAAGTAGTAAAAAATCGTGTGCGTTGTGACGTCACTACGCGGAATTCCCATTTAAATCAATGTATTTTGGGCCAAAATCTCATCTCTGGAACAATGGGACAAAATTAAAAACCAAAAGCATTTTTGTTCTCAGCATTTTCTTAGTAAAAAACACAACATTTCAGACCCTTGCAACTGCCCCATTGAGCTATTATTCCTCACTAACACACTCTTATTAGTGTCAGAGTTGGGCAAATGGGGGGGGGGGGGGGGGTGGTAGTTGATTAAATATTTACTGAGTAATCCAAATCGTCTTCTTTTCAGATGTTGATTTTGCAGTGATCAGGGTTGATTTTTGACAGTAATTTTTATCATAATAGTATTGTTACAAGTTTTTGATCATTTTTTATCATATTAGTTGTAGAAGAATAGGATCTAATCAAAATGCCACACAAGTTTATTTTTAATGGGCAAAGATTAGTGATTACACTGATTACATTTGATTACAGTCGAAAGGTTTGACAATTGATGATTACCGATTACTGATTTAGTAATCATGTATGTAATCGAAAACACCCCCATTCGCCCAGAATTGATTAGTGATTAGGTCTTATATCAATGCTAAATTGAATTAGTGTGGTGGCTTCAAAAACAAAGAACTTTATCCACGTTTCAGAGAAGTGAAATTTTAAGTTACGATCCTGTGCTTGAAGACTGATTATACTGAAAGAGTGAAGAGAGGGAAATTAGACAAGATTATAAATTCAAAATCACTCTAAAGTTTGAAACAAGAAGAGCATTTCAAAGACTGTCTGTTTCTTTCTTCATTGGCTCCAGGGGAGGTTGACACCTGAAAATCGAATTTTTTTCAAATGTCGTTTTTTATTTATTATTATTCTTTACATTATCCTGATCCTCAGCATTTTCATGTAATATTTATGTTATTTTGCTTCATTCAAAGTAACGGAATTACTACAAAATGTCTTTTAAAATAATTTTTCTTAAAAGAATATTTTCGTATTTTTTGTCCAGGGGGATAAATTTTTATCTTCTCTCCGGAAAACTTTACTTTTTTCATCTTTCGGTACCAATTTCTCGAGAACCATTAGTCCTAGAAAGCTGATTTTTTTTTAATTAAATTGCTTGTAAAATGCTTATCTACAATGTTAACAACTTTATTGTGCTGTAATGTTTAAAATATTTCTTTAAAACAGACAAAAAGAACAAAAAAAAATGAACATTTTTTACCTATTTTTCAACAATTTGGCAACCATGGAAAAAAGTTACAAAAAATTGAAAAAGTTGTAAACAATGTTTTTGAAGAGCTAAAGGACACACCTGCAAAATCCCATTATCCTAGCTTCAAATGCAAGGGAGAAATTGGTACCGAAAAATGGCAAATTTAAAATGTGCAAGATACAAAAGGAGTTTGGCATTCCAAAATTTAGAGTGAATTTGAGTTTGTAAACTTGCCTGATTTCCCTTCATTAATTTTTTGTTATGATGAAGCTGATAGTTTTTAAACTTGTTTTTATTACATTGCCATCATGCATCAAAGTTCTTAGAGCATTCTCCACGCTCTTTCCAAAAATAACAACGCTCAGATTACAACCCGCTAGATCCCGCAGTGTTTTAAGGTTATAAGACATTTCGTCCTGTTTGTTTCGTCCGCTCAATTTCATTTCCTTTTTGTTCGTCCCATGAAATTTGGTCCTTGATAATTTGTCCAATCAAATTTTGTCTTGTAGAACAATTGGTCATTTCATTATTTTCGTCCTCGACTGCAACGTCCATGAGTTTTTAGTCCAAATATTTTTAGGTCGAGAATATATCTTTTGTCCGGTAATTTTAGCCCAATTTTTTTAGATCCTTACAAAAAAAAGTTGGTTTCGTCTAATGCTCATTTTTGTGGGCTTACAGGTAAAATAAAATGAAGTAAAATTTCGCAAAAAACAAATTAAAATTCTGTTACTATGTACTTAGTGACCTCGAAAAATGCAGATTTTAAGTCAGGTTGTATTTTTCTGGTAACCTAGTACTTAATCATGTAAAATGTTGAGACTGTTTCTTTCCAAAAGAGTTGCTGAGAAAGACTTTTTGAATTAAATAAAATGGTAAATTCTAATTGAATATGTCCTCTGGTATTGACATTTAATATGTACTCATAATTAATTTGACCTGTAAACCAACAAAAACAAACAAAAATATGCAATGGACGAACCAGACTTTTTTTTGAAGACAAAAAAAATGGACTAAAATTACAGGACAAAAGATATACTCTGGACCTAAAAATAATTGGACTAAAAACTCAAGGACATTACAGTAGAGGACGAAAATAATGAGTGGACCGATTGTTCTACAGGACGAAAATTGATAGGACGAATTACCAAGGACTAAATGTCGCGGACGAATAAAAAAAGGACCGAAAAAAAGTGGATGAAAAATACTGGATGAAAAGTCTTGTAACCGAACTTTTGCTCAGCTTGAAGAGCAGTGTCGATCCACTAAAAAAATCAAATTTTGAAAAGGGAACGTTTCCCATAAGGAATGTTCTGGGTCCTTTCTGGATCCGCTTACAATAAAAATATAAACCGGCAAACGAAGCTGATGGAAAGAGCAAGTGAGGCTGCAACGTAATTAAAATTTGTTGAAAATTCATCGTTGTTTCAGAGTTGGGATGACCTTGATGAGAGAGCCCTCGACAAATTTACGAAGTGCGTGAACAGACAAACCTCTAATCGGTGGGCTGGATTTTCTGGTAAAGGTGCATTGATGAACTCTTCTATTTTTTTTGGTTGGGATTTACTAAGCCGTTTTGATTTCATTAAAGCTTCCGCTTCTTCATTGGATAATCCTTGGCTTATCAACTTTTCTTTATGCCTTTCTCTCCTTTTGAATTTTGCCTTTAGAGAAATTTTTGAGTTGGTAACTGAAAATGAGAGAGAAACACTAATGTAACTCCCTGAAAAAAATGTGTACATATATTTCAGTAAAGACTTTCTTAGAGTTCACGTACTTTGAGTATCGAGTTGACGGGTTCTGACAAGTAGCGGTGCCTCCTTCCAAAATGCATCAAAATGGATTGGTGAGCAGATGTTTAGCAAAGAGTTATGACTCATTGTCATTCCTAACCAAACGCTCACCGATGCATTTTGATTCATTTCAGAAGCAGGCATCGCTACTTGTCAGAACCTGTCAACCTGATACTCAAAATGCGGGAGCTCTGACAAAAAATAAAATTACCGTCCTCTCCTGCATATATTGCCTATCTATGAGGATCATTCCGAAAGTGAGTTTCCCTATTTTTTTCTCAGCTCATTATGCAGCTAACAAAAATCCAAAAACAGAGTTAGAATCGTCATAAACTAACAAACTTAGCATTGGCGGATACAGAGAGGGGGCGAAGGGGGCGATCGCCGCTGCCCCCCCCCCCCCCCCCCCCGTTCAGCCAAAAAAGGGGGAAAAGAAAAGGGAGAAGGGGGAAAGAGAGAAAAACAAAAAAGGGGGTCGCCTAGGGGCAAGAAACCCAAGTCCCCTCCCCTCCGTTAGCGAGGGCTGGATCCGCCAATGAAACTTAGTGCTATTTTTAAAATTAAAAATCCAACAAATAATGATGTCACAATCTCTCAGTTTTTGTGATCGCATGTCTTGAAATTTCAGTCCACCTCTGATGCAATGCGCATGCTTCCAGTGAACACACTTGGTTGACCAAGTTCAAAATCAATCATTGCAATCAAAAACAAATGCAGAAATCGAATGAGATAGATCCGAGGCCGTATCTTCCGTTTTTGGACTATCAAAATCTGTGGTGTGCACTGTCTACGAGAAAAGCAAAAAAAAAAAACAAACCAATAAAATTATTTTCAAAGTCTGATTATTCATCATCTCTACTGAAACAAACAGTAGAAGGGACACTGTCTATTACGTCCATCTTTACAGCCATTATACAATAGACGGTTTTGGTGATGACTTGGTGATGACATCATCCGGTGATGAGCGTTCCAAACAAAGACAAACTGTCTCTCTTGGTCTCACATAACCCCCATGTACCAGCAGTCAATTAAAGAATGGGACTGAAATATTTGATTCCTCACGCAAACATTGCGCCAAGTGGAGTGCACATTGCTCCAATTAAAATCTATGTGAAATTTTTCTTTGAAGTTAAAAATGCAATAATTGAGGCATATCATTTTGAATGAATTAATTAAGGCATATAATTTTGAATGAATTAATTAAAGCATATAATTTTGAATTAATTAATCAAGCATATAATTTTGAATTAATTGATCACGGTACAATATAATTTTGAATTAATGAATTAAGGCATATCATTTTGAATTAATTAATTAAGGCGTATCATTTAGAATTAATGAATTAAGGCATATCATTTTGAATTAATTAATTAAGGCGTATCATTTAGAATTAATGAATTAAGGCATATCATTTTGAATTAATTAACTAGGGCCTTTAATTTTGAAATAATTCATGAGAAACCATTGTCCTGTCAAAAGACACGCCAATTTAAACCATGAAAAAAACCTAACCAACTGTTGGCTGTTGTTTCGTTAAGTCCCGACCGAAATTGAGCTGGAAAATTGGACACCTGTCGCAAGCCTTGCGCTGGGTCTCTATTTGTTTTTGGAGCGCCACCACCTTAGACTACTTGTTTATTTACATTGCATCCCTGTAATTACCGGCAAGTTTCATTTAAGTCAAAATCTATTCCTGATTCTCTCTCTCTCTCTCTCTCTCTCTCTCTCTCTCTCTCTCTCTCTCTCTCTCTCTCTCTCTCTCTCTCTCTCTCTCTCTCTCTCTCTCTTTTTTTTTTTTTAATTCTTCTCCCCTCAACCTCCAAAAATAATAAATACATACCACTTTCAGACTGCAGTTTGCCTTTGGATTCAGGCACTGAAGGCTCTTCCGTCTCCATTTTAGCGCTTTCAGATAACCTCGTTTTCTTGGCTGAAAAAGAAAAAGTATCTGGTTTGATAATAATAAAATAATAGGAACCTACGTATTCAACCAAAGATAAGGCAATCCAAATTGAGATTGAAAAGTAAGAAGATAGATAGACAGATAGTTAGATAAATAGACAAACAACTTCAGATGGGATAAAGGCTGTAAAAACACAGTAAAAATGGGACGTATCGGGGTGTTACAACCCCATTATCAACGAAAAATATACGAAAAAAATAGAGAGGACAGGGAACAAAATCATTTATCGATGTTCAGGCCATAACTGTACACCGACTGTGAGAAAAGAGAAAGATAGAGAGAAGAGAGAGAGAGACACACACACAACCAACAGCGAAATCAATCATTGAGGAAAAACTTGTGATACACAGTGCTCAGCTTCCCAACATCAGCGCACGAATTGATGCGCGACCTCTACTGATGTAATGGGTAGATATTAGCTGATTGCTGTTGATGCATTGTTTATGCTGTAAAAAAACCGTTTTTTTTTTTTTTTTTTTTTATCTGTAATAATTCAGAGCCATAAATATCACAATAAACAAAGTGATGTTCCACTTCCTTTTATTAAGGAATCAATGACATTAGAAATATTACGAGCACCCGTTCGCGTTCGTTCCGGTGCGGCACAAACTTAATGAAGTAACATTGCTACACTTGCAAGAAGATTCTAAATTTCATACTTTCCACTTTGAGGTAGTTAAAACATTTAAATTTGGAAAGAATTATTCCTTGCGGGATCCCCTTAAAATATGAATTTTCTAACCTCACATCGTTTGAAATATCCAGAGCAGAGACAATATATAATAGAGACCACGCACTATCTATCTTGCCCATGTTAACGCGCAGTGGCAACTTTTTTTTTCGGGGTCTCAACAGAACACCGCAAACATGGACCATCCATTGACTGATGAGAAAAGTCGTTGAGATTTTTTCCTAGTGAAACCAAAGCACCGAAATTGCATCAGTCAACGGATGGTCCATATTGGATGGTGCTCCCTCATGCTCCTTATAGTTAATTTCTGTTGAGCTCTGAAAAAAAAGTCAGCCACCGTGCGCACCGTTAGTGCATGGTCTCTATTATATATTGTCTCTGGAAATATCCAAAGAAATACTATACATATCCAGATCTCTACTTACGATTTAGTGAAGAGCCATCGGACGATGATTCAACTTGTAACTGGATATTATCCATCTGAACTTGCGCCTTCATAGGTTGAGGGATCTCTTGAACTATCTCATCTCTTGGGCCTGAAAAATTGTAATCGTAAAGTCTGTAAGCTTGCTTGAA
Organism: Trialeurodes vaporariorum; assembly: GCA_011764245.1. NCBI lineage: Eukaryota > Metazoa > Arthropoda > Insecta > Hemiptera > Aleyrodidae > Trialeurodes > Trialeurodes vaporariorum. The sequence goes on from VMOF01000001.1 coordinate 43,437,086, forward strand.
CCATACAGGGATCTTAGTTTAACTTCTACAAAACTTCTCATGGGTTGGTTACCCATACATGCACTTAAATTTTTAAAATTTGATTTTTTTTTTTTTTTAAAAAAACACCTACATAGATATATTATGGTCTTGAGTGATGAAGCATACATAAGTAGTAGTGGTATTAGTAGTAAATTCCAGCAACCAATAAATGTTCAGTCCCGACAGTCCAGCACCCAGATGATTGGTGAGAACATACGGCCATTTGAAACCACACGTAAACGCTCACCATCCAACATCTTTCGGGGACCATCTGTACCGAACATTTATGGGTCCCAGCTACCTAAACCATGTGTTTGTTATGCTGGTATTTCACAGCAAAAGACAAGACTCAGAAGTCAGAATACAAAAAGAAGATTTCAAGAGTACACACGGACTGGTGTGCTCTCTAAATTTGTTGTTTTTTTTTTTTGCGTTTTTCTTCGTTTTTTCTTTTCTCCTTTTTTTTTCCTTTTTTTAAAACAGTTACTCTATCTATAATCATCTTATTGTTAGAGCTCGAATCAGAAGTGTAGGCGCACCTAGACTATAATCTTTGGCGATTTTTCAATTGCCATTCCTTCCAACCAAAACAAAACTTGCCTTCGATTGATAACTTTTTATTTTAAAGCGTTCCTCCATGAAAAGCCAACGCTTAGCTTCATTTTCATTTTGTAACACCAGAAATAATGTAAAAAAATTCCAAAGATTATCAGTCTAAGTGTGCCTACACTTCTGAAACGACATCTAGTGACAGTACGTTTATTTTCCTTGTCTTGAGAAAAACTCAGTATTTTAATTCCAGCTGGATGAGGGCCATAAAAATATCCAAAAAACAGTTTTTTGAGTCACATCAGCCAAAACTGATTGAAAATTGGAGCTCAGCAAATATGACAGATGGGTTGTTATATTAAAGAATCGTTGGATATATGTACTATCAAACTCTCAAGTTTTGGCAATAAGAATTCAAGATGAATGGTCAATCTTTGTGTAGTTGAAGTGTACCTTCCCTCCAGACTCCTCGTGCATTCTTTACTGTCATATTTATTTATTTATCAATCAATTAATTTATTTATTTATTTATCTATCCATCTACTTATTTATGTATTTAAGTAGCAAACGGGCAAACTGTCTGAGTGAAAGACAAATAATAAGAAACAGAAAAGATGACTAACTTAAACACAAACAGAATAAAAAAAGTAAATAGAACAAATAAAATTAATAAAACTCAAGAATATGGTATTTGGTATTAAACTTAAAAAGTGAAAAAATATCAAGATTGCGGAATGCGGATGGAGGAGGGCAAGGCATTTATATTTCAAATGAATAAATAAATAAGTAAAAAGGTAAGTAAATATATAACCTAGCAAAAATTGCATTTTTTTTTTAGAAACAAACCACGTGAAAAGCACAAACTTACTTTCTTCTTGAGAAGTATTAGAAATTCTTGAGGTCTCTCGTTTTCTGTCACCAGAAGCTAGAAATCTGTGCATTTGCTTCAAAACCTTTTTTTGTGATTTTGTTGGTCTGAAGTCTAAGGCTGCACACCTACAGTATAAAAACAGCAAACAAAACTTTTAGGCTTCACGGTTACAAGTCTATAACCTGTAAAACTAAAAGACTTTCACCCAAATGCTCAGGACTAGTCACTCGGATCAAAACTGAAAACTGTACTTATCTGGGTTCACAGGTCAAAACTCGATTTTTGACAGGAGTCCAGTGAATTTGGGCCAGTAATATGTTCAGGCTTAGATTTAAAGCAATTTCATTCAGAAGTGATTTTAACAGAGTTAACTTTGATCAAAGATATGGTAACTATATGACATTTGCTAGCCTTTGGATAGCAGTAAATTGGACACATTTATACTAAACAGACTAGTGATGGAGCCGGGATTCGATTGGATTCGATCCACTGAAATCACGACTTCGAATCCGAATCCGATCGAGATTTCTAAAAATCGCGTAAATATGCGCGTGTCCTCCGCGTTGGGCGAGATTACCCGCGCGCATATCCTCCACGTATGGAAATGTGACCCGCGGGTGTATTCCGGCAGTGCATCCAACCGAAAAACGGACTATAGAAATCCCAAAGCTCTAAGACCACGCACTGCCGGCCGAAATATCCATCCCTCAGAACCCTCCGTGAAAATGGCTTCGTTTAATGGTTTTTCTGTTTCTGACCACTCTGCTTGGAATTTGCAAATTACTGCTCCCTAGAAATGGTTCTTTAGATGACACCTACTGTCCTATCCTTCCCAAAAATGTTGACTCAAATAAACCGACTGCACATGAGATATGATGGTAAATGAATGATGAGACAATGAGTTACCAGATCAAAACTGTCTTTATAATCACTATTTGGTGATATACTCAACACAGAACCTAAATCCAAACCAAAAAAAAAATGTATGCTTTTTGATGATTTTACATAGATAGAATTTAAGTAAATAGTAGGGGTTCTTAAAGTAAATGATTTGAAAATACTGCAAATGAGGAAGATTCGCGATGGTTCAAGATTCGGATTCGGATTCCAAGCTTCGGGTGTTATAATCTAGGATTCGGATTCAGGTTCGGCAAAATTTTGGATTCGACCCATCACTAAAACAGACCTAATAGTATTTTGACGATATCATTTAATCTCGACTTTTTAATTCCCTTAAAAATAATCTGATGAATAAATGGCATGATAGTTTCAGGAACAAGACTTGCCGTAAAGAAGGAGAGTTTCTGAAAGTTTCAAGAAATTCTTTACACAAAGTCTAATTTTAAATTAATATTAAAATCAAGAAAAAATAAAAGGCAACGTCTAAAGTCGATTAGGTCCCTTTACTATAAATGAGTCCAATTATTAAAACCCAAACCTGCGAACGAGCAAAATACTAGACAGGTCACTTTTTAGATAAGAGATTGAGGATACTGTTGGGAGGTATCCTGCAGATTAAATTTCCAAGAATTTTACAAATCTCTACTTAATTGTCAAGTTTAAAAAAAAAAGCATTACTTTATAGTGTACATAGGACAGCAGGTTTCAGCCATTGTAGGTTTGTAGCAGTAACTTCCACTCCTTCTCCATCCTCGATCAATGAGATTTTGATAGTTTTCTACTGACATTTGATGAGCCCACATTCCTAGAACAATGATAAAATTGAATAGAGACGATTGACAATTGATTAGATTGGAACAGTTATGAGGTGATGCCCTTGGTAAACATGAGTGACAGGTCTTGCAAAAAAGAAAAAGAATAATAACACTAATAATAATAATAATAATAAGAGCTCTTTTCTAGGGGGCAGCGCAACATTTTGCAAAAAATCTGTCTCTGAAAGACTTAAATACCCCCCTCAACGTCGTATGAGGGGCATTGAATCATACTACAAACATATTTAATTTTTTATCTTTTGTACAAAGCGATGAGGAGACTATAAAGCCGCGCTAAGCCAACAGCTTAAGGCAATTGTTTGATCCCTCTCAACACCACAATAATTGCAGACATGTAAAAATAATATTAGCAATAAGGAAAAAAAGAGCAGAGAAAAAAAAACAAATGAAAATAGACAGGAAGATATAAACAGAAAAATAAAATTATGTCAAGGAGTCGGCACATCCTGAATAGAGTTAGGGGTTTCAGCTCAATCGTCGAAACGGTCAGTTGTCGAAACGATCAATTGCCAAAAAAGGTCAATCGTGGAAACAGTCAACCATCGAAATGACAAAAGCAAAACTGATCTACGTTTATTACATTTTTATGGTCTTCAATCTATTGTGTGTTTATTTTACATATTCCTACTTCACAAATATAAGTACATATTTCCTGTGCATTATCTAGGCAAACCAACTGAAGTTTCACAGCAGCGAAGCCGTCTCAATTATTTTTCCCTGACTACCAAAACCTCAATCTTTACCTGGAGAAAAACTTGAGTTGTTTGTCCATTGTTTAGATTTGCTTCCTATTTAGTTATGAAACCTGTGGAGTTTTGGTTAGATTAAGTAAGAGGGACCGCTAATGTATTTTGACAAATGACCCTACTCGCTTTTGCAATTGAGTTTCCGATGATTGCCCTGTAGCCAAATTAAAGGAGACATGAAGTAAATCCAAACAAAGAATTGGAAGGAAAAAAAATTAAATCTGAATTTTCTCAAAATAAAAATGGAAAAATTGCTAGCAAAATGCGGTGACTCTAAAATCCAAATGAACCTCATTAAAAAATTTGATTTTAACCCCATCTACTTGTCATTCGATAGAATCTACTTTATCAAAGAGTGTGAGTGCTTCAGGAGATCACCCCCTCCCCCACGCTCAGAAGAATATATATACATTTGAAACGATAAATTATTTGAAAAAAACTACTCTAGCCTTCTGTTAAGACATCACGACTGTCACTCGGTAAAACCTCCGCTCAAAAAGTTGACATTGCTTCCAAAGTAGGTCGCACATCAGGTGATGCAGAGCGCACCTACCAATCATTTAGCATTGGTTGGCATGTAACCATATGCACTCTTACACGCTATCTACTTTCGCATATTGAAATCAATATCTTGATCGGTAGGAAATGTTTTGGCTCTGGCAGGTAATCACACGACAGCAGTCAAACGTCAAGTAAACTAATGCAAGCTCTTCCTTAGTGACAGTTGAAGTGCACTGAACGTTGGTCTTCAGAAGCTTCACAAATGTTAGAAATTCTTACTTACATTATATACAGCCAATGGTTTTCATACAAGCACAAAATGAGGTCACATTTGCAACAAACAGTGAAGGAGAGAGAAGACAGCAGTTCAATCGTCTTCTCGGGAGAGAGCAAAACAGGTTGAGGTTACAGAAACATGTACACATTAAACGAAGTGCAGAAAGAACAGAAGCTACCACTCACCATGCCTAATTATGGAATCAGTTTTTTTACAGTAGCCGCAACGGTATTTATTACTATCAGAGTAAAATTCAACGATAGAGAAGTCTGATGCCATGATGAGAGAGAATGCCACTTAATTCAGAACTAACAGAAATCAGGACTGCGACGAACAGGAATCGAAAACAATTAGGGCCTTGCCTCTACCCCTACAAATTAAAATTCACGATACAACAATTTTACTTCAATTTTCTAAAGGCAAATTGACAAGGTTTTGTCAAACAAAACACAATAGAAATCCCAAACCAACATGAAAGGGGAGATTAGAAGAGAATAATGGACGAAACGGTAACCTAACCTCTCTCACTCTGATAATCTCAAAGAGTAATGTCCAAACTCAAACTGTCTCATCGGTCTCATCAACTCCGGATTTACGTAATCTCTGGTTTTACTTTAGTAACCTTTGGTATTCAGGCGGCGATAGAAATGGAAAGGCATGTGAATTCGACAAGCAGTCGGTCAATTTGTCTTTAGCTTTAAATATAATAATAATTATTTACAAATTATTGAATTCCCCAAGTGTAAAGTTTTTTGCTGATTATTACCTCCTGAAGTTTCGAAGTTATAAAATAAAAAATGTCCTCTCTTCTACGCTCAGCAAATCATCTCAGGCTCTGTTTTAACCTCAATCGTGCTCTGATCACCTCGGCACCCCGCACTTATCTCCGAGGGAAAGTTCTTGGAAAGCAAATTTTGCCTCCTACCACTACCTTTAGGTGAGATTTCATGGATAATGCTTTAAATATATCAGTCCTATGCGTGGATCTACTGTGTTATCATCACAATTTTTGGAAAAATAACTTTGAAGGAAACCATTCCAACCCTACTGCGTGGTCACTTACCATTTTATCAGTTACGTGGTTTCTCCTCATTTGCTATTTAGGCCAGAAGAAGTCGGAATGAAACTCAATTTATCTCTACGATGAAGAGCTGGTAGATGATGGGCCAATCTCCCATCCTTATCGGAACGGTGTGACCTTGATCACATCAAAATAGTCTGTCCCACAATCAGCTTTGGTGGCGGTCGACGAGACTTGAAAGATAGAGGCCGTTTCAGATAGCTTCGGTTCTGACAGTTCTTTGTTTACATGCGCGGATGGACGATACTACGTCCTCCGCGCACGCCCGCTTCAGTGTTACCACCCGCAAGAAAACTTCGACCCCGCTCACTACGCGAATAACTAGAGCTATTTGCTGCGTAATGGATTCGGTTAGCATCGTAAATAGTAAATATTTTATTATTTACTAATTACGATAATTAACCGAGTCTATTACGCGGCGGAAAGTTCTGATGATTCGCGCAGTGAGAGGGGTCGATGTTTTCACGCGGGTGGTAACACTGGATTCCGCGTATGTAAACAAAGAGCTGTCAGAACCGAAGCTATCTGAAACAGCCTCTACCAAGTTTGAATCTCTTGATCATTTGCTGGAAATGATGCTTGTCATTTTCAATCATAATGATACTGTTAGTACTGTTAGATAGAGGTGTTCAGAAGATTTAACAGAAGTATACATTAGTTAATGTAACTGCTCCAACGCAAGCTTAGTTAAAATTAAGTCCAGTTTCAATTGTGTTGCCAGGCCTTGCGTTGAGTTTTGTTGTGTTATCAGCATTTTGACTGAAAAAGAGGTGAGAAAGAAAGTTATTCCTAAAAGCGCAAGGATCTAACATTACTCTAGTATCCAGGATTTCAAAAAGCGTGTCTTGACAAGTTAAAATCATAAAACTTTGATCGTATTTGGTCGCCGAACAAGGTAGAATTGACTTGATACAATTACTCTTCAATCACTCATTATTTCTTCACATTTATTCATTCTTAAACTTATTCTTTCAGCAAACATCTTTCATCTTATGCAGAACCTGAGGGATCATTTGGACAAAGTATTGATAGTGCTGTCGAAAAATTAGACAGAAATGTGAGGCGAACATGCCGAGTAAATAAAATTGAACTCGAAAATGCGATCAGAATAGTTTACTCATCTCGTAAGTTTCTCATTTCTCTTTTATCAGCAAATCAGAAACTTGAAAAAAAGTAAAACTTGAATTCTGTTATAGCCTGTCCCAGGAAAGATTGGATTTGACACTTCCATGGTTTTTATGAAAACGTCAGCTTCTCTTTGCTCCTAACCAATCAGGTTGCCCTATCTGAGGATGGAAGCTGATGTTTTCATTCAATCCAACAGTTGTCAAGTCCAATCATTCTTGGGACAGCCTACACTGGGTTGAACTCAACTACGCTCTGATTCCTACTTATTTGCTCTAATCTTTAAGAGCAAGTTTGGGGGGGGGGGGGGGGGGGGACTAAATTTTCAAGTTCTATAATTTGACTTTCAGCTGAATCAAGTTTTCAAAAATATTCAAACTATAACTAGTTAATTAACATTTTCAAGCAGTTGCACTTGATTACCAGGGGTCATAGAGTTTTGACTCGAGGCTCAAATTTTGTTTGTTCCTGACTGTCCTCCGACTAACGTAACTTTCGGCGTGCACAAACTCTGTACCAATCATGACCTGTCAACAACTCATTAAAAGCCCATCTTGAAACAATTCTTTTTCAGAATAAAACTGAGTTTTTTCTAAGAGATGCTACAAAGAATACCATTGCCTGGAATTTTTTTAAATATCTTTGGTAAAAGTTATTCTTTATACCAAATTCTTTACAGTAGGTACTGTCTTTGAAGCTCTTTGAACAAAGGGCTTGGAAGAACATAATTTTTCTTATATTTGTCTATTCTTGTTTTTGAGAAAAGGAATAAAACCTCTTTCTGTCTGAGGCTCACTTTTTGTGGAATGACCTTGTTGACCCATGAAATTAAAGGATGAAAGAAGAAACTTAACCTATTCTACAGAACGACTAAGATGTAGGATATTTGTTATGTCGAGAGGCAATTTACATGCTCAGGCATTTTACAATAGGCTTGTTACTTGTTCAGCCAAATAGCATGCCACGCATTACATGGCCGCAAAAAATCAGACTCGGTACTAATTGGTGCTACTAAATAATCGTCTTGAAATTCAATAGACTGTTTTAGAGGAGCGATATATCGTATCGATTGCCGTCCGAGGGCCTCTGGTTCCAAACAAACTCTGGTTCAATGTAATTTCCCCATAAGCGAACTTTTGAGCGGAAATTTAGGGTAATAAATCAAACAATTAATGCGACCTTTTTTCGATTATGAATTCTACGTCCTCGAAAATACTTAATATTGCCTGGTTCCACCCGTAAAACTGCCGGAATCAACAAGATATTACAGATTAAACGATGCGTATGGAGGTTGGAATTGGTTGGAATCACCCAAATGTCATTGTTGTTGTTGTGGAATTGGCGGGATTTCGGGCGATTCTAACCTACAAATGCAACATTTAATCTGTAATATCTTATTGATTTCGGCAGTTTTAGTCAAGGAACCAGGCATACTCAAGTATTTTCGAGGACGTAGAATTCATAATCGCAAAAAGGTCGCATTAATTGTTTGATTTATTACCCTAAATTTCCGCTCAAAAGTTCGCTTATGGGGAAATTACATTGAACCAGAGTTTGTTTGGAACCAGAGGCCCTCGGACGGCAATCGATACGATATATCGCTCTACTAAAACAGTCTATTCAGACCATTCAAAAGCTAACAAGCTGACACATCTAGTGATTTTTACGGATCAGTTTTCTTTTTTACCATTTCCATCAGAATATCATTTCAACGCAGCGTGCTCCAATGCCTGTGTCCTCTTGCTTTGCAGCATTACAATAAGAGACTCTTTTACTGAAAATCGAATGGAAAAAAATTACTTGATTTGATTGCTGATTGGCTTTTGAATGAGCCTCAGCCAAGAGTCTCACATGTATATGTTGCAGGCAAATCGCAAGCCGCTTATTTACCCTATGAAAAAATTTAGCTAAAACGTAATGGTGACGTACAAAATAAATATATCGAGATTTGATTCAGCTCATTCTAAAGCTAATAAGCTAACAACCGTACTGATATCCACAGATTTTGTTTCTCTCAATTGGTCCTCTTTTTATGAACTTTTAAAGCGATTGAATACAGCGTTCAAAAAGACTTCATTTAAAACACCGTAGGTAAAGAACTAATCAAAATAAACGAATTCTGATGAAATCACCATTTTCTTCAGCTTATTAGCTTTCAAATGAGCTAAAGTAAATCTCAATACAATTAGTTTGTAAGTCACCGTTACACTTGATCTGAATTTTTCTGATAGTAAATAAGCGACTTGCTCTTTGCTTGGGCAAATTGCAAGCTGATTGCGATTTGCCTAAGATTACGATTTGCCTGCAACATATATTATGTTTTCGTAATTTCACCACTTATTGCCCATACCTGCTTTCGTGCCACTTTGTGTAGAACATCCTAATTTCTGCAAAGATGAAGCACTAGTGTTCAGGATTCTTTCAGTATTGTTGAAATATTAATCCTTAAAAATGAGTATTTATGCTTTAATGATCACTCTGAATGGTTTGCGACAGGCTCATTGACAGGATCTCAAGCCTTGTTATTGCTTAGATGTTGCGGATCTTTGCTACCGGAAGTGCCTCCTGAAAAACGAACAGCCAAAGCAGAGGAATTGTGGAATAGATTCGAGAAAATGGGTAATTCAAAACTTTTAATTCTGTATCCTGTTTTTTCGATGCTGGTGTTTTTTTGTTTTTAGTTTTGCTTTTCTGAAGAGTTACTGTGGTTGAGCTCTAACAGTATTGTCACGTTGTGACGAAGTAATAGTTACTGAAGTTGTGATGACTTGTTTGGAGAAAGAAGTGAGAAATAAAATGTAATGTTTTTAAAAAAAAAAAGAAATGAAAGAAAAAGAGAAACACACAGGAAAAACCGGTGTTGGGCGAGGAATATTTGAGTTGTGTGGTAACTATAAGGAAAGTTTTCTGATTGACGAAATATTCGCTTGAATAGTCAGATAACACGGCTTTACCAAACACTTCGGAAGGTACCCTCAATGTTACTGGAGGACTAATTATTATATTATTTTTTGCCCAATATAGCTCACATACATATTTGGATAGTATATGATGCCAGGGACTAATAATAACACAATGTCCGCAGTATGGTCTTAAACGGGTGTATGCCCTTTTACCAAAATATTCCTCAATTACTATCTTTTTTTCATGTTAATTTTGATTGTTTTCAGGGGTAAAATTTGATATAAGCCATTACAATGCACTTCTGAAAGTTTATCTGGAGAATGAGCATAAATTTTCGCCGACAGAGTTTCTTGCTCGTCTCGAGGAAGGAGGCATCCAGCCAAACAGAGTTACTTTTCAGCGTCTCATTTCACACTATTGCCTAGTTGGTGACATCGACGGAGCAACCAAAATTTTGGAATTTATGAAATCAAAAGACATGCCTATTAATGAACAGATCTTCAATTCTTTGATCTGGGGCCATGCAATAAACAAGTAAGAACTTTTCGCTACCTTCTCTCCAAGTCTCCCCGAAATATCCGACCGTTACCTCATGAGATAAAATGTTAACCCCTTGACATGTGAATTTTAAGTTAAGTTCTCACAACTTATATCAGTCCTACCAATGTGAGAAGAAAGAAAAAACTGTAAAAAGTTGGCTACCGTGTCTCTGATTACCCCGTGATCAATGCCCATGGCGCTATCTCTTGGAAAACAGAGAACTACAAAATTTCGCAAAATTTGGTTTCGTAGGATGTCCTGTTGGTAACCACAATTAAAGTAAATCTAATATAAAACGGTAAGTTTAAAAAAAAATTCTATTTCATAAACTTTAAACATTTTATGGTCCCTTCATTATTCCCATAAACTAAACCATGTTGCTACAAATGGATGTTACGCGCATATTAGGCTGGTTTTTGTATACTAGTTTCGAATTTTCTTGGAAGGAATGCGTGTTTTGTAGACTGTCCCTTTTTCCTGATCGCATCTCATCTGCACAACATTTTCCAGGAAGGAATCAAACTTCTTCTAGGTAATCAAAAGTAATTGGTCAAAAGTAACTGACCTGTAGACTGTTTTAGTAGAGCAATATATTGTATAGATTGCTGTCTGAGGACCTCTGGTTCCAAAAATCCAAACAAACTCTGATTCAATGTATTTCCCTCTTAAGTGTATCTTTCAATGGAAATTTAGGCTATTAAATCAGACAGTTTGTCATCCTCCGCACGAAGGGACGTATCTCCATTGTGATGTTTCAAAATCTCAGCGACTATTCTATCTTTTCACGGGCTTTCATCGGCGCATGATTGCTTAAAAATTCCTGAAAATCTCAGTGATTTTCTTCACAGATATGAAGAAACATGCCCGAAATATTCAAGAATTTTAATGCGAAAATGAAAAAATAGAATAGGTGCGAAGATTTCGAAACGTCACAATGGGAATACGCTCCTTCGTGCCTAGGACGACGAATTAATGCCACCTTTTTGCAATTATAAATTCCACGTCCTCGGAAATGTTTTTTATCCCTGGTTTCATGATGAAAACTGCAGAAATCAGCAAGATATTACGGATTAAATTATGCATTTGGAGGTTGGAATGGCCCAAATGTTATTGTTGTTGTTTTGGAATTGGCGGGAATCTTGCGAGAATTTAGGTAATACCAACCTCCTAATGCATTGTTTAATCTGCAAAAGCTTGTTGATTTTGGCAGTTTTAGTGGTAAAACCAGGCGTAGTTAAGCATTTTTGAGAATGCTCAATTCATAATGGCTAAAGGTGGCATTTAATAGCCTAAATTTCCGTTCTAAAATGCGCTTATGGGGAAAATACATTGAATCGGAGTTTGTCTGGAACCAAAGGTCCTCGGATGACAATTGATATGATAAATTGCTCTGCTAAAACGCTCTATTGATCCACAAATAGAAAAAACGACCTTCACGAATATAATGTTTGTCTCTTTGCTTTTTCTTTTGTAGTGATTTTGACAGTGCCGAAGGAATCATCAGTACTATGAAGGATGCTGGCATAAAACCAAGCAACGAGACGTATGCAGCATTGCTAAGGAGCCATGCTAAGGCTGGCAACATCAGCAAAATAAATGAAATAATTAACCAGTGTGAAAGTTCTGACATTTTTTTCTTAGACACAGATATACTTGAAGTTGCTTACCAGCTAGCTGTAAACGGACATACTAATCTTATATCTGAGGTAAATTTTTTAATTTTTCAGTGAAATAGCTGGATCATTTCAGGTGATCTGGTGATTGTAGGCCAGGGACTAAAAAATGTTACGTCCTCACGGTCCTGCATGCAGATGATCCGTGAGCACTTAAGGGGGGTTAAAGCCACATTCAATCATACTTTCGTATGCACCTTTCAACAAATTTTGGATGATTGTCAAGCCGCAACATAATTCGGTCCCTGAGGGATAAACCGTTTGAAGCAAGTTTAAACTTAAGGAAAACCACTGTTGCCAAATTGCACGCTTTGCCACTGTACCCAACGAATTTCAAACACTGGTTGCCAGATATTTTTTTGCTACTACTATTTTTTCGTTTTGTTTGGTTTTTATTTTTGTTGAAATTGAAAATTCAGTTTTCATTGTATTTTATTTCATAACTCCTCCAACCAAATGTAAAAAAATAAAAAGCTTTTAAAATAAAATTTGACGATCGTAACAAAATACAAAATAATTATAATTAAATATATTTGTGAAAATAGGAATACCCATAAAAATTGTTATAAGAAATTACTTGGAAGGAAGATGCTCTAATTATTGGTGCATTGGTGCAAATGATTCTACAGCCAAAAAGATTATATCATACAGACGGAGTGCATCCTATACCGTAACATTAAGCCGGGTGAGGCAAACTTAGTGTACACTACAATAGGCAGATGGGCGAGTTAATTGTTTGAAATTAGGGGTGGAATGTTCAACTAATGACATACAAACGGACATAACCTCCTTATTCAACCTTACTACTTCAGAAAATTTGGGATCAAAGATTAATGAAACACTAATTAATGACCATTATTTTGACATTAGTTTAATTTTAGTTCAAACAAAGTTATGCAAATTACTTACAAAATGAGAAATAGTGCGCAACTTTCATTCACTCTTAAGATGGCGTTGGTTTGTCTGTCACCAGTTTTATCAAAGATTACCTTCGAAAGATTACCAATTTCACTTTTGATGCAACTGTTGAGCAAGCTGATGACTATTGTGCATTTTTGGTGAACATGGGAAGTACTGCAAGTTTGCCTTGAAAATCTTGTTATGCACTCCGTCTATATGATTATTGTATGATATAATATCTTTGGCTGCAGCAAACATCCACTTCTAACTTATCAATGCTATGAAAATTTACAGCTGATGGGTCATTCCATGCCACATCAACCAAAAAAAGTGGAAAATTTTCATGACCATCTCCGATTTTGATAAAAATTGGGGGGGGGGAAATTTGAAGGGGTTTAAGAGGTAACTTGCAGTCAAATTGTGCCTCAAAATGATGACGTTTGTGCTGAGAAAATGGTTCCCTCTGTTCCCTACTTTGCAATAATCCTGGAAAATCTCTAAAATTCCCAATGTAATATTACGGGAATTATTTCCCAATTTAATATCCTTGTTGCGAACTCAAAAAATCAATAACTTTGTTTTCATTTACTTTGTCTGATGTTTAAACCAGATTCTTGACAAAATGCCCAAATCCAGCCACAGTTACAATCAAGATGTGATCAATACCATCTTGAGGCTGATCGCAGCAGGACAAGAAGATGCAGCATATGTGTTGTATGAAACAATGGAAAAAACATCTTCTCGAATGAACGAAAGTGGCGAAGGCTCAATTGAGGGCTCTAACGATGGAAATTTTTTTGTCCGACAGTTAGTCCTATGCAATCGTGTAAGTAACCACTGTAACATCTCTCTGTAACATTCTATGGGCTTTGCCTTCTAGCGGTCGAACCCCCTCTTGGGAGCCGCTTCACGGCCCCTCCAATTTCTTGCAATTTTCTGATTTGGCAGAATCTGAAATTTTTTGGACTCACCAGCGTTAAATGTCTGACTTGAAATTTGGATTGTGGTGGACGTATTGCAAAGATTGATAGCAAAGTAAAGAAAACTTATTTTTAAATCGATACTCCCAGAGTAATATAGGGGTTGGGGGGGGGTCACCCCCAAAACAATGTTGATGCGAGAAAGTGTTCATGAGGTGTTTCCTGCAGTTTCTTTAGTTCACTCAGTCATCTTTGCTGGTTTTACGTAAGAATGAAGTATTCTATCCCATACAACAAAAGGTAGCAAGAGCCCCATTAAAATGGTCTAATGAACTGAGAAGAGTTTTTTCATGACCCTCCTGTTAATTGCATTTTTTGTTGGTTTTAAATTTCAGCCTCTTGAGAAGATAAAGCACTACACAAGTTTATTTGCTCAGGAAAATTCCAACCCAGGTGTTTATGCAATTGCAGTGAGAGCAGCCCTCCACAAAGGAGATATTGAGCTCTCAAAGAAAATCTTACTCTTCTCTGAAGAAAACGGCTTTCAAATTAGGCCTCATTATTTCTGGCCCCTCATCAAGGCTGCAGAGAATAGAAAGGATGCTGATGGTAATCATTCAATAGTATATAAATTTAAAATTAGTCTAATTAAAATCCATCAGTTGTCGCACGTATAAAACGCACTTGCAAGAAAGGCGCACCCCAAATTTTGAGTGGGCAAAAAAAGAAGAAAAAATCCCCTGCGTGAAAGCTGCACATTTTGAGGGTAGAGGACAAGGAGAGTAAAAAATTGAGATAAAATCTGAAAAAGGAGGAAAGGCAAAGCTTTCTGACTTCCGTGGCAATGACAGACTTGCTATCTATCCATCTTTTATTACCATCAAGAGTCGGCAGACTCGCCATGGGTCGCCTTGTCCTCAAGATTTCTCAGGACTTTCGGTTCGTCGGCTTCAGTTTGCATGAAAAAGGGGCGCAGCGCTGCAGTGCTCTTCTCGGCGCGGGCTAGAGTACGGGTGGTACCGCACCGTATCTTCTTGGCGCATGTCAAGACAGAGGTTATGGGGTTCTTTGGGTGATTTAGCCCTTTTGATTTTCGGATCCTAACTGCAATCTCAAAATTGTGTGATGAGATTCTTCAGATTACTTTCCTGTAACTTTCGCAATGATGAACAAAATTGGTCATTCCTCTCTACATGTGTTCAAAAGACGTTACAGGATGATAACAAACAAACAAAACAACAAAAAACTGATATATCATGCTTTTTTCTGTAAACCTTACAAATAAGGCGCACCCCGATTTTGAAAAGTCGAAAAGTGGAAAATAGATGCGTCTTATACGCGTGACAATACTGTGTTCACAAATTTTATTTTTTGCTGTTTTATTTATGAAAAAAAAAAAAAAAAAAAACTAAATATATTTAGAGCACTTTACCTCCTTGAGTGCTCTAGGTATTTCCTTCCCAAACTTGAGAGTCCCTGGCAGGTCGCCGTTACTCTCCTCTTTCCTATCCTTTGTTTTGAGAATACTTTGATTGTCTTTCCTACCCCTTCTTTTTTTATGCAGTCCAGTCGTTCGCTGTGAAATATCAGCTTAACGAACCACATGTTTGGGCGGCTGGACTTTACTACATCTACTACTACTACTACTTTTTATTTTTTTTTATTTTGAATTCATGCTCTAAAAAATGGCAGGTCTAATTAAGATGCGTTTTAACAAAACTGACCTTATCCACGCCGACCAACATTTTCAGGAGAGCAAAACTAAGGAGTTGGGGTCAAAATTGAAGCTGTTCCCAGATAAAGGGCTTATAAAGTAATAAGTGTGCTCATCTGAATGAATTCTAATGAGATCGTAAGGCTTATTTTCTCGGAAGTGCGCAACTGATATCTCATTGGCCCTTCATCTGGAAACAGCCTCATTTATGGGTTATTATGTTTTGATGTCAAATGCTCTCTAGTTGCTTTATGAAGAACTACACAAAGTTTTAGTTCATAATTTAGCTTATAAGGGCGGTAAAACTGCATGTGATTAAAAAAAAATTGCTATTGTCTATGGACATTTCAAAACTGTAACTCTGTTTTTCTCAAAAGCTCAAGTTATTTCTATTTAAAACTTTAAATTCCTCCATTAGGTACATTTTCTCATTTTTGCGCGTTTTTTGTCTTGAACTGTTCCTAATAACTTCTCCTATGCAGTGGTAACAATATCTCAATGCGTCTGTTGCACACTTCAGCTAAATCGTTTTAAATTATCAATTCCTTCGTATAAAGCCTTAGAAATGACTATGACAGCGTCAGAAAACACCATAAATCATTAATAAACTTGCAAATTGCAAAAAACACTAGACACTATTCACCCCTGTATCTTTTCACCACGTGCACAATATTTTGCGGGGTAAGGGCGGCACATTCAAATAATCATAGCCGACTGTCATCACAGCTGTCTTCATAAACGAATAAGCAGTAAACACTGATGGTGTCTGTTTGAATTCTCATGTTTCCTAATCATCATCCTTGAAACCCTGTGTGTTATTGTTTCATTTTGATAATTTTTCGACACAAATTTCAGTTTCCGTACCGTTCACAACCTATTGTGAGGAATTGAGGATATTAAGACGTCAGAATTCGAACAGACACCGTCAGTGTTTACTGTTAATTTATTTGTTTATGAAGTTAGGTGCGATGACAGTTGGCCATGATTATTTCAATGTGCCACGCTAACCCTGCGAAATATCAAGCATGTGGTGGAAAGCTACAGGGGTGAATAGTAGGGTGCGCCGAAAAAGGGCTTTTTTTGAAAATCGATGACGCCTAGCAGGGCGATTGTTCCTCGGCCGAAATGATGAGACATGTATTTCACAGATTTAGAAAATTTTGATTCCTT
Organism: Trialeurodes vaporariorum; assembly: GCA_011764245.1. Lineage (NCBI taxonomy): Eukaryota > Metazoa > Arthropoda > Insecta > Hemiptera > Aleyrodidae > Trialeurodes > Trialeurodes vaporariorum. The sequence continues at coordinate 43,453,814 of VMOF01000001.1, forward strand.
CCGGTTCCAGCGTTGCCAAATGTTTCGATTTTTTCGAAAAATTCACATGTTTTGACAATTTTTTTTCTCCGGAGATTTTTTAAGGCACTGTTAACAGTCAGCCTAACAAAAATACTCGTCTAGGATGTTTTTGGAGTCTTTTAAGACAAAAATGGTGAATTTTCATTGATTCTTTCGGGTTCCAGATTCGATGTATCGAATTTTGTCAAAATTAGCCCAAAAATTTAGGATTTTGCCCTGTTTTCAGTTAGAGCTGCAAATAACCTTGACGCCTATTTCTCAAGTGAATTCTTATGGTACATTAAGGTTCTGTGCCAAATTTCAGCTCAAAATCATAATACCTTCCAGTTCCAGCATTGCCAACTATGCGCTATTTTTTCCCAACATTCACGTTTTTTGACATTATTTTTTCTCCTGGGATTTTTTGAGGAACTGCTAACACAAACTATACTAAAAATACTCAATTAGGAAGATTTCAGAGTCGTTCAAGACCGAAATGGTGAATTTTCATCGATTCCTTTTCCAGCGTTGTCGTGTTTCTTCCGATTTTTCCCCAAATAAAAAGCTATATACTGTAGCTCTAAACTTTCTTACTAGGCTGCTCCTTAATGTAACAAACTAAAAGGAATGATGGAGCGGGTGCGTAAAGACGCTAACTCGACAGAATCGATGGTTTCATATCGATTTTTATGTTCCTAAATTCGATTTATCGTTCTTTTTCGATATTTTTTGTTATAAATGAGGTATAGCTGCACCGTGACAGTGAGTTGCTGTATTTTTCTGACACCTTCTTCATGCAATTAATCAAGAATAAAATATGTTTTTGTGAAACTAACAAACAATATTTCTATTTTATTCGATTCCAGTGTTGCCATTTCATCATAACACAAACATGTATTGACCATATTAACTATCTGAAAGATGGCAACAGAAATCCTTTTCAATGAATAATACAAGGTTCATGCGGGTAAAGTAAGAGTAATTTCCTTGCGACTTTTGACTTGTTACAGGAAAAAATATTGCTTAAACCTAATCTAAAGACATCCTACTTTTAACTTCATAATGAGTCTAAGTTGATGAACGTCCACTGGCGCAATCGCCCGAACAACTAATTTTTCTGAAACCACCTCATGTTCGCGCGGGTTTAATGGTGATGGCTTGCGCAATGTCGCAACAACAGATTCTCTACATTTAATCCTATGTAAATTAATCGATCTTCGAAGAATCCGAATTCTTGAGAAATCAATACATTTGCATACCTTCAAATGTAAAAAACATGGTTGCCATGGATTTCTGTTGCCATCTTTCAAATTGTTAATATTGTCAATTCGTGTTTAAGTTATGATAAAATGGCAACATTGGAATCGAATAAAACAGAATTTTTGTTTGTTAGTTTATCACAGTGGCGTAGCCAGTAATTTTTCTGGGGGGGGGGGGGGGTCCAGGGTCCAAAAATTGTCAAGGGGGGGGGGGGGTCCAAAGATATAAATTTGGTAAAATTTGTGTGAAAACAAAAATAATGACAATTTTTTAGAACAAATTTTGGTGTCAAGGGGGGGGCGGAGGGGTTCAGACCACCTGGAAACCCCCCCCCCCCCCACCTTTGACTACGCCACTGTAGTTTCACAAAAACATATTTTATTCTTGATTAATTGCATGAAGAAGGTGTCAGAAAAATACAGCTTCATCACTGTCACGGTGCAGCTATACCTCATTTATAACAAAAAGTATCGAAAAAGAACGATAAATCGAATTTAGGAACATAAAAATCGATATGAAACCATCGATTCTGTCGAGTTAGCGTCTTTACACACCCGTTCCATCATTCCTTTCAGTTTGTTACTTTATGGAGCAGCGTAGTAAGAAAGTTTAGAGCTACAGTATGTAGCTTTTTATTTGGGGAAAAATCGGAAGAAACATGACAACGCTGGAACAGGAATCGATGAAAATTCACCATTTCGGTCTTGAACGACTCTGAAATCTTCCTAGTTGAGTATTTTTAGTATAGTTTGTGTTAACAGTTCCTCAAAAAATCCCAGGAGAAAAAATAATGTCAAAAAACGTGAATGTTGGGAAAAAATAGCGCATAGTTGGCAACGCTGGAACCGGAAGGTATTATGATTTTGAGCTGAAATTTGGCACAGAACCTAAATGTACCATAAGAATTCACTTGAGAAATAGGCGTCAAGGTTATTTGCAGCTCTAACTGAAAACAGGGCAAAATCCTGTATTTTTGGGCTAATTTTGACAAAATTCGATATATCGAAACTGGAACCCGAAAGAATCAATGAAAATTCACCATTTTTGTCTTAAAAGACTCCAAAAACATCCTAGACGAGTATTTTTGTTAGGCTGACTGTTAACAGTGCCTCAAAAAATCTCCGGAGAAAAAAAATGGTCAAAAAACGTGAATTTTTTGAAAAAATCGAAAACATTTGGCAACGCTAGAACCGGAAGCAATCTAAATTTTCAAAATCGGTGAAATACGTGTCTCATCATTTCGACCGAGGAACAATTGCCCTGCTAGGCGTCATCGATTTTCGAAAAAAGCCCTTTTTCAGCCCACCCTATAGTCCGTTTCATTTAAATAGAAGCTTGAGCACGACTCTTTCCCCTCCGAGTTTTACCCTCTCTCTCGTACCTGCGATGACTCGAAACCTGTCCCATCGGTCGGGGATTCCGTCTTTCACAATAGACTGTCCTTTAGATAGCTGACTGCCTATTGTGACGGACGGAATCTCCTACAGATGGGGCAGGTCTCGAGGCATCACAGGTACGAGAGAGAGGGTTAAACTCGGAGGGGAAAGAGTCGAGCTCAAGCTTCTATTTAAATGAAACGGACTATAGTGAATAGTGTCCAGTGTTTTTTGCAATTTGTGAGTTTATTAATAAATTTTGGTGTTTTCTGATGTTGCCATTGTCATTTTTACGGCTTTTTACTTAAGAATTGACACTTTAAAACGATCTAGCCAAAGTGTGCAACAGACCCATTGTCGTCTGGGTGAAGAGAAGGTCGGTTTTGTCAGAATGTGTCACATATAAATCAAATCAATTTAAAATTAGGGCTGCTTATAAGTTATAAGTCATTTGTGAAGTACAGATGTTAAACTGACTACCAGTTATACCTGACAGATGGTTTAAGAGGCAGTTCTCTTTCATGACCGCTAGTCTACTGTCTGTCAGCACTGCACTAGCCGTCATGCATGATTACAGTGTGTTTTTTAACTCTTAATTATTTATACTTTCCAACTATGATAATCTTTTTGAATTTGCAATGAAGTGGTACTTATAACCTATCTATGTGTTCAGAAAATTCTACTAAGTTGATTCAAAGAGTTTGGAACAGGAAAATTCTTCTTCGTTTTCGAGGAAAATTACCTTAACCCTTTAACTGCTACGGACGAGTATACTCGCGGTGGAGGAACCTCTTCTCTTAGAGCTACAGACAAGTATACTCGTAATCGTGACTGGATTCCTCAAAACTCTTTTAAAAAAAAAAAAATTGTAAATTTGCACGGTTTCCCATTCACACCCTAGCTGTACCTGCATGCCTAACCTAGCAGTCAAAGGGTTAAAGGAAAACCCTGTGTTAATTTTCATAAGGCTGAAAAAGTTTGTACACTCACATTTCCCTCCATTTTCAGCCAGTCAGAGGCCGATTTTGAATTAGGCTCTTATCACCATTGACCACGCTAGCTCCCAATGTAATTGCGACTCATGTTTACTCTTTGCAATCAATCACAACGTGGCAGACCTGAAGGTACCCAATGTGAAAAATGTTTCAAAATTAATTAAAGTTTCAGTTCTGACTGTAGTAATTTATTCTACAACCACCACCACCACCACCACTACCACTACTACTACTACTACTATGTACTTCTTCCGGTACAAATGCTCTTCAAATTGTTCTCAGGTATCTATCAAGTGATTTATGTCATGATCAATGATTTCAATATATTTCAATTGCGTGAAACGATGAGGGAATTTGCAGTTCCTGACTTAATATCAATTGGAGAGCCGTGGGATAAAATCCATGAGACATTGACCTCACTGGGTGTTCCCTCTGGTGCAGTTGCAAGTCCCATCGCCTTAACCTTGTTGAGTAAATACAATATCAAAGATGCAGCTGTTGTGGGTAATGTATTCTTCCTTTATTATGTATTACACTTCTTATGCTACTGTTACAAACAAGCCGTACATATAGTGATATAGATGGGCTAATACGAGGGCCATTCGTAAAGTAGGAAAACATTGTGTATATCTCAAGAATCAAAACAGATAATGAATGAAATTTGAAAAAAGGGTCTTAGTCAACATACTCTCAGCTCTCTAACGATCTATAGTTTTTTAAATTTGGCTCTCTGGTTTGCGAGTGACATCAATTTTTCCAAACTCACCTCTGGTGACCGCATGCCCACCTCTGAACGCGCTGAGGAGCTCGTTAGGTGTCTGCATTTTTGCGATCAAATTTTTTTTTCTTCCTCAGGGTGTCACGCTTGGTGCGGTTTTCCTCCTGTCCTCTTTTCCTTACAGTAAGGGTACCTTGGTAGGAATCTCTCTTCCTTCCTTCTCCCTTTTTGTACTCTCAGTCCAGTTGTTCGCTTTGAAATACAAGCATAACGAACACAAGGTTTGGGCGGCTGGACTTTACTACTACTATACCAAAATGGAAAGGTTAAAAAATATGAGGCAAATAAACCGAGCCTGTGTGAAAGTGTCCACGAGAGATTCTCATTATGGCTGCCTCTGTGCTGCCTCAAAAGCAGATCCCACAAATCTTCTCTATTGGTATAGCTCGTTGACTAGTGGCGCCGTGTGCAATTTGGCAACAATGTATTCTATACATTTAAACTCATGTAAAATATCGAATTCAGGGGGTGCACAGTGCACAAGGAAAATTCGATATATTTAATGAGTTTAAATGGAGCAGTTGCATTGTTGCCGGATGGCACGCGACGCCACTGTCGTTGACTGTTTCTATCAGTAGGGTGAGAGAACGTAGGTGTTAGTCACGTCTGTGGAGCAGTGGTCTTTCTCAACAAGGATCATGCATGCATTGAGTTTAAACGCAACAGTTGTTTGTGTCGAAAAACAAAGAAAGCTTAGTTGAACTTGTTACCGAAGGACTCTTATAGAAACTGTCTATCTATGATAATTATACAGGGTGTATTTTTTAATGCTTCTTTGAGGTTTTTTTTTTTTTTTTTTTTTTTTTGACAGTGAAGATAGAGTTGCAGTTTCCTCTACTCTTCTTCATTTTTTAACACTTTTCTTTGTTTACAATCCTCTCCCTCCCCGAGGGGGGCTATCTCAAAAATTTTGATTGGCACCCGCTATCTTGTGGTAAATCATTTGAAAAAGGGTGAAATTGTAAGCCTTACGGTGCAAACTGAAGAATGATATTTGTTTTCATTTTCGATATAATCGAAGGTCCAAGTTGGATTTGGACCCATTTTCACAAAATTCAATCATCCTGTTAAAAAATGGGGTTTAAAAATACTCTAAAAAGCAAGCACTCTTGATAAATAGAGACAGTATTAACATTAATTCAGGCAAAATTAGATATCAGAGCCTCCCCACAATTTTTAAAATGTTTGCCGCTCAGTAGCGCCATCTCAAAAAATTCTGATGCACAACCCCTATCAAGTGATATATCAATTGATATATCAAAAAGATGTATTAAAGATGATATATAAAAGATGTATTAAAGCAAGAACTTTGGAGCAATCCGGAGATCGATATCATTTTTCGCATTTGAGGCATCAAATGAAAATGGGTCCATCTCAAACTTTGACCTTTGTTGTATCAACTTCCAGTTTTGGCCCAAAGTCTTCAAATTTTATGCTTTTTTGAATGATATGTCTCAGTCAAGAATCGACATTTTTGAGATAGCCCCTCTAGAAAAAAGGGAGTTTTGATCCCTAAAAAAGAAATTTGATAAAAAATGATGTAGAATGGTTAAGAATGGTAAAAACTACAACTCACTATCTCAACTTTCAAAGAAAGAACCTGAGGGAAAAGACATCCCGTGAATCTAACACATCACATTTCTTGTTTTTCAGAAATTCCACCATTCTTATTATATTTTAGCAGAACTTAGACTATCAGAGTGAAAAATCAAATCAAATCTTAAATTGCATCGGATATTCATGGGGGGGGGGGGGGGGGTCCAAAATTTAAGGAGACAGTGTAATTTTTTCTTTGATTATTAGACTGAGTCTTTGATCTATGGCTCTTAAAATTTAGGTTCTAATCAGAAACACTTGATGAGAACAGAGACAATACATAATAGAGACCACGCACTAGCCGTGCTCGCGGTGACTTACTTTTTTTTCGGAGCTCAACAGGAATTAACATATGGAGCATGAAGAAGCACCATCCAACATGGACCATACATTGACTGATGCAGTTTTGGTGCTTCGGTCTCTATAGGCAAAAACCTCAATACCTTTTCTCATCAGTCAACGTATGGTCCATGTTTGCGGTGTTCTGTTGAGACCCCAAAAAAAGAGTTGCCTCTGCACGCAAACATGGGGAAGATAGTGCACGGTTTCTATTATACAGGGTGTGGCAGACCACCCGTCCACTATCTTTATCTCAAAAACGGCCGAAAATTGAGCTTCGGGGGCAAAACTTTCGTAGGGTATATCGACCCCAAGGAATCCAATGAAAATATTTTCAGCCCCCCAAAACCATCCCTTGGGGGTTATTTAGGGGGGTGGGTACCCGTATCTTGAAAAAATCAAATGGAAAGGGTATGTTTTGACATTGGAATCTAATACGGCATAAAAAAATAAAACTTTTTTATCCCCAAGGTTTTTTTTCTAAAAACCACCCTTTTTTGAGTTAGGGGTGGTTTTCAAAAAATTTAGGGGTAATCTTTGATTGACCGCTGTGACCCTCCAAATCATTGGATTTCAAAAAACTAAGAAGTTTCTGAAAGGGCAGACCAAGGGCTTTCTTTTGATGTATCACATGCCTATTTTTTGTGAAAAAGGGTCCAAGGCCCCCTCACCCCAAAATTTTGGGGTTTCGGGGGGCCCTACGTAAACATTTTCAAATGTAAAGGTATGGCTTGTGATACATCATTTGAAAGGTCTTTCAGAGACGAAAAAAGTGATACCCCCCAAAAGTCGTAAAAACAACCCCCTTCCAAAATGGCGGCCGTTTTAAGGTTAGGGGGCTCAAGGGGGGACCTTCAGAAAAATGAGTTACGGCCGATTGAAATTTAGGGGTGCCTTTTTGGGAAACCCAACTACCCCTAAATTTCAATCGGCCGTAACTTTGGATTGAAAAGTTGGTTTGACTCGCGGTTTGAACCATTATTTTTCTCTTTCTAAGACCCTTTTAGCCATGTATCGTTCAATTTGGGATTATTTTTCTGAAGGTCCCCCCTTGAGCCCCCTAACCTTAAAACGGCCGCCATTTTGGAAGGGGGTTGTTTTTACGACTTTTGGGGGGTATCACTTTTTTCGTTTCTGAAAGACCTTTCAAATGATGTATCACAAGCCATACCTTTACATTTGAAAATGTTTACGTAGGGCCCCCCGAAACCCCAAAATTTTGGGGTGAGGGGGCCTTGTACCCTTTTTCACAAAAAATAGGCATGTGATACATCAAAAGAAAGCCCTTGGTCTGCCCTTTCAGAAACTTCTTAGTTTTTTGAAATCCAATGATTTGGAGGGTCACAGCGGTCAATCAAAGATTACCCCTAAATTTTTTGAAAACCACCCCTAACTCAAAAAAGGGTGGTTTTTAGAAAAAAAACCTTGGGGATAAAAAAAGTTTTATTTTTTTATGCCGTATTAGATTCCAATGTCAAAACATACCCCTTTCCATTTGATTTTTTCGAGATACGGGTACCCACCCCCCTAAATAACCCCCAAGGGGTGGTTTTGGGGGGCTGGAAATATTTTCATTGGATTCCTTGGGGTCGATATACCCTATGAAAGTTTTGCCCCCGAAGCTCAATTTTCGGCCGTTTTTGAGATAAAGATAGTGGACGGGTGGTCTGCCACACCCTGTATGTTGTCTCTGGATGAGAACCATACTGCAGTGAATTGGGAAGCAAATTTAATCATTTAGCAAAAATAAGGGGGTTACACAGTGACTCTTTCTTCATTTAAGTGAATAAATTTTTTCTCTTAAATTTTTCTTATCATCCCATTTACGTTTCTGAAAAATTTCTGAAAAAAATTTGAATTTCTGTCCAACTTTTTAAAGAAAAAAAAAAATTTGGACTCAAATTTCTTTCTTTTCATCAACTTAAATTTGATGTTCTTATTTCAGTGTCTCAATTTCGAGCTTACTATCAACCGTATTTCTTCAGGGTGCCTTTAATCAAAGCCTTTTTCAAAACGCATGACTTGGAATCTTTTCTAACCATTGCCCGGCATGTATATTTGAGCGTGCAGCGTCAGGAAGAAATGGTAGAAGCTGCAGACGACTCAGAAGAGTTTGGTGCAACGCCGGATAAAAAAATCTTGATGAGTAAATTGACGTATGAGGTCGTGTCTCATCTAGTCAAAGACAAGTCAGATTACCATGGAGCTGAAGAATTTTTGAAGGTAATAATTTATCCAGTTAAAGTTTTGTCCTTTGACCCATTCTTATTTATTTATGTACTAAACGCTTCCGAAATTAATCCCGCATGCTCTCCTCGGCTGGCGTGTGCACGCTTGGTAGCTCAGCGACTTGGCGTACAAGGAAATTCACTTCCGAAAGGTATCCTGAGCGCTCCCCTCGGCTGGCGTATTATGGTTCAATGTGGTCTGTTGAGTGGCAACTGATGCCAGTTCAAATACTTTGGGGGATTTTTGGTCGAGAACCATCTGTCCGGAACATTTTTTGGTCCCTGAAATGCATCTACTTTTAAGACATTATAAACAAAGTGACTTTAGCAGAAGTAAAACCAAATGCAGTTCCAAAATCAAACCATAGAATGACAGGAGAAGAAGAAGAAGTAACAAAAAAAAAAACAGTACACCATGATTTTTTTTTCTTTTGTTTCAAAGGGAATGCTGGCAAATGGCCTTGGAATTACCAGCAATTGTGCGGAGAAAATTCAGAACTGGATCCCTAACTTGACTCCAGAGTTAGCTGAGGTCATTGAGCGCCTTACATCAGTAGACCTTCAACCAATCCCAATCGAAACGCAGGGGAGAATTGCGGCTAATAGTTACGACAAAAGGGCATTGTTGCAGATAGTGGAATCACTGAAGAGAAAGGGTAAACCAACAGATACTGTCCAAATCCAGCTTTTCAATTTATATTGTCGCAGTAAGGAGTTAGAGAAAGCCTTGGAAGTGAAGCAGGTAAGCTTTTATCTATTTATTTATTTATTTATGTATACCTATAGCAGTGGCCTAATTGAGAAGTATTTTGGTAAAAGAGGGTAGATGCGTTTACGCCATTATTGTGGAGATTATTGATGTGTTTGGTAAAACGGTGTTATCTAATTATTCGAGCGAATATTTGGTCAATCAGAAAAATTTTCTCATAGTTGCCTCATCACCTAAATATTCCTTGCCCAACAATAGTTTCCTTACTTGAATTTTGCCCTCAACTCAGTGAGCGGCTTCACTACGACCCACTTTATAGTTCTCTCACTCTCGTAACCCTTGTGTCCCTAAGGGGGGGAGTTAGGTAAGTTTTCACCCTAGCCCAGTTTTTTTTAACTTGATAAAAAGCTAAAATTTCCGCAAATCACGTCGAGCTTCCATGCATTCCTTGATAAGACTGTGTAGAAGCTTTCCATCAAAATTCAGACATTTTCATGAAATTTTCCTGTATTTGTAGGCAAGAAAGTAGATGACTTGAAAGTTCACCCTCCATTTGGCATCAACACATTTTCCTGCAGTTTGGTGGGGGGTTGTTTTTTTTTTCTTCTTTTTTTTGGTGAACTTATTCAGCTACTTTACATAGTTTCAGAGTAATCGTTCGTTTGGATTTATCTTAGAAATAAATTTCAAAATTCAATGAAATCAAAAAAACGTTTGTTACAGTTTTTTGGAATCTTGAACTTAATACTTTTTTGTAAACTTTGTTGCCAAACATTTAAAACTGAAACAATTTGAAAAAAAAAAAAAAGTAGGAATCCTATAATTTCTCAGAGAACTCTGGACGAGTTGGTTTTTACAAATTTGAAAAATACAAAAAAATAAGCCTTCAGCAATAGTTTAAAGTTGGGATGAAATTCCCCTCCCTCCCCATAGAGTCCCTATTTACTATGAGAGTTGCGCCATTGCTGAATCCATTTCTGATTGGCTCTCAGATTTAGGCTGTCAAGAAAGCTCCAAGAGGCAAATGCAAAATGACTCAAATATTAAAATTGCTGCTGTGCAGCTCTTCAACCGACTGCCTCTAAATTTAAAGAATATTTTTGGGGACGGACATATTGGCAAATTCTTGAGAGAGCTGAGAAATTTTGTCCTACAGAAGGCATTCTACCATGTGGATGACCTAGATTGTTTAAATTAATTTTGGTTGTCTGAATTAATTTTAATTAATTTTAATTTTGGTTGTCTGTATGTTTTGACTTGTACCAGCCCTAAATTAGAGGCATAATGTACTAAATTGTAATAAATAAATAAATAAAATGGCGGAGGGTTTGTTTACTTTTCGCGCACTAGCTTTCATAACATATTTGAAGTAACAGTGACCGCAGTAATTATTGTTAATTTTTCCTCTGCTTGAATTTTATTTTGGAGATCATTATCTCTTTCAATAATGACTTTTATTGTCAAGAATCTGAACCTAACACAGCAAAATAGTGGCAACAGCGCAGAGGTAAATGGCCATCCGCCATTTGCAATTTGCCTCTTGGGGGCTCCATTCATCCGCTTCTTCTTCATTTTCAGAGTCTTGTCGCAACTCTCATTGTATATAGGGACTCTACCTCCCCCCTCCCCCCGTTAGTTATCAGAAGGTGTAAAATACCTTCGGTAAAAAGGTCATTGAGCACCTTTAGGCGCCTTTAAAAGTCCTTGAATAGTCCTTGAATATCCTTAATTTTTTTTCCTCCGGAATTTCATATGCTTGAAAATCCTTAAATTTTGATGAATTTGTCAAATGCACTTGAAAATCCTTGAAAATGACCTTCTTCAGCGCTTGAAATCCTTGATTACTGATGAATTTGTCAAATGTACTGGAAAATCCTTGAAAATGACCTGCTTCAGCTTGTTATAGCTCGCCATTTTGTTGATATTTTTTTTTGTATGTCTGAGGAATGTTGTGTCCTTTTGGTTGCAAAGTCGCGAGAAAGAATGCAGGAGTTCGTATAAACTTTTCTCTCTCTTTTATTTCTTTGCGCACTGTTCTCCTCTGCTTAGTGCACTCTTATGTGAGAATCACCATGTGTTTTTTCTGCCTCTAGAAAATTGGCGTAAACAATACTACGTTTTTGCCTGGTGGAAGTCCTTGAAATTCTGTTAAAAGTCCTTGAAAAGTCCTCAAAAATCCTCAATTTTTCTTTAAAAAATCTTCCATGAACCATGTTTATTTATCGATTAATATGCCAGATGGAACAGAGGACGCCACATTCTAGACCAAAGGAGGGAAGACATAATTTATTTTGGTATATCATGTCATGATATCTGTAATGTTTCAAACTACTCTCTCAGTTTCTGAGGACTCCACTGCTAAGTCTTTTAACGAATAACTAGAATTGTTACTATCATAGTTTCAACCGTAAAAAACAATTAGATCTTTTTATGATCCCTGCATTATAATTAGAGGTGTTCAGTTTGCAAAACAGCAAAATAAATTTTACCGAACTGAAAAGCAAGAAAGAGCTGAAAATGCCAATACTGGTTGTTACACTAGCATTCATTATTCACAAAGCAAGGAAGGAAAATGGAAGAAAAAAGTTCAATCTTACTTCAAATTTCTCTTCAAAGTTCTCTTTCAAAGTTTGATGCTGCTTTGGTCGGAAGAAATTAGTTAACTTTAGGGTTGTTAAAGTTTCGCGTCCGGGTATCTTCTTCTTCGCTTCAAGTTTCTCATCTTCAAGCTTTGTCCTCTAACCTCAATTTCGGAACAGAGTCGTGGATTTTATGTTTTAGTGTTTCACAGACTGTCAAATCTTCGCGGAATGAGTGGTAAGAGATGCACAAATTCAGGCAGGATAATATGAATTTCACGAACTCTGATTTTTCAACATGCAAATATGATTTTTCAAACACTCGATTTTTTTTTTTTTTTTTTTTTAAATAAAAAAACTCGAAAATTACTCGAATTTTTTTCCGTTTGATTAGCACTATGGAGTATCTGAAAACTCGAAACTTGGGTATTTTTGGAGTACTCGAACTCCTCTAATTTCTAATTCTTTTTAGTTTTGTGCATGGTTTTTATGGACTTGTTTTTTCCTTTTATTTTCTCTAAAATAATAGCTTGTTATTATTTTTAGGAACTGGAAGAAAATGGAGTCATTTTCCATGCTGGGCATCATGCTCTTTTGATTGATTTGTATGTATCAGTGGATGAATTAGATAAAGCATTGGAGCTCCTTGAAAGTCTTCAAAAGGATGATTCAGCTTTTGTCCTAGATGCCAAAAAAACCCTTAAGTTAGCAACACTGCTCTACCAAAAAGGCAGACCTGAAGGTAAACATCTCCTTAATGTTTCAGTAAAAGAAGGAATATCTAACATTCAGGGGAGTCGGACTTTGAACCCTTCCCCATCTTAATTTCCTGAACCTCATGTACTATTTCTCAGGATCTACCAAGTTGATTTTCAAACACTTTGGCTCATTTGAATCCTTTTGCTCTCCTCTTCTCTTCAACTCAGGGGTTTTGGAAATTCTCAAATTTGCCCACAGGACCAATTTTCAAAATGAGGAGTGTCAATAAGACCGGGTTTTGGCCCCAAAAATGGTCGAAAATTTAAAATAGTTTGAAAAGTTCGTGTGAAATGGCTCATCTTATGCTGAAAGGCTTTCATTTTCAGATTTGAGTGGTGTTTACGGGTTATTTGAACTTTAATGGCGTAGTTCACTACTTCAAAGAGGGACAGTTTTGTGTTTTTCACGGAAAAGCCCTATTTTTTGTTACTTGAATATTTTGATGTGAGCCGGATACAGTTTGGTTTCCTCCTTAAGATGTGCTATTCGGCTACTAAATATAAGTAAGATGCTGAAATATAGTCACCAATTTATGTCCGGCTTGTACTAAATTATAAACTTTTCTGAGTTCGTGAAAATGGAAAACTTGAACTAATTCTATGAATTCTTGTACAATAATAGCAATATTGCATCTTGGCAACCTGTAAAATACATGTTATGGTTTTACAGGTGGCCAAGTTGCAATATAAGCATCACTGCATGAATACTAATCGAATTCAGTTCAAGTTTTCCATTTTCACAAAATCAGAAAAGTTGATACTTGAGGACTAGCCGGAGATAGTTCATTGCATATTTCAGTACGTTAATTATTTTTAGTAGCCTAATAACGTATCTAAAGGAGAAAACCTAACTGTGTCTGGCTCACATTAAAATATTCAATAATTTAACTAAAAATATGGCTTTTTCCGTGAAAAACACAAAACCGACCCTCTTTGAAGTGGTGAACTACGCCATTATAGTTCAAATAACCCGTAAACTCCACTCAAACCTAAAAATATAAGCTTTTAAGAGTAAGTAGAGCCATTTTACACAAACTTATTAACCATTTAAATTTCGATTATTTTTAAGGCCAAAAACCAGCCTTATTGACACTCCTCCACCAAAAAAAGCATATTTTTTGGTGGTATTTTTGTGAATAAATAGCGACTACAAATAATTTTGGAAATTCCGGCGCTAAAGTATGTAAAATTACGAAAAGAACAAAGTAAGCCCTAGTTTTTGAAAATCGGTTTGAGTAATTTCTGAGAAAATGTACCTTTTGTGTGTAAAAAAACAAACTGGACAAATGCAATATATTACTGTATACTGTATATTGGTACCGGTTACCAATTATTGGTTGAAATACCTAATATATTGGGTAAGTACAACCTAAAAATTAGATTGCATAAATTTCACTAATTATTGGTCAGGCGAGCCAATTCTTTTTTGTCAGTGTACCGCGACCGATACAAGAAGGCAGGTCCTACAGACAGAAAGCCGAAGCTGGAGCCACAGTCAAATTTGAAATTTACCCTTCTCCGAGAGAAAAAAATGAATAATACTTTTTGAACTATAATTTACTATTCAAGAGAGTAATTCAAAAGGTTTTAGTAGAGACAGAAATTATTTTTCATGATTATAGTTTGAATTATTGCCATCAGAGCCCTGAGCCAGAGCAGCTCCAGCTTCGGCTGATTGCAATAAATCAAACTGTAATCATGAAAAATAATTTCTGTCTTTGCTAAAACCACTTGAATTTCTTATTGAATATACATATAGTATATTTCAGTTCTGAAAGTGTAAATCATTGTTTTCTCTAGGAGAAGGGCAAATTTCAATTTTGACTGTGGCTCTGGCTTCGAATCCCTGCCTTCGGAGGTCTAATAAAGCTCTTACATGATTTTTCTGCAGATAAATGGATTGTAAACTGACAAGTAAAATTCTGCAGGAAAAATGATAAGATTCTTTTAAAAGACTGAAACGTCTCCTTACAGAAAAAACTTAGCTCAGTAGCTCAGAAGGATCACACATGCATGCTTGCACCTTGTACCAGCAGTCAATTAAAGAATGGGACTAAAATATGTGGTTCCTCACGCGCCAAGCGGCCGAGCACATATATTTCAGTCCCATTCTTTAATTGACTGATAGTACGTTTTGTACCCCAAACCCAAGGAACATGTTCAACAAATTACTAAGAAAGAAACAAAAAATTTTTTTTAGAAAAGTTGCTTGTAGCGCAATCTATTGCATAGAATCAACAAAAGGAGCTGATCCGGGACCATGTAGTTAAACTGATCGATAAAACTAAATACAAACGACCGATTTGGGGCGGAAGTCTTTCGGAAACCATTATTCAGTCGCTTGTCATGTAAAGGTGTCTTCGGAGCAAACTTTACTTATCGAGCGACTAGAGAATAGTTTTCGATTGACATTGGCCCCAAATTGTTTTCTAAAATTTTGCGTCTTATCGTATCAATAGCCCCATGGGAATTAAAGATCATTTTTATGACACTATTGCCAGGCAATTAAAGTTATACCCCCAAGTTTCTTTTTGGCATTATGATCTTTATTTTTAATATCCTTATATATTTTTAATTTTTTTTATTTACTTTTAAGGCTTCTTAATAATTTTATAGATTCTCCTATTCTCCTTGGTTTCATTAATATCCATGCTCCTTCTAGAACTCTTCGCAATTTGAATCGTTTATTTGTTATCCCTTCATCATTTAACACCTGTAGGCACAGATCAGTTATTCCTAGAATCTCTGATCTTGCCAATAATTGTTCTGAGTGGATTGCATTTTTTGGCGTACCCATTTCAATGTTTAAGTATCTTGTCAAAGAACACGTTTTTGTTTTCTAATTTAATCTTTCTTGCCTGCTGTGCCATTTGTTAAGTTGGTAATCTCTCTGTTACTTTTGTTTTGTAATTGAGACTTGTCCTGTTGATAATTAATAAATAAATAAATAAATAAATAAATAAATAAATAAATAAATAAATAAATAAATAAATAAATAAATAAATAAATAAATAAATAAATGAATAAATAACTAAATAAATAAATAAATAAATAAATAAATAAGGTCTCTCACCCAATCGCATCACTTGCATTAAGTTTTATCGATCCGTTTAACTATGAAGTCCCGGATCACTTCGTTGAATTGTTTCCCAGAGTCACAATAACTTTCACTCATGGCATTCATGCATTTTTTGAAACAGCCTCTTATTGATGTCCATGTGTTTCAGGCAGCCTGGCCCCTCTATAGATTTAGCTCATTATGTATTTACAATTTTTGTTGAAAAAACGCATGTTTAAATATCCTTTTACTGCTTGTTTTTCTGTAGATGCTACACAGCTGCTTGAAAAATACCCTGAGCAGGACAGTAAATGGGCCGAAGACAGTTCCTTTAATGTGGATCTCCAATGCCAAGCTTTTTTGAGAGAAGTTGGTGAGAAGGATGGCCCAGAAGCTGTTGAAAAATTTTTAGATTTACTCGTAGCCAAGAAGATTGCGGAGAAGAACGCTAGGTTATTGGGGCCAGTGATTGCTGCTTACCTCATCAGGTCAGTGTTTCTAAAGAACCCTCCACGGATCTTGTAGGCAACCAGCTCCTGGTTAATTTTGATGAGATTTTAGTATGTTATTTTTCAGATTACACTGAACTAAAGTCCTCATGGCCGCACCATGGCTTCATGTGCTCATTTTCGAGATATACCGGGTGTCCCAGACCACCCATCCGTATGCTTTTTCTCGAAAACGGCTGGGAGTCGAAAGCTGAAACAAGAAAGTTACAGAAGGAATTGACCCCAAGGAATTCAATGAAAATATTTTCACAGCCCCTCGAGGCCCCCCGGGGGAGTTTTAGGGGAGCTTGAAAGTTGAAACACATTTTTCCATTTTTGTCGGAAAAAAGCCTATGAATCGTCTAAAAATAAGCTCAGATTCTGAAAGAGTATCTCATTGCCGACATTTTTGGTCCCATAAATGTTTCTTTAAAACCCCAATTTTTGAGGTTACGGGCCCTTTTGGGGGCAAAGTTTCAATCAACCACTGTGACCACACCCTGTTTAAGTACAAAGGACATTACCCAAAATGGGCCTTTTTACCCCTGAGAGCGAAATGGGAAATACTTTCAGGGATGATACAGGAGTAAATCAGCGTTCCGAATCTGGTCTATTTTTTGATTTTGGACGAAGGGAAAGGGAGGGAGAGGGGTCCAAAGTTAGAAACTTCAAACGCCCATAACTTTTGAACGAATAAAGATATGATGATGTACTTTGCGCGAAAAGATAGATCTTTTAAAGACCTTTCGATTGATGCAATACCATCTAATTCCATACCTGGTCACAGGGGTTTGAGGTTATGTAGCTAGGTTGTCTACTTTTACATTGGCTCTTTTGGGAGGTAGTGGATTTTTTGCAGTTTTCGACATTTTTCGGTCATTTGGAGGCCGAATTGACGCAAATGACCCTCTAAGTGAATTACTCCCCTTAATGTCCTTAACATTTTTCAAAAAAAAAATTTTTTTGAAAAATGTTCAGGACATCAAGGGGAGTATTTTACTAAGAGGGTCATTTAACTGAATTCGGCCTCCAAATGACCGAAAAATGTCGAAAACTGCAAAAATCCACTATCTCCCATATGAGCCAATGTAAAAGTAGACAACCTAGTTACATAACCTCAAACCCCCTGTGACCAGGTGTGGAATTAGATGGTATTGATTGATGTGTATGATATTTGCCTAATTCTAATTTTTAATCGATTTATCGAAGTTTTTTTGATTCTTTTGAAATCGGGTTTTCAGTTTTTTTAATCGTGGAAGTTTGGCAACCCACGAATCATCACAAATTGTTTCCAGGATAAAAGGAGACGCAATTTGCTAAAAAATGGTTTAAACCGCATGCTGGGGAAATGCTTTGAAGCGGAGTTATGAGAGTTCAAAGTTGGCGCTTTCGCGAAAAAGGCCGCCCCGAGGGGCGTACTACATGTGATAGAAGTTGGCATTAACTGTTCTTCCAGTCCAAATGACTTGAAATTTGATATTAGACGGTATTTTTTAACGCTGAATTCAAATTTGGCATCAGTTTTTCAAAATTAAAAAATCCAAGATGGCTGCCGACCAAATTTCCAAAAAAAATGGTCAGCAGCCATCTTGGATTTTTTAATTTTGAAAAACTGATGCCAAATTTGAATTCAGCGTTAAAACATACTGTCGAATACCAAATTTCAAGTCATTTGGACGGGAAGAACAGTTAATGCCAACTTCTACCACCTGTAGTACGCCCCTCGGGGCGGCCTTTTTCGCAAAAGCGCCAACTTTGAACTCTCATAACTCCGCTTCAAAGCATTTCCCCAGCATACGGTTTAAACCATTTTTTAGCAAATTGCGTCTCCTTTTATCCTGGAAACAATTTGTGATGATTCGTGGGTTGCCAAACTTCCACGAATAAAAAACTGAAAACCCGATTTCAAAAGAATCAAAAAAACTTCGATAAATCGATTAAAAATTAAAATTAGGCAAATATCATACACATCAATCGGAAGGTCTTTAAAAGATCTATCTTTTCGCGCAAAGTACATCATCATATCTTTATTCGTTCAAAAGTTATGGGCGTTTGAAGTTTCTAACTTTGGACCCCCCTCCCTCCCTTTCCCTCCGTCCAAAATCAAAAAATAGACCAGATTCGGAACGCTGATTTACTCCTGTATCATCCCTGAAAGTATTTCCCATTTCGCTTTCAGGGGTATAAAGGCCCATTTTGGGTAATGTCCTTTGTGAGTTGATTCAGTACTTGATTTGACTTTAGCAATGTAGGTGGACATGGAGTTTATGTACAAGGTAGCAAGACGCAAGACACTGGGGATTCGGGGAATAGATTTCGAATGTTTACTTCTATTTCCTCTACTCACAAACGCGTGAGCGAACCTTGTTCTTGTCTCCCTCCTCCCTTCTCTGCCGATAACAAATTAAGAAAATAATAATTGAATGAGTAAGCACGAATGCAATGATGCAAGTGGTTGCGGTGTACACAAGAGAAGCGGCAAAAAGACTCAAAAACAGAGGTGTGAGAGAGAGAGAGAGAGAGAGAGAGAGAGAGAGAGAGAGAGAGAGAGAGAGAGAGAGAGAGAGAGAGAGAGAGAGAGAGAGAGAGAGAGAGAGAGAGAGAGAGAGAGAGAGAGAGAGAGAGAGAGAGAGAGAGAGAGAGAGAGAGAGAGAGAGAGAGAGAGAGAGAGAAGAGAGAGAGAGAGAGAGAGAGAGAGAGAGAGAGAGAGAGAGAGAGAGAGAGAGAGAGACAGAGAGAGACAGAGAGAGACAGAGAGAGACAGAGAGAGACAGAGAGAGACAGAGAGAGACAGAGAGAGACAGAGAGAGACAGAGAGAGACAGAGAGAGACAGAGAGAGACAGAGAGAGACAGAGAGAGACAGAGAGAGACAGAGAGAGACAGAGAGAGACAGAGAGAGACAGAGAGAGACAGAGAGAGACAGAGAGAGACAGAGAGAGACAGAGAGAGACAGAGAGAGACAGAGAGAGACAGAGAGAGAGAGAGAGAGAGAGAGAGAGAGAGAGAGAGAGAGAGAGAGAGAGAGAGAGAGAGAGAGAGAGAGAGAGAGACTTGAGTCAGAATGTTATTGGCAGGGAAGGGATTATTATCTGATAAGTATGCAAGAGTCCCATTATACCTGCACACTGAGAAAGAGCAGATCCTAAATACAAATAATTATTTAATTAATAATTAATTACAATTAATGATAACGAATTAAAAAATTATTTATTATTTCTGCACTCAGAGATGACTTGAAAGGAGCTCTAGACAAGTTTGAGCACTTTTGTCATACCTACAATCACACTGTATTGAAAAAGGAGCTCATGTCAAGATTCATCCAAGCTGAAGATGCCGTCTCTTTGCAACGAGTAACTGATTTGAGCACCGGCATTCATGGAGAAGTCAGCAGCTTATACGACTTAATGGGCATTTTTATTCAGTTGGGACGTATCCGTCAAGCAAGAAAAATTTTAGAGGTCAGTAGAGTTTAATATTGTAATATGGTAATAACAGCCATGAGAAATGAAAGTAGTTTTTCTTCCCTGCAATCCTGCCAAAACTGAGAAACTTTATTTTCTTAGGTTTGCGGAGAGGAAAGCCTGCTGGTCATGTGAGCTCGAGAGCCAATCAGCAACTGCCGACGCTCTCGCATATTGGTTCCTGATCTCTCATGACTAGCCGGCGAAGAAGAAACTCCTCTGGAGTCTCGCCTTACAAAGAGGTGTAGTCGTGATTTCTTGTAACTCCAAAATGTGATTATCTTTTTAAAAACTGGTCGGCCGAAATGGCCTGATCTCTTGAGATCCTTGCTAAAATTTAAACCCTTGTTTTTTTGTTTTGTTTTATTGAACATGCTGCTTCCCCTGACGTTTTGTGTCTCAAAAATATTTCCTAACATTCAGTTCGAGATATAAAAAAGCAGCGTATCAAGATCTTTAAATTCTTTAATGAGTCAGTTCTGTGATCTGAATTAACTTTTGATGGTTTTTCGTCAAGGAAAATGCCAAGACAATGGGTCTGTTGCAAACTTTTGTTTTGTTGTGATAGAGGGTTGATGCCTACAGCAAATCTCTTGAAAATAATGTTGAGAGCATCTGAAAGCTCCAAAACTTATTCACAAGCTCAATAAATACGTTAAATACAATTACAAGATGGCAGTTAAATGAGGGGGTGACAATGGAGGAATCCCATCTAGTGATGGAGCCGGGATTCGGCTGAATCCGGGATTCGGCTGAATCCGAGATTCAGCCAAATTCTCATGAAGATTCGGATTCGGTCTGCTGAAATCACGACTTCAAATCCAAATCCCGAATCCAATCGAGATTTCAAAAAGTTGCGTAAATACGCACACCCGCATATCCTCCGCGTATGACAGTATGACCCATGGGTGTATTCCGATAATGCATCCGACTATCGAAATCCCAAAGCTCAGAGACTACACATCGCCAAGACACGCGACTTAAATATCCGTCCCTTTGAACCCTCCGAGAAAATGGCTTCCTTCAACGGTTTTTCTGTTTTCGTCCATTCCGCTTGGACTTTGCAAATTACTGCTCCCTAGAAATGCTTCTCTAGAATGTTGACTCAAATGAACTGACTGCACATGAGATGTGATGGTAAATGAATGATGAGACAGTGAGTTACCAGATCAAAACTGTCTTTATAATCTCTTTTTGGTGATATACTAAACCAAGAACCTATATCCAAGCCTAAAAAAATGTATGCTTTTTGATAAATAGATAGAAATGTAAATGGTGGGGGTTCTAAAGTGAATTATTTGAAAATACTGCATTTGAGGAAGATTTGCGATGGTTCAGGATTCAGATTCGAAGATTTGGGTCTTATAATCTAGGATTCCGATTTGGATTTGGGTTCGGCAAAATTTTGGATTCGACCCATCACTAGTCCCATCTCATTGTAGCTTTCTGTGCAGTGTTGCCAGATCATTGGTAAAAATCTGTATCGTCCCCATTTAAATCAATGTAAAGCAGACAGCTTTTTCACCCCAATCTGGCAACTCTGTTTCTGTGCTGAGAAAGTAATTCATCAAAGAGAAAGCTGCAATTAGATGGTACTTTCCCATTGTCACCCGCTCATTCATCTGCTATCTTGCAATTTCGTCAAATGCATTTATTGAATTTGTGATGACACAATCAGTGATGCGACTCATGCAAGCAACAATTCATGTAGCATCCTCTGAATGTATGGTGTGGATCATGATATGAAATTTGACAAAGATTGACATCAAAAAACAGCATTTTTGTTCAGCTTTACTTCCATTAAGTGGGCATCATCATTTCGCTGTATAACATGCCATGATGCAATTTTAGAGCATGGGTTGTAATTGTGTAATGAGGCAGTTGCAAGGGTCTGAAATGCTGTGTTTTTTTTAAAGAAAATGAAAGTACTAGATGAGCTGAGGACAAAGATGCCTTTGGTTTCTAATTAAGTCCCATCGTTACGGCGATGAGATTTTGGCTGAAAATACACTGTTTTAAATGGGAATTCCGAAAAGTGACATCACTACACGCACGATTTTACAACTTTACATGTGTGAATCTCCAAAACCGGGACACTTGGGAAAAAACCAAAGGCACCAATGTTCTCCGCTCATCAAGTACAATCATTTTCTTAATGAAAAACAGAATTTCAGACCCATGCAACTGCCCCATTGTTTTGATTTCTGAGTTGTTTTTAGAGCATCAAGGATGCCATCCCTTGCCATAGGATATCTCAGCAATGTCAGAGTTTTTAGAGGAGTAATTAACCTAGCCAACTTCACTTTCAGTGTCCTTTCTGTTTCTCTGTTTATTCTATCATACATGAACATTTATCTATTTGGTATCCAATATTTTTGATTTTCTATTTAATTGTTGTCTGAACTTTAGACACCGGGTCTTAGAATTCGACAAGATCGACTAGAATTATTAAGCAACAGATTTGTGGAAAAAAAAAATGAAGAGGGTCTCCAGAGGCTTTTGGAAGTAACAAAAGGAGTTCTCCACGTTGACCGATCAAAATTCTACGAGGACTATTTAGAATTATACCGTAAGTACCTTTTTATCGTTTCTTAATTATTTTGACTCCATCAAAGACAGATAATATGTTGAGATTTTTGAAAAGTGGTGATGGACTCAAACAAATTGGTTGTATGGGACCGACATATTGTTTTGTTTTGTTTTTTGTTTTTTTTCCCAGAGCACCTTACCTCCTTATGTGCTCTTGGTGCTCCTATCCCATCTTTGAGAGTGTCTGGCAGGTCACCGCTTCCATCCTCTTTCTTATCCTTTGTTTTGAGAATGCTTTGATTGTCTTTCTTCTCTCTTTTTTTTTAACCCATTCAGTTTTTCGCTGTGAAATATCAGCGTAACAAAGCACCATATTTGGGCGGCTGGACTTTACCTTCCTCGTGGTCTATCACAAATATAAACCCAATTTCATTGTCGTAAATTGTTCATAATTCGCACTTGAAAAAGCGTCTTTTCCCCATATGAGAGCATGTAGATTTGAACGCCCGCGCTTCAGCTGCGCCAGCTGTACGTCATCCCTTTCCTCACTCTACCCAGTGATAGTGCCACATGGTGGATCGTGTCAATGGGGTGCTGCGGACATAGGTACACTGCACGCTTAAAACATTACAGAAAGACATCCGGCACATGTAACCTGACTAAAATTTGACGTAGATTTCATTTCTTTATTCATATTTAAGCTAAGAATTGAATAAATTAATTTTAGAGCCCGATATCCTCTTATTGTAAATTGTGAAATCTTGCAAAATTAATGACTAAATTACCATTAGTGACTATTTTAATATAGCGCTGATTAAATTCGTTATTTTGCAGTAAATTGCCGTCCTCCCACCCAAAAAAAACACCCATGCCCCCTCCCCTTCCCCTTTACTACT
Organism: Trialeurodes vaporariorum; assembly: GCA_011764245.1. Classification (NCBI taxonomy): domain Eukaryota; kingdom Metazoa; phylum Arthropoda; class Insecta; order Hemiptera; family Aleyrodidae; genus Trialeurodes; species Trialeurodes vaporariorum. Next base: position 43,476,865 of record VMOF01000001.1, read on the forward strand.
TATCCTTTTCACAATATCCCTTTGAAGGTACCTGAACTATTGATGATAGTCAGAAAAGGAAAACAAATTATGAACTTATTTTTCATAATAGATACAAAAGGAGGAGCAAAAATAACTTCAACAAAACTTTTGCGAGAAAATATTATTAGATACTAACAGAGAAGAGGCAAAGAGAGCTTTGGGGGAAAGTTTTGATTTTTTTGTTTATTTTCTTGCATAATTTAGGTCTAAGGTGTGAAGTTAATTCCAAGATTCCATCAGAAAATGGCAACGCTGTAAGTCGATGTGAAACTACATTAGCTGGTGCAGCTGAAGACAAAGTAGTTTAACTTTATAGTTTTTAGTTGCCAGATTTCAACTTGTCTCAAAATATTACAAACCCGCGAGTGGGAGATATAATTACGCCCACTGAAATTTGGCAATATTGCATAAGTTGACCTCCCTCCCCCTCCATCGAAACAATTATATTTTTCCAAAAAAATATGACTTGAAAAATATAATCCAACTTTTGGAAAAAGTGTTCGTTGATTTTTATCGGCTCTACCTGTAAATGGAGGAAGAACTTGAAGCATATGGCTGGATTTTGAGATTTTTGCGCGCGCAAAATTACGAGTTCTATTGTTACATTTCTAAGCCCCACGAGCGGCCGGGCAAAATCGGGCATTATTTAGCGGCTGATCTAGGATCCTTGGGCTATAAGGAACATTTTGATGGGTCTGTGAATTGGAAGTTCTCCCAAGATCATGTTCAAGACTCCAAAAATATCCGTAAAAACAGACATTTTAGGCCATTTTTTGGAATCAACATTTCATAATCAAAATTTGAGAAAAAAAATTCAATAGTGACATTTTTTGTAAGCTTTCACATTCCTTAAACATTGGAAAAGAGCATTACTTTGAAATTGATGCGAGGTTTAGATGTGGAGCTCCGGTAAATGTACGAAATTCACTCGGAAATTTCACACACAAAAAATAAAGTGACAATCTTTTGAATTAAAGTATTCCCTGAAAATCATTTCCTTGACTATTCCATGGCAGTTTGCTAATGTAGATACCCTGAATGAAAGAAATATGCCCCAAAATATGCCATTGCAACACTCTGAATTTTGACCCTATGTCCGCTGCTTACAATGGGGACGATCCACAGTGTGCCAGTCAGACAGAGAGGTAGTGGAGGGTGTGCGCTTTGACTGACCTGTGCAGTTAGATTATGGTAGTAAGTGTGTTACATCAGTTAGTGTTCATTATTCAGTATTTTGAAGACCTGATGCCAACTTCTACCTTTTCTTGGCTGAAACTCTTTTGTCTACTTTCTCAATTTTTCTGTGTTATCAATAGGTATTGAAAACAACGTAGAGAAAGCGTATGGACTTTGGACTCAAATGCAAGAAGATGATGAAACCCCATCAGATGAATTTCTAGTAAAGTTGGCAGACTTACTCAAGAAACACAACAAAGAAGTTCCTTTTGCCATCCCAGGTAACTTTAAAACCAAACATCAGAATACACTAATGGTCATGTCAGGAATTGGAACACGAATTGCGGTGGTAAATTTTATTGGAGGGTTTCAACAAAACAACATCAACTGGACCGTACATTAACTGATGAGCAAAGGTGTTGGGTTCAGTTGAATAATGAGAGCAAAGAACCGGAGTCTTATCAGTCAACGTATGGTCCTTGTTGGATGGTGCACCCAATATTCTTCTATTGAGTCCCCCAAAAAGAAAAGTTATCCATCGGTTAGCCATCAAAGTTAGCGCGTGATCTCTATTATACTGGGTGGATCAGAAACATTTGTCTTCCTTGTAACCACGCGTTCTAGAGGTCAAAATAAGACTTTTATCTCGTATAAACAAGTATCCGAAAATGCCCCTCTTTTGAGCTACAGCCCCCCAAAGTTTTGAAAATTTTTTGGTTTTTTTGGAATAGCGACCACCAGTATGAACCAAATGTCATGAAAATTGGTGTCCCATGGTAATTTTACGTGTAGGATCCATTAATGACCTTGAAAAATTCAGAAAGTAAGTCTATTCGTACTTTTTAGGCAACCTTGTACCTTTGATGGCACAAATTTTATGTTACTGATTGAAAATTTGAAGAAAACGACTGTTATCAGATGGAAAAAGATCTTAGAAAGATTTTTGGTCCTCTTAATTTTTTTTGATACAACACGTTTTAAGCGAGATAATCGCTGCACAATGTGCATAAGTCAGCGCTTTTCCCATAAAGAATGGCAGTAAGTATGAAACCCGCCAATCTGCTGCTTCATCAGGCCGCCCGCTATAGTAAAGGCGCTGAACTTTCGACACTGTGCATTGATTATCTTGCTTGAAACGTGTGGTATCTAAAAAAATTGAAAGGACCAAAAATCTTGTTTCTAATAGTTTTTCCATTTGGTTTCAGTAATTTTTTTCAAATTTTCAATCCGTAACATTAAATTTGTACCGTCGAAAGTGCAAGATTGCCTGAAAAGTACAGTCAAACTTAATTTCTGAATTTCTCGAGGTCATTCATGGCTTTTGTTTATAAAATTACCGTGGTACACCAATTTTCATGACCTTTGGTTCATAATAGTGGTCGCTATTCCAAAAAAAGTATCACTAAAGGGGGGCTGCATCTCATAAGGGGGGCATTTTGGGACACATTTTCATAGGGGAAAATTGTCTTCTTTTGACCTCTAGTACATGTGGTTACAAGAACGACATATGTTTCTGATACACGTTTTTATACTGTCTCTGGTCATAATATTCACCAGATGGTGTTGCTAAAATATTCTGTAACAAAAACCAAGATCTGTAGAGTGGAGAGGTATCCATTTTATACTTTAAACAAGAAGAGTAGAGTAGACCGGAATTGGGAGCTATTTTGTAAGTCATATAGTTTTTTGTCTTGTTGTTGACTCAAACTCAAAGTTTATGGTCAGAGAGAGTTAGGTTGAGGAGGGATATTGCAAGCAATTAGTCAGGGCGAGTACTGAAGAAAAGAAAAACCCCTAGTGAAAGCCAGGTAGAAATTTAGGAGACTCAAGTAACTCAGGGCACATAGATTTCGAAAGTATAAGAAGGTAGAGCAACATGGTCAAGAATCGACTCTCTACTCCCTGGTTTTAAGAACAAGCACTGTCGGTAACTGCAGGGAGATCCCACAGCATGATAGTTTTCAAATTAAAAATTCTGGTAACTGCAGGGAGATCTTATGGCAAGAGAGTTTTCAAACTGAAAATTGTGCTAACTGCAGGGAGATCCTACAGCATGATAATTTTCAAATTCACAACTCAAGATTTTTCAGCTTTTGAGTTGTTCTTTTTACTCGTATTTTTAACTTGAGTTTTGAGTAATTTATGTTTACATGCCTAAAAATGCTTCTCTTATTAATGATTATTTTTGATTTTTGTGTTTTCATAAAAGCATTTTCTTCTCTTTTCAGAACGAAAATGGAAGGAGGAAAACAATGTAAATGTTGATAGAATGTCAGCCCCTCAAAGATTCCAATCAAAGATTGCCTCTCAAAAAACACGTGCACGCACTGGACAGAGTGCTTTTAATTACGGTGGCAATAACTCACTTTCTCCAAAGGAAAAATTAGTTGAATCATTGGTGCTAAGAGATGAGTTGCATGAAGCGCATGAAAAGGTTGTTGACATGCTGAAAGATGGTTCAGTTCCATCAGTTTCTCTTCTTAGGCTATTTTGCGAAAGGTTATCCAAAGCTGGTCACATAGATTTATTGAAGCAAATTGGTGATCTTATCAGTAAGGTAAGATTCTCATTCTTTTGAAACTCTGGAAACGATTCTGGAATTATATCATTCTCTGTAATAATGGCAGTTGTTAGAAAATGGTGTTTTGAGGAAACAGTTGGGCCATTTCACGGCAAAGTGCCCAAACCACTATTTGCGAATGTTAAAAACAAACCCTCTCTCGTAGGAAAAACTATACATTTTCTGGCATTAGTATACTATTAGAATTCAAAATTTCATAATGGTCGCCATCTTTGCTTGGTTTTGAAATTATTCTAGTCATTTTCCTGATGAAAGGAACAAGGATAACTCTCATCTGTCCCCCACTCTATGTTATGCTGTAAAATCATATGGTTACAAGAAGCTGGCAAACTTTGGCATTTTATGAAAGGTTTGATGATTCTACAGTACAATGAACTGTAACATTTAGCTTTTTGATATAAATATTTTAAACAATTTCCTTTTAATGCGAAAAATTCCACAATTTTGCTAAATTTTGAATGCAACTTTGAGATAAAATGATTGAAACAGTGTTGAAATATTGTATTCTTTGGTTCATAATATTTGTAAATGCTCTATTTTTACCATGAAATAGTGAACTATAGTCCGTTTCATTTATATAGAAGCTTGAGCTCGACTCTTTCCCCTACAAGTTTTACCCTCACTCTCGTACCTGTGATGACTCGAGACCTGTTCCATCGGTCGGGGACTCCGTCCATCACAATGGACAGTCAGCTATCCAAAGGACAGTCTATTGTGACGGAGCGGAATCCCCGACCGACGGGACGGGTCTCGAGTCATCGCAGGTACGAGAGAGAGGGTAAAACTCGAAGGGGAAAGAGTCGAGCTCAAGCTTCTATTTAAATGAAACGGACTATTGTTTAGAAATGTCTAATTTTTTTATTGATGCCTTTTAACCGGCCCACAGAAACAGGGCCGACGGATGTGAAAAAACAGACATTTTATTGGTATCCTTCTGAAAATTGTTGCCCCACTCCCCCCCCAACCAAACATGACTGCTAACCAGTCAGTAGGAATAACGGGAACCTGGTTCAGAAAGGAAGTTTGTATTAAAAATACTCAGAAGTGTCTAAAATAAAAGAAAAACAATGCTTTAAAAAATAAAACTTGTGAACAATACAAACTTTTCGAAACAAACAATTAACACTTCTGGGAACAAAAAGAAAAACGTATACAGGTAAAGACGTTAAACGGGGCTTAGATTGATCACCTAAGTATCTTTAGGAATAATACGCAAGTTAGCTTGACTTACAGTGAAGACCTAAGTTGCCTAGGTACAATATGTATTTTGAGCTGAAGCATCAAAAAGCTAAAGACTTGTATCATTCTCCTCCTGGGAACTGTTGGTTTACTTTTTTGTTGAACCGATATTTAAGACTGGCTAATGGCTTTGAGTGAAGCTATTGGTCGAGGTTTGTAGGACTTGGCCTTTGCTACGGTAACCATCGTTAATAGTCTCGATCCTGATGGTATTTTAAAAGCTACCCACGAGGAGCCTGTATACAGCTTCTCTTTTTTCTAGGGGTGTGCGAATCCAGTTTTTTCATTCCGAACCAGAATCTTAAAATCAAATTTTCCCGAATCCGAACCGAATCCGAATCCGCGCTGTAAAAGTTCGAAAAAAATTGTTTTAAAGTGCGGCGCTTTTATTTTCCTTACGATGTAATGAAAAATGAGAAGAAAATATTTGTTTTCTGATTTATCTTTACTATTCTATTTCGCTGGTCGCGCGCACTTTTGGTGTTGATCGATTACCGCCCGTTATCCCCGTTTAGGTTCATCGATATTCGGAAGACGCGCCGCATTCGTACCGAATCGTGATGATAGTAGTTTCTGTCGTTTTAGCAGGCACTAATGTATAGAGGGGAAGAGGAAGAAAAAACATATGGAAGGAAAAGAAAAGTTAGAAAAACAAAAAGATTATAAATGTATATGAAAAAAAAAAAAAAAAAAAAAAAAAAAAAAAAAAAAAAGATACGAAAATTTCGAATCAGAAAAAAAATTTCGAATCCGAATCCCTTCGGATTCGGATTCGAAGTACGCGGATTCGCACACCCCTACTTTTTTCCATCTTTGTACATTTTGGAGATCATCAAGTTTGCAATTTATGAGAACATAATCCTGATAACTCCTGAGAGTCTTACGCCTGCGCCTTCTTACAAAAGTCAACACAGAGATATAAAAAGAACGCATCAGTCAACCTATCTGTAAAGATGGGCAGCGTCAGTGTTGCCAGATTGGGGTGAAAAAGCCGTACGTTTTACATTGATTTAAATGGGGACGATACGGCTTTTTACCCTCGCTCTGGCAACACTGGGCAGCGTAGGATTCTCATCAGTGCAATTATTCAATGCCCTTCCTTGGGAACTCAAATCTGTCCTCAGGGATAGTGATATTTCAACATTTTTAGATGACTTGCTCTGTCTTCTCCTTAAAAAAGCCTTCCATAGTGTGAGCAAGTTGTTGGAGGCATAATAAATTAATTATCTTTTGGAATTATACCTTTTTTGCAATTTCTTTTCTTTTGTTTGTTCTTGTATAATACATGTTTCTCTGACTCGTACTTCAGCCCTTGAGGCAGTATGTATTAATTTGAAAAACAAAAAAAAAAAAAATACTACCAAGAACAGAAACTACAGTAAAACCTGTAGTCAACGAATCTCAGGGGACCAAAAAAACCATTCGTTAATTGGAGTATTAGTTAACGAGAATTTCATGGAAAAATCCGTTTTTCAGCTTGCAGAAACGAAAAAACTCGAAATTTTCCAATTTGCGTGTTGGAGCCCCTTCATTTTATGATATATGCAATAAACTTTTTTATTTAACATCTGTATTCGCCGTAAGTCCGTGCTTTGTGCTTGCCTGCCTGCCGACAAAATTGTGGGACAGTGGGTGTGTAAATTAGCCGTGTGAGGGTGTGCTCGCTGTCAAACAGTAAGTGTTGCAGTGCTTTACGATTTTACAATTCACATCCTCACCGCCAGGAGCCGGCCAGCTACTCCCGTCCCCTCCCCTCTTGCACTTGGCGCCAGCCAGACTGCACAGTGCACACTGTCTCCGTCAAGTGCGTTCCGTGTCATACATTAGACGGGTTTGAATGAAAACTCAGCTTTTGCGCAGTGCGACTCCGATCCGCATCTGAAACGACGACGAGTCAAACCATCCTTCCGATCACGATTCTTCTTGACTCTTTTTACGCGTGTATCAGTGGTAAAAATTGTGAATACGGCTTGGAACTATACGATTTTTCCGAGGAAATTCGTTAAAATATGGTAAAAATGGTCAGCAGACTGCAAATTTTCTTCGTTAATTAGAAAATTCATTATTCAAAATTCGTTAATCAGAGTCTTTTTTTTACACAGGTAAGATAAGACTTTTGACGGGACCGGCCGAAACATTCGTTAATTAGAGGTTTTCGTTAACCAGAGGTTCGTTAATCGGTGGTTTTACTGTATTTAACAGCATATGTACAGAAACAGGCAATTTAACTATGGTTCCCATAGCAACGGCCAAGTCCTACAATGCTCGACCAATGGTGTTACTCTTTGACAGTCTTTACTATCGGTTTAACAAAAAAGTAAACCATCACTAATCCGCTGGACTTTCAATTTTTTATATGCCTGTTTGTTAGGATGGTGGATGTTTTTATAGTATCGGTAGAGCTTGGAATCGTAGCAACATTTTTCAAAAATTCATTCAACGTCCTTACTGTCACTGGAATACCAGTCAAGATCCCCTGGTTTCAAATTTGCAAAGCAAAATAATGAGAAATTGGGTCTTTTAGTTTTTTGATCAAAATCAAGTGCATTGGGTGCATAACAGCAAAAATTGAGGACCGACGGGCGGATGTTCAACATACGCTGTTTTGGCTCAAAACGGCTATTCCATTCTGATCCTTGTATCCTCAATATACTACATACCAAATTTCATAATTAAATCTGCAACATTGAGCTCACAGATGATAAAATAGTACAAATGGCTGAGGGGAAAGAGGTGTGTACTTGCTGTACCTTGTTCAATAGTGCAGCGTTTCAAAAAAAACAACCAGAAATGTTTGATGTACTTACATCTTTTAGCTCCTATTAATCATTAGAAGACTGTTTTTATTTTCTTTTATTTGACCGTGAAAGCTTTGGTATGTCATTGAAGACCGTTTATTTTGTATGTCATGCTACATAATTACTTTTCATTTCATAATTTTGTCTGCCTTCTATTGGAAGATTTTCTGGGGAAAAAAGTTGTTTTCTGTCAAAAGGGCTGATGTTACACTTTTAAAAATGGCTGTAACTGCTTTAAGAATACATTTTTGATAAAAGCTCAATAGAATACGAAAGATGAGGGTTTTTACCATTACACTTCATTTATTTGAAGTATTTAACTTCCAAACTTTCGGAGGCACACTGCTTTCAAAACTTATAAACCGATTTTCTCAAAAACGTTTTTTCTTGTCACATCCGCCCTGTCGACGGATCAGTTCTCAATTCGTGAACATTTTTGAAAAATTTGTAAAATTTTTAGTAAAATCAATAACGCTGCAAAATTTGGGATAGTACCAAGTAAAAATCTCTTCTCCTCTTCAAACGTATCTTGTAACATACAAATTTCATTCAATCAAAGTGCACAAGCCTTAAAATAAAAAAAGATCCATACATTTGCTGCAAAAAAAATAACTATTGGCGACAGAAATAAAGCCAGTTGGGCTTGCAAAATATTGCCAAGGTAGAAAGTGATATTCATACCAGTTCAAGCCAAGTGAATGGGAAAAAATGTGTAATGTGTAATGCCTTTCTGACTCCTTGCAGGCTTTATTGACTTTATGTTTGTTGTCAAATGCAATGGCTGTACACTAAAGCAGGTATCATGTAAAGCTCATCAAATGACGTTTTATCTTGTGTTTCAGGATCAGAAGAAAGACATATATTTCAAACCGAAGTTGTGTGATGCATATAAGGTACAAGGAAAACTTGAAGAATTTTTTGAAGAACTAGCTCATGAAGTTGACAATATTCAAAATGATGAAGATGTAGTATCTGTGTTACCGCTTCGAACCATTGCAAAAGCTCTATTTGCGAAGCCAGATCTTTTACCTCATTGTAAGTTTCCCATTGTTTTTCATGCTGAATTATTTAGTTTCATGTTTAAGAAGGTAATCTACTCAATTGTTGCATTTTGCAGACCCTATTGCATCTTAAGGTCTAAAATATTTATCACAGGTAGGTATATATCCATTAAAAACCAAGAACTAAGTTTTACTTTCTCAGGAAGTTAGAAAAATTGAGAAAGTATTGTGATGGCATAGAGATTTTCAAGGTATCTTGTTTCAATTCTGTCTTCAACAGAATAATGATGTCAGACAAATCCTTCCAAAATCATACGCCTGAATTGTTTGAAATTTTGCCTTTAACCTATATATGCCCATTGGGTCGTTGACGACCCACTTATAACGGTTTTTTTTTTGGACCAAATTACTGTAAATTTAGGCCAATTTTACTCAAAAATCAATGTTGTGATCTTTCAGCACCTATAATTTAGCTGAACCAGAAAATTTCACAATTTTTAAATTTTAAATTTTTAAACTCTAAGGTGGTGTTTTTTGAGAAAAACACCAAAAAACACCCAACATATTCAAATAAAGTTGGGCATTTATGGGTTAGAGCAAAAATTCAGGTAGATTTTGAGTGGGAGCAAGGTTTACCACTCTACAGGTGGCAACTCTTGACTGTTATTTTGTTGCGCCTCCCAAAATCATATTTCCCAATTTCCCTCACTTTCATAACATGGAAACAACGAGCTACATGATTAGAGAGGATTTTTGAGACAGCAGGGAGGCAACCATGATGGAAATCTCTTTTGGACATTTTGTAGCAGGCTCTGTTTATTTGCCTCTTATTTTTTAACCTTTAAATTAAAAAAAAAAAAATCCGAGACAAATCCATTTGAAATTGGTTTTAAACGAAAAAACAAGTGTTTTAGAGTGGCTATCTGGACACAGAACTTTATACAACCGTTTCTTTTGAGCATCTTGATACTGCGTCTTGCAGAGCTTACTGATTGCTTGGTTTATTGAGCCGTTTTTCTTTTGAGTTTAGTCCAAGCACTGTTCTTCACCTTTATAAAACAATTGTTTTGCCTGTTCTAACTTTTGGTTCTATTATTTGGTCTCCCTTCTCTCTGACGTATATTAATGTTGTGGAAGCAGTTCAAAGGCAATTTCTTAGGTTTTTCTCTTTTAAATCGGGCCAGCCTATACCGTCTTATGTTCATGATCTGATCTCGCTGATATTTCTGTTAAGTTTAATCTTCCTACTGTTAAATCTTTATATAATTACTTTGATGTTTTGTTTGTTTTTAAAGTTTTATCCGGTTTTATTAATTCTCATGATTTAACCCATCTTTTTCAATTCAGAGCGGTCCCTTTTCATTTTAGAAATGATAATCCTTTGGTTGTCCCTCTGGCCCGTAACAATCTTAGTTTTTTCTCAGTTTTAGTTAGGCTTATGAAATCCTAAAATGTCCTGCCTCAATTTTTTAGATCTTCTGATACCCTTTCTCATTTTAAGTTTTCTGCTAAGGGTCATATTTTTGAATTTTGTTCTTTTCTGTTTCTATATTTTTTCTTGTTTTGGGCAGTTGCCCGTTTGCTACTTTAAATAAATAAATAAACAAATTAATAAATAAAAAAGAATCTACACGATAAAGAAACTGACAGATAACAGAAACGAGCAAAATTTCCTCACCTGGATAGTCATATTAAAATTCTGTGTTCAGATAGCCACTCTGCCACACTTACGCGTTTGTTTAAAACCAATTTCCACTAAATTGATTACAATATTTTATTTAAGGTAAAAAAAAAATGAGACTAAAAAACCAGAATGAGATCGTCCGCTGTCACTCTTTGGGGTAGGTCACACAACATATAGTAGCCCCTCTTCAGGTTTAGCTCATTACAACGAAAGCATAGTACTTATGTGCTGAGTCTTTACTCTTCTCCGATAACAACCAACCTGTTTTTTATGAATTTTTTTTCATTGTATTTTCTCCTCTCTTTTTTCCAGTGGAAGCTCTCTCTGCTAAACTGAATGAAAAAGGCTATGATCACTTAGAAGCCACTCTGTGGGCTGTTTACTTCATGACAAACTCACACCCTGAAAAAGCGGAGAAATTAATTGAAACACTTTCAAAATCAGGTCGTTTGTATTACGCAGTTCCGTTGAGGGAAGCAGAAAACACCTTTAACCTGGATTTATTCAATAGATTGAAACAAACAGTTGTCCCGCACATTACTGAAGAAAATATACCATACGAAATGAAAGCGTTATACAATACAGAATTATCTATTTTAAGTAAGTATTTTAAAGTTTTGCTGAATTTACTCTCTTTTTCTTTAAGATGAAATCCCAGCCGAAACTTTTTCAAATTGCAATCCGAAGGATAGCGCCATTAGTAGTAGAGCTTCGATAATTTTGAGGTTGCGAAGTGCTACAAAATTTTTATAAAGGTCGCATGGCATTCTAATCTTCTAATCCTCATTGGGGTACACCAGCTGTGACCCCCTGATTTTAATGATGGGAAGCAAAATTACGCTTGTTCAGATTTTTGAGCAAAATTTGGGCTTTTCCTGAAAAATGCGCAGAAATTCACGGATTTTGCGTAAATTTCTGTGAAATCAACGATTTGGCAAACCTTTGGCATGGTAACAAGTAAAAATTGTGCCTTTTTAGGAAGCGTCTTTTTCTGAGGTGAATTTTTTTATTTTAAGAATTCAAAGAGAGAGAGAGGAAAAAAAAAAATATTCCGAGAGCAGTGAGCACACCAGTCTTTTTGTGATCTTGAGATACTTCCTCTCCTCAGCGTGTTATGCTTGGTGTGATTTCCTTCTTGTCCTCTCACCTTAATGTGAGGTACTTTTAGAGCAAATTGTACCCCCTGAAGAGCCGAAGTGCTCCTGTCCAGAATTACTATGTACTTAGTTTATCTTACCGAACGAGCTATGCATTTATCTAGAGTGGCAGTCTAATAGGTAACCTGCATAACCACCATGGATGATTTTGAGGTTAAGTTTAATGTGTAATTTTTATATTTATTACCATGTATTTTGGTGCACAGTGGATCGGAACATGCTTTGGTCCCTTGAGCTCCGCACCAAAATATATGGTAGTAAAAGGACAAAATTACACCTTAAACTTAACCTCAAAATCCTCCATGGTGGTTATGCTGGTTATACATTAGACTGCCACTCTAGATAAATGTATAGCATATTTATCTTACCCATTAATGTGTTCAATTGTTTCTCTCATCAGATGCCCAAGGAAAAATTGAAGAAGCCATAAGTTCTTTGGAATCAGCTGAAAAATACATTGATATTTCTACACTTGATTCAAATACTCTAAGAGCTTTAAAGAGCAAAGCAGAGATAAATAGAATTCCTTTTAAATATGATGTCCCAGAAAAGGTAATTATTAATTCATATAGTTAATATTTATTTATTTATCTTTTCATTTTTATATTTACGTGCTACGCAGAATTTTGGGTCTTAAAAATTCATGGAAAAAGAAAGAGAAAATAAACTGTAGGGAATACCCTACGAACACTGTCTCACGTCAAATATAAATTTGACGTAAGAAAGTGGGGGATATCCCCAGACCCCTTTTAATTTTTTATCCAAATCCAAAGATCCACTTAAGAAGTATTTAAATTTTTTCTCTTTTTGACCCATTTTCCCACTGATTTTAAGGTGATTGCAGGCGAATCTTTTCCAGATTTCAATCCGATGGATAGCGCCACTTGCCGATGTTCAGAAAAGTTGCATTTTTGGCATTTTAAACTGAAACCATAGATAAAACGCAAAATCCAAGGACGTCAGCACCTACGAAATTTTTTTATGGATTTTTTGAGCCCCAAACGAACAAAATTGGTTTAGGATTAAAGCGGTAAATTATGAAATTCATTTCGCCATAAGCTTAGTGAGTGAGAGTGAGTGCGAGTGGTACTACGTCTATCTGTCTCACTCGCACTCATTGAGGCTTATGGGAATTTTTGTATTTCATAATTTCCGGCTCTACATTTGAGTGTTTAAGCTTGAAACTGTCAGGGTATCTTCGTGAAGTATTCTCGCAGATGCTGACGTTCCTCAAATTTGTGTTTTTAACGTAAATTCGTCAATTTTAGCTGAAAACTGTTGACTTTTTGAGCAGCGCGACGTGGCGTCAACGGTTGGAACAAATTGACCCTGGAATCATCTTACTGGAAACCATTTTTCATCCACAACTAACCTAAAAATAAAAATTTCAAAAAAAACAAAAAAAATCCCTCTGGGAAATGTTGAAAGCAACATCTCTGAAAAATTTGGATGCATATGGATCGATAGTAAAAAAGTTGTGCTTGGTTCTATGTTTTATGTCTACAGACATACAGACGCCACAGAAAGTTTGCGTCCTCCAAGCGACCTCCAAGCTACATATCTTACTATAGTATAATCTAATAAGCCCTGTTTTTTCGAGTTTTTAGACTTTTTTTTTTTCAAAAAATGTTTAAAAATGCTCAAAAATGTGTTTCCACACTCTGCGGACGTTGCTATTTATGTTACAATGCTGTAACTTGGCATGATAATAGATCTTAATGTGATTAGGAGCCCGAAATTTTCAGAATTTTGATACCTTGATTTGTAATCGAGTTATTGCGAATTTGTGCACCGCGGCAATTGCAGCGGGGGGTGGGGTGAATCGCAGAGCGTATGGAAGATTGTGACCGAGACGAAAAAGGTTCATCCGTCCATGGGGGGTGGGGTGGTCAGATTTTGTCCATTTCTGTGTGTGCCAGGAAGTGCCGTGACTAATTGCTGACATGACGTGGCGACGCGACGGGGGGTAAATGAGCCGAGAGATGGGAGAGCCTCCTCCGCCAGCCCGATCGAAGCGCCGGACCCTTGAATCCAACCCCAACCCCTCAACCCCCCACGCACCCACTCCTTCTGTGCTGTTTTCTCAACTTTGTACCACTATCATAGTTTGCGTGTTGATTTTTAACAATTTAGGCGCGCGCCTACGGGGGTTGGGCCGCGGAGCGGCAAGGGGGCGAAGCCCCCTAGTGGTTTAATAATATTGAAACTTCATGGATGAATACTCTTTATGGTAGTATTAGGCATGATGAAAGCCAATTATTTTGTAATTATTATGATTTAACTAGTTGTAGCGGGCCAAGTATCGATTTGGTATTTTTTGGTATTCTGATATTTTTTTGGTAATGCAACATTTATGGTCTTTACCAACATACTGAACACTGACGGATTTTTGATAATTCCAACCTACCTAACCTCGGTATCAGATTTTCAATACTGCACAACTGTTGGTGCAGACACGCAGTCAACATAGCAGCAAAGTGGGAAGTCAATCTAGAATCTAGGGTCATGATTGGTTTCGGTATACTCAGTTAATTGGCTTTCTTTTTTTTCTGTTCCATTTAGACTCAATCTTATCAATCTATTGACCGAAGGAGAGATTGGCGTGACGCATAAACGCATGGAGTAAAATTTACCTTTTGATGGATTTTTTTTTGTATCCTCCATTTTGTTTTGGTGAGAAATTATTTTCCTAATTTTTGGAAATCTTTGTAATGTGAGTTTATGACTGTCCAGCTGAAAACTCTCGTCAAGTTCCATAGCTTTTTGTTCCATTTTTCATGATCATATTATAGGTGATTCTTCAACGTTTAGTGCCGATTTTTGCCACCAGAGTGCTACCGTTCGATTAATGTCCAATTACAGACCGAATGTAATTTATATTTAAGGAAACAGAATGTCAGTTACTAGGTAATCTTCTGAAGAACGTTTCTGCAAAATATCTCGTCAATAACTTCAAAAATAAGGCTGAAAGTACCAACAAATGGAATATCGCATTTCGATACAAGAATCGATTTGGTAGCGCACCGGTGGCAGAAATTGGTACAAAACGCTGAAGAATCACCTTAAAGCTCTTTTCACAGAGGATCTTTTTATAATCATATCCAATTGGCCAAATATTTTAAGTTAAGAGATAAAGGAGGTATTCTCCGGAGGAAGGGCCCATCTGAAAAAAAGCTGTTCTGACAAGGGGAGCTCACGAACCCGGACCCTCGAAATTTGATCAAATTTTCAGGATCGGTAGTTCATAAGAAACTATTTGACACATGACTGGCCGTTTTTGTGATTGGGCCTTAGAAACGGAGGAAAAAAATTGGCTGCGTGCGTGACCTCAAATAGCTGCTACTGACTCCTCTTCTCATGTACTGGCAGCGTGGCCAAAGGAACAACGTCTCTGACTTCGGGCCCAGAGGTTCGAGGTTCGAGTCTGGCGCCGGCCACTGAATTTTTGTACTGCTTGTTTGCAACAACATATTTATTTCCTCTACATTTTGACTGTTTTGCCGAGTGCACCGAACCGCTTTTTATTTTACAATTAAGCATTATGCAAAAATTAAACATTGGAATGGCATACATTTTCGCATTGATGGGAGAGGGGAGGTACCATTGCCATTATTAGAATAGGAAGAAAGTAGAAGAATCGATTAAAAGAAAACAATGATAAATACGATTTTCCTGACTCACCAATGTGGAACTCCAGGAATTTCTAAACGACATTCTTGGTGCCTGCAACTGCAGGCAGTCGCGGATCCAGAAAATTTTTCTAGGCAGGGGGCACGCCCATGAATTTTCAAATTTGAAGCGTTGCAGTAAGAAATTGAGGACTATTTTCTGTTGAAAAAAGGCAACGTTTGTGGCTGGGGGGGGGGGGGGGGGGAAGCACGTGTCCTTGCCTCCCTCCCCCATCCGCCACTGACTGCAGGGGTAAAACAAGGCCCTGGATAAGAACTAGAAAGAGATGGGTATACATGGGGGTCACGGGAGAGTGAGTGAGATAGTTTGGAATGCTACGCGACTTTTATCACAACCGATTGTGACCGATGAGGGCATTGTTGTGGTTGTTGGCTAACGGTTGACTATGCACCAGAACCGTCTATTTGTCTCTAAAAAAAACTCACAAAATGAAAAAGAAACCTCAAAATCAGTCTCTTGTTTCTAATTTACAGAGACAAATAGAGACGGAGCACTAACTGGCTGCAGCAGAGGCACTCTGAATTCTCGCGGATTCAACAAAACAACAGTCAACATCGCATGGTGTTGAATGGTGAGCACCCTCCTCTTCACTTCCCGCCCATCCCCCCCTTGTTTTCCCAATGTCACTGTTCAACACCATGCGACATCAAAAGGTTTTGACTGTTGTTTTACTTGTTATTTTGTTGAATTCCCAAAAATTCAGTGTGCCTCAAATCTTCCCTAACTATTTTAGCGCAGTGCTCCGTCTCTATTTGTCTCTGCTAATTAAAATGTTTTTAACTTCATTTCTTGTATTATGTTTGCAACTGGCCCGTTGCCTTATCCAATGATTATCTAATTGTTTCATCTCGCATTTTTGCCCTCAGGAAGGTCTTCGATGAACTTTCCGCTGATGGAGTATGCTCTGATCTGATCAATCAACTGTGTCTCGTTTTCTCTATTCTTTTAAGACTTGTGCCCTTGAAAATGTTGTAAATAGTTTCAAATTGAGTCCGTTAGCTTCATTAAGATAAGCTCGATTTCTTTGTCTGTCTCACATTATTGTTGGAAGCTTCTCAATGAATCATTGTCTTGATGAAGAAGATTGACCAGATCTAGTTTTACTTAGCTCTAAACTTAAGATTAGATCTCTGTACAGTTCATTATTTTGTCTATCAAAACTTTCTTGATTTTTGTTGTTGTTAATCAATTGATTGTGCTTACTATTGGCTCTTACAGGAATTTGTCTTTCTCTCTTTCTGGCCATTTGAACACATGCGTTAGAAAAGGATAGCAGAGAGAGCCATCACGCAACTTGAGCCCCTATCTCTGTCCTTTACTAACGCAAGCAATCAAACGGGAGGAAAGAGACACAAATAAATTCCTGCATCTGTTCTTGGTTATTTATAGGAATAACAACCAATGTACCAAGGCTGACAAAAAAATCTTCCGTATCATGGCGAGAGGGTAAATTTTTTGGTCCTCTCTAGTGCAAGAAAGACGGCAGAGGTTATTTGCAAATTGACACCCTTGGCTCGTTGCGAGATAACAACATCCGCAGTACTCGCTACACACACACAGCTAACACCAACTCAATGTCTCCGCTCTCCTCCCAATTTGACTATCGCACACTTTTGCTATAAGCATTTTAATACTTGATTCTGATGTAAAAACCTCCAAAAATCACGATGGTAGCACTTAAAACTTCTGAAATATACTCCTCATTTCAATAAACTCTTTTATTTGTGCGAGTGCAATGGTGGCTTAAGGCAGTAATAATGGCAGATTCCCGTCTATTAATACTGTAACTCCATCAAGAAGTGACCCATAAGAGACGATTTTCCTTTGAAACCGGTGTCACCAAGTGTCACGGTACTATTAATCAGATGGGGATCACTACTCTGGTGCCTAATTACTCTGTTAATCTTCCTTGACAGCATAGAGAGAGTGACGAAATTAAGATAGAAATCTCCTATTATTAGTGTCCTACAACGTCATTACGCTAGTGCATTTAAGTATCTTGTGAGTTGAGGAGTGGATCTCATGAGTTTTTAGTGCTACCATTGTTATTTTTGGAGATTTTTACACCTGAATCAATCATTAAATCACTTACAGCAAAAGTGTGCAACAGCCCCATTGTTCGGCAGTGAGGCAATATCTCTCACTGCTCGAGCAGTAGAGTGGGGGTAAAAAAATGTCCCCTCTCACCAAGATGCGGGAGATTCTTTTGTCATTCCTAGTACCTAAATATTTGGATCAAAGCTCTCCGGTACCCCTTTTCCTTCCTCCTGTGAATCCGTAGTCATTAAATTATTTTATATTATAATGTATTCTGTTTTAATACATTAAGTTTGAAATAGCTTGCTTCCATTTCCTTTTTTCACAAAGCCTAACCTATAAGAGATAGCTATAGTCTGTTTGTTCTAACTTGAGTCCTGAGCGGGCGATAGATGAATTTCGGAAAATAGAGAATGGCAACACTTCAATAGGTTGTCATAGCCCGAGAGTCGGGCAGCAGCCTTGTCACCTCGGCCGACTGACGAGGGTTAGCACTCCTACGTTGCCACAGAAGGCAAATCTACCTGAATCTCCAGGACTCAAGTTAGAACGAACAGACTATAAATAGCGGCAACAGCGCAGATCCATTTGCCTCTTAGGGGCTCCATTGATCCGCTTCTTCTTCTTCATTTTGAATGACAGGGCGCGACTCTTTTAGAATATAGGGACTCTACCCAGGAGAAGGGTAAATGCAGTAACTTAAGGGGGAATTCGATGAGGGAAGTTTTCAGGAATGGTACTCTCTTCAGCTCTCCAACATTGGAAAAAGGGGGTAATAGGATCTACTCTAGTATCAGAATGGGAGGCCTGGGCCTGAGGGTATTGCCAGCAATGTGAAGGGCGGTTGGGAGTCTGTCTCCTCCATCATTGGAGAAGGGAGCTTAGAGGGAGGAGCGGGCTGCTCGATCTGGAGTTTTTAAGCTCCCGCTTCTTTGTCTGAGTGCCATTGCGTACCTCGGAGTTGGATCAAAAACCTCAAACATGCATTTTTTTTGCCAATGGGGCTCTTGTCAACTTTTGCTGTTAGCTAATGAATAGTTCAATGTGATGTAGAAATCAGCGAAAATCACAAAAATCACACCGAGAAAGTCTAAAATTCAGTAATAAACTCACATAACTGCTATAACGGTAAGTTTGTATTGGCGGCTCTACGCAGGTATCATGGGAGATTCCTGTCTATTATGTCACTTTCTCTACGGAAACAGAGATATATCTCAATTTAGATAGGAATCTCCCATGATACCTGCGTCTCTTCGCCACTAAGCCCGATTCTGAGAGTGAATTTCGTGATTTTTCAGTGAACTTATTGTAATTTTTACTGGTTTTTATGCAAGAATCATCTCTTCAATCCCCTGTAGCAAAAGTTTGCAAGAGCCCCATTATTATGTATACCAGATTCGTTGGTCATGGAAAGCTTGAGATAACTTAAAAATGCTACTTAGAATGGGCCTGTTGCATAGATCGGAATTTTGATGTTTTTCACTGAAAAACAGAAAGTCCCGAGCAAGAGAAAAACGTTGATGGTCTCCGTTTTTCCCTACGATGCATCATTGCAGAGAAAACACGACATGAAATTTGGACCCGTTTGAAACGACCCTGTTTTGGCGGGAAGAGGTTGAGGTGGCTCGCTACGTCACGATTTGTATAGCCAAGCAGTGCGAGAGTGGAGACCAGCGAGGCCAGCCGCTGTCCCGTTGAATTCTTACGGCACGGCACTTACGCGGCAGTCGAACCCATCCCTCTTTACACGCGATTTTCTCGAATATCGTTCGTCTCACGAAAAATTTGTGAGGATCAAATCGAAAGAGCATGAAATTTCCATGCCGTTTGATGACTTTATTTTCCTGCTCGAATGGGTTGACATCAAATGCGCCAGACCGCAAAAAATGACGGATTAGCGCATAAAAGTCCGGTATTGCATTTTTAAAAGTAGTTTTTTACCCGTCTTAACAAGAGGCTCTGAAAACTTTGAGTTTAATGATCCGATAGGAAATTTTGTGTTCTTCAAAATTGTCCCCAAGCATTTTCCTTGTCAGATGAACGGTTATTGAGATACGAAGAGAAAATCAGTGAAAATGACCACTTTCCGTCAGAACTCCCGGATCATCAACTTTTGAGTTTTTCCTATTTCCAAGCGGACAGGAAAACTATGAAAAAACTAAAAGTACACGTTTAAAAGGGAATTTTACGCTCTTTAACTTTGATCCTTACCTTTTTTTATGCAAAATGCATCGTAATCGAGATAAATGAAAATTAATGAAAAAAGTTGAGTTGTTCCGGGTTAAAATAGTGACTACGACTCCGGAGTTCTCGTACATTTACCTGCATTTATTTCGATTACTATGCGTTCTGCATAAAAAGTGGTAAGGATCAAAGTTAAAGAACGTAAAATTCCCTTTTAAACGTGTACTTTTAGTTTTTTCATAGTTTTCCTGTCCGCTTGGAAATAGGAAAAACTCAAAAGTTGATGATCCGGGAGTTCTGACGGAAAGTGGTCATTTTCACTGATTTTCTCTTCGTATCTCAATAACCGTTTATCTGACAAGGAAAATGCTTAGGTACAATTTTGAAGAACGCAAAATTTCCTATCGGACCATTAAACTCAAAGTTTTCAGAGCCTCTTGTTAAGACGGGTAAAAAACTACTTTTAAAAATGCAATACCGGACTTTTATGCGCTAATCCGTCATTTTTTGCGGTCTGGCGCATTTGATGTCAACCCATTCGAGCAGAAAAATAAAGTCATCAAACGGCATGGAAATTTCATGCTCTATCGATTTGATCCTCACAAATTTTTCGTGAGACGAACGATATTTGAGAAAATCGCGTGTAAAGAGGGATGGGTTCGACTGCCGCGTAAGTGCCGTGCCGTAAGAATTCAACGGGACAGCGGCTGGCCTCGCTGGTCTCCACTCTCGCACTGCTCGGCTATACAAATCGTGACGTAGCGAGCCACCGCAGCCTCTTCCCGCCAAAACAGGGTCGTTTCAAATATTTTCAAATTTGAGCAACTTTGCACCCTTTTTTCTCGGTGTTCGCGCATCCAAATCAAAAAAAGATAAAATATGGGGTCAATGATTTTCATTCTAATTTCATAAAATGAAATAAAAAAAGTTCATGCAACAGGCCCATTTGCTCTTGAACGAGATGTTTTTAGACACTTTTGAAAAGTCAAGTGTGGCTCCTGCAATTGACGGACACAGGCTGTTAAGCGTTGAATTTTGATGATGGGCAATGGTGGCACCAGACTGCAGCGGATCTATTTAGAATATTAGAGTGTATTGGTCCATGGAGGTAAGTAAGGCAGTAAGTAAGAGGAAATCCTCTGCTGCAACTAGAGCTTTTGTTAACTTCAGACTTTAAAGTTAAAAAGTAAATACTTTCTCCAATAAATCTCGGAAACAAACAATTCAATGTTGAAAATGTAATGTGGCAAATTCTGAGCTTTGAAGACTGCTGTTTTCATCCAATAATAATTAGGTATTTCAATTTCGAATCGTTGGGTGGGGGGGGGGGGGGGGTGAGTGGGATTTTGCATTTATTATTTCCCAAGTTGCATAATGGAATGGAATGATAATGAATTCTAGTGATTTTGCTTTTGTTTTTATTTGAAGGAAAGGAAATTGAAAATTTATCATAGGTTATTGGTTGCAAGGTCTTGCATCCACCTCTGTGATGAGCCCTACCCGGTAGTACCTAAATCAATTTGATCATGAAAATCTGAACATCAGCTCTCAAGAGTTTGGGACCAGAGCTCAAATTTTGCACCAGTATAAAGAAAAAGCCTGTAAAACCCCAGAAGAATGATAGAAAATCAAAGTACGGACACATGCGTTAACTTTCAAAACAGGCCCACAAAAACTTTGACACCTGCCTAGCCAATCAGAGCCGTCTTTCATTTTCGGTTTCATCAAATAGGAAAAGAGCACCTCTATGTCTGCATTAATATTGAAAAAATTGCCGCCGTACAAACCACGATCGTATACTGGAGTAAGGGGAGGGGCATGGAGACTATAGAGAGCCTCACTCCCTCTTTAGTCCCTTGGAAAAAGCTACTCTAAGCATGGACGATAGTATAACTGTTAAATTGTTATAAAGAACTGTTATATTCGTCCTTATTCTAAAGAGAGAAATAAGTGTTAACTTGGCGGTAACCTTTCTGAAAGTGGTGAGTGAATAACGGGCAAAAATGATTTGCCCCTCCCTCCCCCCCAACCCTGATTTTTTTCTGGATACACTCGTTCGTAGGTTTTGTTTCACTTATTAACCTTCAAGGACTCTTATTTCTACGAGTAATTGGTCATTATTTTTTTTTTTTTTTTTTTAACTGTTGATCAATAGATTGATTCGGCACTTGGCACCAGAGTTACGAGGAAAACCGGATGTGGTCCGATGTTCGGAAAGGAAACCGGAAACACCTCAAATGGTGACATGGCCAATCAGAGACCGCCTGACTGTTATTATTATTATTAATCGAAATCGACATCATGGAAACTTTGAGGTTATATTATAGTTCGTGCGTCTTTGTGACGAGAGACTTGCGCAGTTTGAACTGTCTAATCAAATTTACTTTCGTTTTTTATTACTTTCGTATTTGATAGTATTTTCTCAGAAGTTTAGTTTGATGAACGTTTTCTTGGCAGAAGAAAAGTGGAAGAAGGTTTCTGTCTGTAAGTAAGTAAACCCCATTCACTAAGTCTGTTGTCTTATTTGTTACTACGTGTTAATAAGAACGGTTTATAATTCAGGTGTAAACTATCATTATTGAATGATTTTGAAGCCAAGAAGCCCTCAGGTCTTTAAGTAAACCTACGCGATGACTTGGATTGAGCTCTACTCTGAGCCTAATTTTTTTTCCTAATTGAAATATGATAACGATGGAACACCACTTTTTTATACTCCAGTTAGGTTTTCTGGTATAAGTGTTCCGTTCAAACGGAACGGAACACCTCTTTCCCACTTTGACGGAGTCGGTCCATCAACTGGAGTCTAATGCGGTCTTTTGAGATGTAACCTCAATCTGTAAATTTTGATCAAATCTGGAGTACTTTGATCTTTTTACGGCATTATGGCTCAAATTCTATTTCGAAAAACAAATCTACAGAGTTTCTTCTTAAAAGATGACACGAAAAATAAATAAGTAGGGCAGTTTGAAAGAGTAAACAAATACAGCTAACGCAATAGTTTGTACCTATACCTATAAACCTGTTTTCTTTAATTTGAATGCTGGCGCACCCACACACATGACCAAGAGTAACTGGTTCCATCTGTCCTATTCATTAAAAAATTTGCCTCAGGAAGCTGATCGTGAATGCTCAACATGACTTGGACGAATCGACTTGGATGGATCAAATCAACTTATTGATTTCTTCCTCAAATCCTTGAGAATAAGTCTGTAATATTAGTTTTTAAAATTATAATGATGGGTCCATATTATTTCTAAAATACACTAACCCATCACCGACGACTGAAAATCTGTTCATTACCATTCTGGTTTAGCGTCAATTTCTCAAGCAGGGATGCACATACCTTTACGAAAAAATTCACTGACATTCTGCACCAGTAGACCAAACTTTCCCTCAGTCCACAATTTATGGCGTGCATTTTTGCGTTCGAGGGATTTTTTCTTTTTTTGTGCTGTCAAGTTTTCTGGACGCTACACCCTAATGGGTTAAGCATTTTGCTAGTCGATTCTCGTGTGGATTTGTTGCAATTTTCAATTTTTGGTAAAAAAAGAAAAAAAGCGAGGAGAACGAACCAGATTTGGATTGTCCAAGCTATCATACTATGAGATAGAGCTATTAACGCCAATCTTTCGAGTTCGTTTCAGAAGTGTTGGCGCACCTAGATTGTCGTAATCTTTGGCGACTCTTTAATTTTCATTCCTTCACACCTATTAGTAACTCTCGCCTTCGACTTTGAACTTTTAATCTTAAAGCGTTCCTCGATAAAAATCCAACGCTCGAGTTCATTTTCATTTTGAAACAAGAGAAATAATG
The DNA here is from genome assembly GCA_011764245.1 of Trialeurodes vaporariorum. Taxonomy (NCBI): domain Eukaryota; kingdom Metazoa; phylum Arthropoda; class Insecta; order Hemiptera; family Aleyrodidae; genus Trialeurodes; species Trialeurodes vaporariorum. The sequence goes on from VMOF01000001.1 coordinate 43,500,246, forward strand.
TTGAAAAATTCCAAAGATTATTCGTCTGGGTGCACCCACACCTCTTAGAGTCCCTAACACCTCTGAAACCGCCTCCAAGCCTCGTCGGTTCTCATCAGAGATTACTAAGCTAAAGAGATATGGCAAGTCCTATCCCCGCCATGTTAGAAAACCGTTAATCGACAATCGTAAAAAACGCCTTCAAATAGGCCGTGATACAATACGGCGTACCACCTGGTGGACCATTTTTCGTAAACATTGCTATTACTGCTGTTAGTGGAAATAAATTCTAGGCACACACTTTTCTGAATTTTTTTGCTTTCCAAACACGTTGATAAGATGGAAAATGTCAAGGGAAAAATTTAACCACCAAAATAACCACTAAAACTATAGTCAAAAGTCATTTACTGCCAGCCGAACGCACTTCGGTTACTTTCAGAATTGTTTACAAAAATGGTCCACCAGATCGTATGCCAGTTTGCCTACTTCGTAGGAGTCGATTAACAGTTTTGAGCAGTTCTGCCATATCTCTTTAGCTTAGTAATCTCTGGTTCTCATGGATCAATGGATGGCTCTCTCGGCTTCTGCCCAGCGCCTTCGAACAGCGAAGGATACATGAAGCATAACAAATAGGCGCCCCTTCGATTCGAGAAAATACCACATGCGATGCCCAAACTCTTGCCGCATGGAGATCTGCCATCTGCGACTCGCGCGATCGCAATGGGTTTGTGTTTGTTGCACGCTTTTGCGTTAAAGCTGAATTTAAAACTTTGTAATTACATTTCTAGGTTTAACTGACTTATTAAAACAGTGTATTCTGTTATTAAAATCGGGTTTATAAGATTATTTTCAAAAGAGAAATTGAAGAGTTTACTGTCCGTTTTTTGGCCACTTTTTCAGGATTTCAGACCATGGCGCGGCGCTACTTACTTATCAAAGAAAAAATTTAAAGCAAATACGGACTGTCACATCAGTGAAACGGCATTGGATGGGTCAAGGCAATCAGCGTTAAAGTAAGAAATAAGGATAAAAAAATAAAGGACGAAAGAACGAGAAAAAAGAAAAGAAATTGACGAAAAAGCTGTTAGTTTGTGCGACCTGCGGACAATGAAGAAAAATTCGAAACCTAGGAAATATTGTGTGAAAAACTCATAGCCATACTATTTTTAAGGTTCGCGTACTCATGCGTCTTTTTTAGAATCAGTTTAAAAGTTCTCAAACATTGTTGACTAATGTACAGCTGTGGGCGCCGTATGTTTCCCCTTTTTTTCATTTATACACAGATGGTATGTAGTAAAGAGTAAACAAGAGTCGCAATTGAATGGAACAAAGACTTCTAATACTATCTAGACTGGACATAAGGCAGATTTTAGGGCGGGGAAAGTGAAGATGAAGAGTGGGACAAAAATCGCATGTTGCGCCTGGCTACGCCGTATCCACGATTACAGTATGTGCTAATTGTAAGATTTTCAGAAATACATTGATTTAAATGGGAAAATGACTTTTTTTTAAAAATTAATTAAAAATACTAAAAAAATATTTTTCCAAAAAACTTGGTACCATTTGAAAGCTCATGATATGCAGATTTCGGTTCGGGCCGGTTTTATACGTGATTTTTGAACGAGAAACATTCTACATGGGCTTAAAGTTGGGTACCGGTTTTCTACAGGGTGTTTCATAAAATTGTTTTCTTTGTACTTTTTTTGAATGGTTACAGCTCAAAAAAATAAAAATTTTGCGATAAATTATTATGACACACAATAATTATAACTTTAATCATAACATAGATTACGTAAATTTGAGTATATACAGCTATGTAGGTTGTCTCAGCGGGGCACTAAAACGGTGAAACACCCCGTAGAATCGAGGAAAATTGACCTAACTTTGAGCCTCTGTAGAATGTTTACGATTGAAAAAACGGTATAAAAACCGGCCCGAACCGAAATCTGCATATCATGAGCTTTCAAACGGTACCAAGTTTTATGGAAAAATATTTTTTTTTAGTATTTTTAATTAATTTTTCAAAAAAGTCATTTTCCCATTTAAATCAATGTATGTATTTCCGAAAATCTTAGCACATACTGTAATCGTGGTTGCATACCGATCGGCTTCAATGGGCAGGCGTTATGTCCAGTCTAGATAGTATTAGCACAGAATAATACAATCAGAACGGAAACTCTGTCGGATTTTGAAGCAAATTCATTTCGCGTCCGCCATGTTGGGATATAGGATGTTTACATCTGGATTCGCTCGCGAAAAAAAAGTATAGGACGTGATCCGCGAAATTTTCATTCTGAAAAGCCATTAGAATGAAAGTGAGGCCGGAAACTTCAGATTTCTTTCCAGAATTTACAGAAATAAATGAGTTTCAACACAAATCACACTCGTCTGCCATGTTGGGAGTTAGGATCACAGCGGCAGCGTTGCCTATTGGTGCCGTTAAATTCCAAACTTGCTTCCATTGGCTCTTATGGGAGTTTCCGTTCTGATTGTATTATTCTGTGGTATTAGAAGTCTTTGGAATGGAAGGCCTGCGTGGACAACGCAGATAAGGGATCGGAACGCGGGCTGGCCTCTGATTGGTCGTAAGCCTGGTGCAAAACTGTTCCAGGCCATAGGAAAATTAACACGGGAACGTACCTGCCATTTTCAATTTTACTCAAAGGGGCCCCGCCCCCGAAGCCCCAAAATTTAGGGGGAGAGGACAGGCCGTAACTCTCTTTAAATTGATCAAGATATTGCCTCAAAAATCTGATTTTTTCCAATTCTCAAATTCGGATCGAATGGAGAAAAACCAAAATCGCCCAAAAGAAATATCTTGTCTTCCCGGTTAAAACGAGTCCACGAGATCGATTTCGAGAAGTTTGTCTTCTTCGCATCATGAAGTGTTTTTATTGTCAATCTCTATCTGCTAGGCAGTCATCTTAGGCATTTAAACAGTTTTAAAGTGTCAGAAATTGCTGTTTTTGCCTTATCAGAGGTTGTGACGAAGCCGAAAAAAAATAATTTCTCCGCAAGGAGGAACCGAATTTGATGAGAATTGGAAATTGTGGGCTTTTTAGGTCGCAGAATTAAATTCCATCGTCAGTTATGAAGAAATGGTAAATCCAACATGAATTTGAGTAT
>VMOF01000001.1:43503850-43531802 GCA_011764245.1 Trialeurodes vaporariorum
GAGTTTCGTTAGTGCAGTTCGCCAAACGGAGGGGGCTTTGGCCGTATTTTAAGGGGAGGTTGTAAACAATTTATTTTTTCTATTTTTTTGGTTTTTTTTTTTTTTGTGTTTTTGGTTTTTTTTTTGTTTGTTTGTTCAATATGTCTCAAGGATTATTTTTATATGTAACAATAGGGCATGCAGATTCTTGGGTGTAGGGAAATTATAGGAAATAATCTTTTTTTTTTATAAAAAAAAAAAAACAAAACAAAACAAAACAAACAAAAAAAAACAAAAAAAACAAAAATCCAACTTTCAACTGTTCTTCTAAAAATTTCTGTTTTTTCAACTTTTGATACACGTAACTCGAGTTCTTTTGCGCCTAGAGAGCTAACTTTTTTTTTTTACATTTTCATCTTGAACAGATAAACAAAGTTACCTATAACTTAAAATGCGCATGCATTTATGGATTTGATTTGAAATCTAGATGAAAAGAAAAAATAAATAAAATAGGATTAAAAACTATGGAAAATCGACGAAAACTGGGCTCTTGAGAATGGAATTTTCAAAATAAAAGTTTAAAATTTGAAATTTTGATTAAAAAAAAAAAAAGAAAAAAAATAAAAACAAAAAAACAAAAAAAAACAAAACTAGTGAGTTAACTTTTTTCAGCATGTCAAGATGCCCATTTGTTTAAAAATAAAAATAGCTCCCTATAGGTTCAAGTGGTCTTGAGATTTGTGTACTGAAAGTTTGGTTAGTTTGTATGGTGATTGTTGAAGATAGGGCTTACAACCTCCCCCTTAAAGAAGAAAAAGAAACTAAAAGAATCAGAACAATTGAAGTATAAATGAATTGCATTGTTATTTGTTCATCGCAACTCACAAGCAACCGCTACGAAATAGGTCCGAAATTATACGGTTTCGCTGAATTTGTCCGAAACTTTGGTTTTACATCGATATGGCTACTTGCAAATTTTATCGCATTTTTATAGAACTTTACCTATAGACCTCTGGAAGCGATTGAGGATTCAGGAACTCCCACTTTGAAAAATAAATTGATTTGCTGGACTATTATATGTTTTAGTAGAATGGAGTTGTTACAAACTTTTGCTACAGGCTTATTAATAGTTGATTATGGGGTAATACCCTGTAAAAATGACGATTAGCGCACTAAAAAATCACGAAATCCACTCCTAAACTCACAAAATGCTTTTAAACGTGAGACCGTAATGGCGGCCGGGGCCGCGGTTTGCATTGGGTTTCCCTATCTTCAATCAGCGCCATCTACAGGAGGTAGTCTCGCAACACCACACAAGAAGAAGAAGAAGCACACAATTGCCCAATGAGCTATAACTTTAGAGTGGCAGCGGGCTGGTCCACCTTGTGCCACACAGGGTAGAAGGAATCCCGGGAAAAAGCGGAATTTGGACGGCAGATTCCAAGGTTTGAGGTTAAATTTTGTAGGTCGTTCGGAATTTGGCGGGAATTTGGACGGCAGATTCGTAGGTCGTTTCCGGCGATGCCCGAGTTTGTTTACGAAACGACCGGAAACAACCTACAAAACTTAACCTCAAAATCGATTTTTACGGCAAGATGGCGGCGTCCTAGGTGACAACAATGAACCAGCGGAACGTTCCTTGATGTGCCACTCTAAAGTTATAGCTCATTGCAATTGCTATAAGAAAACCGCGGCCTCGGCCGCCATTACGGTCTCGCGTTTAAAAGCATTTTGTGAGTTTAGGAGTGGATTTCGTGATTTTTTAGAGCGCTAATCGTTATTTTTACAGGGCATTACCCCATAATCAACTATTAATAAGCCTGTAGCAAAAGTTTGCAACAGCTCCATTTGTGTTTTCTTTATTGGTCGTACTCACCAATAAAAGTTGGTACAATATCAAACGATTTGGCTGCGTCAAAAATTCGAGTTAGGTGGCCAATCCTCGTGTAGTGGTCGTTTCAGAAGTGTAGGCGCACCTAGACTGATAACCTTTGGAATTTACAACGTTATTTCTCATGTTACACAGTAAAAATTGATGACCTTAATTTTCCACGTTATTTCTCATGTTACAAAGTAAAATTAATAACCTTTGGAATTTTCAACGTTATTTCTCATGTTACAAAGTAAACATTAATGAAAATGAATCTAATTAAGCACCGGCTTTTCATTGAGGAACGCTTAATTACCGAACGTTCAAAGTCGGAGGCAAGTTTCGTTTTGATTTGAAGGAATGAAAATTGACAATTCGCCAAAGATCATGGTCCTTGTGCGCCTAATTTATCGAAACGAGCTCTAATAGACGGTTTTATAGTGCGAAGTCAACGGTTAGCCAACAAGCACAACAATGCAGTCATCGGTCGCAATCGGTTGTGAAAAAACTCGCGTAGCGTTCCAGACTATCTCACTCACTCTCCCGCGTGCCCCCCATGTATACCCATCTCTTTCTAGTAACGGAATTCGTATACAGGGCCTTGTTTTAGGAATTAAAATGATCAAAATCGCAATAAATTACCTCGAGGCATTCATTTCAGCCAAAAAATTTCACGAAAGATGTCTCTATGTACGATTCTTGAAATTAGAGTGAGATGGCAGTATATGAGAGCCACGTGAGAGCGAAAGAGACAAACTGTCATCACCGGCAGTCGCCATTACTGAAACCCTCTATAAGAGCAACCGTCAGCGCACCGCGTGAAATCCCCCCCCCCCCCCCCCACTCACCTTATTTGAAACCAGACAGCCACCAACCAAGAATGTATCTTTCGTTCAAAGATAGACCAGCTAATTTCTTTGACATCCATGCCTTTGAATGCCAATGCGAAGTGACAAGATCTGATGAGGCCATCAAATCTCGCCTCGGCCGGGTTTCAAACCCAGGACCTCCGTCATCCGGGTTATATTGGTCAATTGCGCTAGAGTCCCTTTATCACAGAATAATACAATCAGAACGGAAACTCCCATAAGAGCCAATGGAAGCAAGTTTGGAATTTAACGTCACCAATAGGCAACGCTGTGTTCCTAACTCCCAACATGGCGGACGTGTGTGATTTGTGTTGAAACTCATTTATTTCTGTAAATTCTGGAAAGAAATCTTAAGTTTCCGGCCTCACTTTTATTCTAATGGCTTTTCAGAATGAAAATTTCGCGGATCACGTCCTATACTTTTTTTTCGCGAGCGAATCCAGTTGTAAACATCCTATATCCCAACATGGCGGACGCGAAATGAATTTGCTTCAAAATCCGACAGAGTTTCCGTTCTGATTGCATTATTCTGTGCCTATATGTAGAGAGTTAATACAAGTGAAACCATGGGCGCCGCCATTGGATGCGATTTTCCACATTTGTTTGCATTCGGAGTGCCGTTGTTGTGTACAAAGATTACAGTGCCGCAGAGTTTCTGGCGCATAGTGTAATCTTTCACTGCTTTTGTTGATAGACATCTATTTACGCTTTCAAAGGTTCTTTTGACTATTATAGACATTCTTGAGGTGCATCATGATTAAAATTAACAACTTTGTCCACATTTAACTCTTTTATCCGTAAAATACCGTTGGACCCCTTCGTTTGTAAACAAAAGTATGTAAACAAATGTGCAAATCGCATCCAATGGCGGCGTCGCCGTAGAGCCTAAAACTCATCAACCAACCAGAGGTTGACTATACCCTCTTGAGTCTTAACTCTCTACATGTAGGGACTCTTAAGCGGTGTCTCCACCAGCGAATTTAAAAGCGCGAATAAACTGATTGAGCCAATGAGCTTCTTTGTTGTCGATACATCGGATTCGACTTATCGACTTCAAGGCAGCTCATTGGCTCAATCGGTTTATTCGCGCTTTTACATTCGCAGGTGGACACCCCTTTAGTTGCGCTAACCATACTAGACCACGAAGGCTGGCGTGTGAATTATTAATTGGCTGTCAAAACTTTTGCGTCTGCTGTAGTACTTCAACCCATGAATTGTCACCGGGTACCAACTCAGTACCAATTTATTAGTTGGAGAACCGAATTTATCGGTAAGTCTATCCAATAATTTTGGTTTCACTACTAATTAGTCTGACGTACCAATTCACTCCTTTTTTTTTGCATACTGTATCGCCAAAATTTGGAAAACTTTGGCCCGTTCCGTTCAGTCAAAATGGGTCCTATAATCAATGCAATGGCTCATTTAGTGTTGTAACGCTTATAGTTTACTCTGGATTTATTTTTTATTTTTTTTTATTTTTTTTAATATTTGTATCAGTGGCGGCTCGTGCGATTTGGCAACAGTGTTTTCATCCCATTTAAATACATGGAAAACAATCGAAACTCGAGGAGGCTGCCAGCCTCCGCTTGAATCGACTTTTTACCTAAGTTTAAGTGGGAAAAATGCATGGTTGCCAAATCTCACGGGCCGCTACTGATTTGTATTTTGTCGAATCAAGCATTTTCTCAACCTAGGGCGTCTTTGCCGTCTTTGTATAAATACTCGTGGAACTTAATTGCCGGAAAATCTAAAGTTATGTCATGAACGCAAGTTTGGCTAACCCTGCCCTGTATAAGAAAGGGCCTGGCTCGTAAAATGCAATCTATGGAGCTCTCCTCGTTCTCAGATTCTGGGTCCAGTCGCATAAAGTCATACGTCATACTTTCTTCGGGACGGAGTGGGAAAGCGATACCTTTCTCTGCGTCTTGCAATCACTCAGCAGAGTGTCACGCTACTTTTGAAACCACTCCGTTGTCCTTAAATCGTCCAGATGAAAAGAAAAAAAATTAATGAATCTGAGGTTATTCTATGGCAAACTCCCGGAGATTTTAAGCCGATAGATGACGTTACCTGTCACTGGCTCCGAAAATAGCCGGTTTTCGACGGTCTTTGGCTGTTTTCTCTGAACAGACGAATAATAGACGAAAAATCGGACTGTCAGCACCTGCGTAATTCTTTGCTTGATTTTTTGAGCCAAGGTTTTGGACAGGTTTCGGTTTCACCTGAAATCTTTATCTACTGATACAACTCCAAATTACATATGATTTTTTCCTTGCATAAATACGTCTTTAATCCTGAACCAATTGGCCCGTTTATGGCTCAAAAAATCAAGCAAAGAATTACGCAGGTGCTGACAATCCGATTTTTTGTCTATTATTCGTCTATTATTCGTCTGTTCAGAGAAAACAGCCGAAAACCGTCTAAAACCAGCTAGTTTTGGAGCCAGCGACAAGTAACGCCATCTATCGGACTAAAATCTCCGGGGGTTTGCCATAGAATCACCTTATACCTATAGAGAAGAATCTATTCTCAAACGGCTAGATCGAACCACCCCCCCCTCCCCAGAAATCGATGATCTTGCATTGGCTAAAATGAGAGAGACGCGATATCCGCGCGATTAATTGTCGACGAGCCGCCAATGTTCGACCCTCATCTTTTAAGGGGGAAAGAGTTGACATCGAAACTGGCTCGATAAAGACGAAACTGATACGTTCAAGATATAAGGGGAGAAATAGACTCGCGGCCGAAGGAGAAAATATGTGGGTGTTTTAGAAACGGTAGCCTGAAGCGTTTAAAGAAGAAGGAGCGTCGGAAGGGGGGGGGGGGGTGAAAGCTGCGTTGTCTGATTACAGGTAGAATGTAAATTGATTACCGAAGGAACCGGCAGGCATATGACTTCGGCTGACGTTGCCGATTTCTCAGTTTGTACTGTTTTTAACCCATTGCCGTTTCAATTTTTTTTTTTTTTTTTTTTTTTTTTTTAAGCGTGTCATACGAAGTATATGGCAAGCTTCTTACTCTCGTTTTGCTTTATACAATGAATAATATAATACAGTGAAAGAGGTGCCCTCTGGTGGCCGTGTGTGTTTTGGAGATTTCGTTTTCAGGATATGAATCAAAACTTAAATGCTTGGGTTGTATTGTGTATTTTCGAGAAATTTTTGAATACGTACAATCAAACACTCAGACACGTTTAAATTTTTCCTTTTGGAGTCATTTGATGCCTTCGTTGATTTTATTTTGCACAAAAACGGGGCCCCATTTTACAATAAGTCAAGTTCTCGGACTCTGTTTTTGACTTCAGTTGTTTTCGATGCACGGCGTTCTCTCTCCCTTTTTCTCACTCTATCTCTGATTTGTCTTCTATGCACACATAGAAAATATACTGAGTTTACACACACACACATAGGTAATTGACCCATGTCAAACAGGTTTTGACACATTTACAACACCCAATTCTTTCACGAATCTCGTGAACATCTCCCCCCTCCCCCATCCCGGCTCGATCAGAAGCCCATGAATGAACGAGTTGTTGAACGCGTATTTTGACTCACTCAACTGTTCCAAGAGCAGGTATACAAACACAAAGGATTCGGACGCGGCTCCCGTGAATCGAACGAAACGTCGCTTTGTGCTGTTCGCTCATTTGGAACTGAACGGAATCAATAAGCTATAAGCGTCCTTTTCAATCGGATTTGACTTTCTTATTCCAAATCCAAGATGGCGGAGTGGAAGTGAAAGCGCAACTCGAGGACGGTTTAGCAGAGAATGGATTGCAAATGGCCGACTTGGAAAGTGCTCTTGAGCACATTCCACATTCCACATTCCAGTTCCAATATTATTGCGTCATATCCGGAAACGGGCCAAGTGGATTTGGACTACTTGAGGACGAATATTCCAATCCGCCGTGGAAAGTGGAATTATTCCGAGTCAAATCCGATTGAAAAGGACGCTTTCTCCTTCCTTCTTCCACACAATACATGACTGGACTATCTTATTCTGCTCTGCTCCCAACGCAACGAACCGACAACCGAGCTGTGGCCGAGTGGATTCAATTCACTCGTTCCGAATGCGAATGAATTACCTCCCGCTAGACACACTCTGGTGAATGTGAACGAATTAGTTCTAACGAAATTTCCGAACGAATTAGAATGAATTAATTACTCATTACCTGCTTCTTGACTATCCCCTCCCTTCACCAAAGTACCCCTGCTGATTGACTTAATATTGTATCGTAGGATCTGATATACCTCCGAAGTATCATTGATGCCTTTAGCGGGGGGCACCTCCCAGGGAAGGTACCCCCCTGAATTTATTACTTCAAATGAGGACCCTCATTTTTCTAAGATGATTGGAAGGAGGATAAAATTCTAAGACCTTTCGACTAAAACCGATAGTCGACATCCTTTTGCGTTTTCGATCAATCGAAGGTCAAAGTTTGCTATGGACCCATTTTCAAAAATTCGTAACTCCCCATTGAATGATCCTACAAACAACGCTTGGTCTAAAATGCTTTAAAGAGGAAGCAATTTTCAGAGAAAAAGACGTCTCCTTCAAAAACTTTACTTGAAGGTCGCTTTTAAGCCCCTATTTTTTTTTTAAAATGCCAACATTTTCAGAGGCTGCAAAAAAGGAACGACTTCGAAATTCAGAAAACGCTTAACTATGGATTTCATTAACCGTTTTCCCTGGCCACCGATTCTCACGCGCTCCGAAGGCGGGGGGCGGGGGGAAATTTTTCGATTAGCAAGAGTTTTGTCCCCCACCCCCGCTTCCCGGGGGGGCCCGAAAATGGTTTTCTTTGAAATTAATGGAACCTGCGTGCTTTGGCGTTTTCTGAATTTTGAAGTCGTTTCTTTTCTTTCAACCTCTGAAAATTTTAAAAATTTAAAAAAAAAAATAGAGGCTCAAAAAACCCTTTCAAGTGAACTTTTTGGAGATGACATTTTTTTTCCGAAAGGTGTTTGCTTTTTAAAGCATCTTAGCAACAAAGTTTTTAAATTTGGATTTTTAAAATTGGGAGTTAAAATTTTTAAAAGTGGGTCTGCGTCAAACTTTGAACTTCGATGTATCGAAAAAAGATATTGACTTCCTGTTTGCGTCAAAAGTCTTGGAATTTTATTATCTTTCCAATCATCTGATTAAATCGGGGATCCTCATTTGTAGTTTAGTATTAGATTTAGGGGTGGTACTTCCCCCTGGGAGTCCGCCCCCCCCCCAAGGGCACCCCTTCGAAAGATGTCCCCCCCGAAAAAATCGATGGACCTTTATACACATTAATTTAAAGCTCTTGTAATGAGAAACTATTCAGCGCGTATGAACAGTCAAAATATTGATTTGGGCGGAAGTTATGGGGCTTTAAAGGTTTTGACTTTAGGCTTCCCTCCCTCCATCTGCAGTTGACCAAAAATTTAAAAAACAAGGCGTGTTAAAACGTAGCTTTTCAAAAAGGTCTATCGAGTATCGACCCTGAATTTATGAGATTTTTTTAGGATTTCCGATGGGAGTGGGATCAATTTTTTGTTTTGCGTGGGTGCACAACGCATGCCCTCAAACACTAAATAGCAAATAAATTGTAATGAACAAAATTACAATCATATCATGGCACGCTTTACCGATACATAAATTGTATTGGAGATCCCTGCTTGTTTTTTTTTTTTTTTTTTTTTTTTTTTTTAAATTTATTGATATTTTTTTTTGAAGTTTGTTGTTGTTGTTGTTTTTTTTTTTTTTTTTTTTTTTTTTTTTTTTTTTTTAAAAAATGAAGTACCTGCGCGTGCGCTCTACGCGATAGCACGTCTAAGTAGATCGGGTACATTTCATGCGTGACGTGATATCACGTCAAACGAAGGCAATAGGTTAAGAAGGCGTCGATGTTAATGGGGCTGTTGCACACTTTTTCTATAGGCGATTTAACAGTCGATTCTGGTGTAAAAACCTTGGAAAATAACCAATGGGAGCACCAAAAAACTTCCGAAATGCACTCTTAAACTCAATAAACGATTTTTTTTGCGAGGGCGTAATGGTGGCCGAGGGTAGTAACAATGGGAGATTCCTATCTTAATTTAGTCATTCTTTCTATGCTGACAAGGATGATCCACACAATAATTAGTCATCAGAGTGAGGATCCACATCCGATGAATGGTACCGCAACACCTAGTGACACCGGGGTCAAATGAAAGTCGTCGCTTATTGGACACTTCTTGATAGAATTACAGTACTTATTGTTTGATGGGAATCTCCTATTGTTACTACCCTCAGCCACCATTACGCCCGAGCAAATAAAAGAGTTTATCGAGTTTAGGAGTGGATTTCGAAAGTTTTTAGTGCTCCCATCGTTATTTTTGAAGGTTTTTAAACTAGAATCGAAATCACTTATAGCAAAAGTGTGCAACAGCTCCATTGCGGATTTCTGCCACCATAGAGGAGCTACCGTTCGATTAATATCGAATTATAGGCCACAACTCACAAGTAATTTACTTTTATGAAAACAGAGTGTCGAGTACTAGATAATTATCTGAAGGATGACTTTGCAACCATTCTCGTCAATAACTACAAAAATAAGGCTGAAAGTACCAAGAATGGAATATCGCTAAGCGACATTAGAATCAACTTGCGATATTCCGATTTTGATACCTACGACACCTACGTCCTTTCAGCCTTATTTTTGTAGTTTTGGACGAGATATTTGAAAGCGTCATTTTTCATATGATTATCTGGTGTATATCTAACCTTCCGTTTCTTAAATATGTAGTACTTTTAACCGATAATTAAGGGCTCTGAACCGGCGACAGTTTCGGTTCGGTTTGCTCCACAGTTTGGTATTTGCGAAAATATCAGTTCGCGGTTCGGCTCAGGTTCGTGGAGATTATGGATGGGTTCGGTTCGAACCGGTTCAACAGATGAAAGAAATTTATGTGAACTAAGAAAATAATTTGCATTTATGATTGAGTATGCTTACCTTTTTTCATTTTCTAACTGTATGACTGCTCTTCTTGCTGGAACGTAAGTTGGAAATCAGACTAATTTCGTAAATTTCTCATCGATGCCTTTGTAAAAAATGACGGTCTTTTGATCTGTGATGTCAAAATTGCTAAACTTCTCAATGATTTCCAAATTATAACGGAAAACGTATCAACGTAAGTCATTAAGGTGTGAAAGCACCAGTTACAGACACCCCCTAAGAACGGTATCAGATACAGACACCCCAAAAGACTGAAGCCCTTATCTGAAAAGAGAAAGTTAGTTAGGACTTAAATTACTTCCAAGCAGGCTATTTTGTTATTATAATTAGTCTTTCAATAAGACTTCTATGTCCAAAAAAATTGCGCATTTGTGGCAAAAGAATTTAGAAATTGTGTGTGTCTGTCACTGGTGCCGTTCTTAGGGGGTGTCTGTAACTGGTGCTTTCACCTTAAAGGCAATTAAAGGCAAGAAGTTAATCAATTTTGTTTCCGTTCTCCTAAAAAGTTGCTAAAATTGACTTACGCCGCGGGTCACGCCGGTACGTCAGATGGACGCCCAAATGCTGTCTCGATTTACAAAACCCGTCTCATTTAGTCTTTGGTCATATAGTTACTCGAACCGCTTTTGAGAAATTGTCAAACCGGTTCAAATCCGGTCTAGCCTGTTTGGTTCGGTTCGCGTCACGGTTCAAGGAATTTTCTGCAAAGCTGTTTGATGTTCTGTTTGCGGTTCAGAAATTCGGCGATTCGGAGCGAGTTCCGGTTCACGGTGCGTTGCGGTTTAAAGCTCTGCATGTCAACATTTATCTAATATTATATATATAGTCTCCGGTGGTAGAAATCGGCGAAATTGGCGCTGAAGATTTGCCTTAAGGTGATTCCAGGCGAAACTTTTCCAGATTTCAGTCCGATAGATAGCGCGCCACTCGTCGATTTTCGGAAAAGCCGTGTTTTTGGCGTTTTAAACTGAACCCATAGAAAAAACGCTAAATCCAATAACGTCGCTGCACCTGCGAAATTTTTGTTATGAATTTTTAAGCCCAAAACGAGCAAAATTGGTTAAGAATTAAAGCCGTAAATTATGAAATTCATTTCGCCCTAAGCTTAGTGAGTGAGAGAGAGAGAGAGAGAGAGAGAGAGAGAGAGAGAGAGAGAGAGAGAGAGAGAGAGAGAGAGAGAGAGAGAGAGAGAGAGAGTGCGAATGCGAGTCTATCTGCTATCTACGTCTATCTGCCTCACTCACGCTCATTGAGGCTTATGAGAAATTTCGTATTTCATCATTTCCGCCTTTACTTTTGAGTGTTTCTGCTTAAACTTTCAGGGTGTCATCCTGGAGTATGCTCGCAGGTGCTGAAGTTCCTCAATTTTGTGTTTTTAGCGTATATTCGTCAATTTTAGCCAAAAACGGTTGACTTTTTGAGCAGCGCGACCGACGGTGTGTATACGGTTGGAACTAATCGACTCTGGAATCATCTTAAAGGCAAATGTACAGATTGTCGGGAAATTTAATGGATCATCAGTCATCAGTCCATCTCACTATCGGGATTTGTTTCTGAGAAACAAAGGAGGCGCGTAGCTTGTTCTTTTTGGCAAAGTTGCATTTTGCTCGCTTAAAGTAGGTTGGTTCGAGTCGGGAAAACAGCAATTCATCAGGGAATGGCAAGAATCACCAACTTTGAAGCAATTATTTTCATAAAAATCATTTTTTTTTTTTTTTTTTTACATTGAATAATATTGTGTCCCTAATGAGGCTCTTGATACCTTTTGCTGTAAGCGATTGAACAATTCTTGAGTGAAATCTATAGTGAAAATTGCGATAAGCGCATTAAAAAATTACGAAATCCACTCACAGCTCGCAAAATTGCTTTAAAGTATAAGGCTTAATGACAAAGCTACGCAGGTACCACGCGGGAAATTCCTATCTAATTTGAGAATTTACTCTGTGTGTTTCTATTTGTAGACATAGAGAGAGACATAAATTATAGATAGGAATCTCTAATGATACCTGCGGCCACCATCTTTGCTCTTGAATGGCGGAGCTACACGAAATCAAATGAAATTCGTAGGTAATTTTTAAATGTGCTCAACATAATTTTCATTATTTTCAATAGATTTGACTCAAGAATGAACTATTTTATTCGCTTGTAGCAAAAGTTAGCCAGAGCCTTATTTGTCCATTTAACTAAAAAAAAAATCGAAATATTGGGCGTGCAACAATGAAGCTGTTGCAAACTTCTGCTACAAGCTTATTATTATTTGATGAAGGGGTATTTTATTTAAAGACAATGGCGCATCTAGCCCTCGCGAACGGGGGGGGCGATTTTGCGATTTTCGCCCGTAAATGACCCCCTTTTCTTGCTTTCGCTCTTGCTTTTCCTCTTCCTCTCCCCTCTTTTCCCACTTTTTGATCCGAACGGGGGGGGGGGGGGTCGCCCCCTTCGCCTTCCTATCCGCCAATGTTTAAAGAGGTCTATTGGCATTAATCCCTTATTGGGCCTACACTGCTTACAGCCATGGTGGAGTCATTTGTCCGTAGACGTCATCGTGTTTTCGGAAGGGGGGAGGAGGTTGTAAACATCCATGCTGCCTTTCCGAAGATTGAGGGGTGAAGCCGTATAAAAATGACAATAAGCGCTCTAATAAATCACGAAATCCACTCCCAAACTCATCAAATGCTTTCAAACGCGAGACCATAATGGCGGTACTTACCGCCTTTTACATTGGGTTTCCCTATCTCAATAAGCTCCATCCTCACGAGGTGCGTTCTCGCAACACCACACAAGAAGAAAAAGAAGCTTACAATACCCTATAAGATTTAGCCGGTAATCACCGCCATTACGGTCTCGCGTTTGAAAGCATTTTATGAGTTTGGGAGTGGATTTCGTCATTTTTTAGTGCGCTTGTCATCACTTTTACAGGGTTTTACCCTATAATCAACTATTGGTAAGCCTGTAGCAAAAGTTTGTAACAGATTTGATCGCGGCATGGGCGGATACAGGGAATTGTCTTTCTCTCTCTCTACTCCCATTTGAAAGCGTGTGTTAGAAAAGGACAGAAGAGGGGGCCAAAGTCACGTGATGGCCCCCTCGGCTGTCCTTTTCTAACGCATAAGTTCAAATGGAGGGAGAGAGAGAAAGACAATTCCTTGTATCCGCCCATGGATCGCGGCTCGTAAATTGTGATGTATCAGCTATGTCAAAATCGATACTTTAGTGAAAGCTGCCGTTTCGCAAATAGTTAATGGCATTTTTCAATTCACCGATAATTCCACCGGTTGAGAAAAGATTACACAGCTCAATTCAGTTTATGACTGTTCTGCTCGAAAATACTCTGATCTGCAGCCTTTTCTCAATCGGTGCAATCACCGTTATATTATTAAAATTTCCGCAAGTTTTTTTAAAGTCATCGACGACGCCACCGGTTGAGAAAAGATTACAAATGAGTATTTTCGCATACCTTGGACTGAACCGAGTAATATTTTCTCAACAGGTGGAATCATCGGTGAATTGAAAAATGCCATTAACCATACGCAAAACGGCAGCTCTGACTTTAGTGTAGGTTTCTATAGTAGAGCATCGATAATCGATTCTTCATGAGCCGTTGCTGGCGTACGTTGAACTCCCTTTAAATCGATATTTTTCACAGGTTTAAATGGACAAAAAGCTTACGCTTTGGCGTTGGTTTTTCTAATTTACGACCCGGCAACGTCGGTGGTGAATCGGGGGATATTTGTGAGAGATAAAGCGTCGCTGGGAAAGATTGGTTCAGTTCATAGTGCGGGAGTCAGTCGTTGGTGACGTCCGTATCTGTGAGAGTTCGCTTGTGTGCTTTGCTTTGGTGGGTTGCAGTGTCACAGTGTGCGTGCTACCGTGAGCATATACTGTGCGAATGCGGGCTCCAAATTCGAGTGGAATCTTTTCTTCTTTTCCCTCCCCCTCCCCGGTTTACTTCTCTCCTTCGTTTTGAAAAAAAAAAGCAAAAAAAATAAATAAATAAAAATAAATGCGAAAAAACTCTGGAAAAATGTTTCGGTTACGAGTTCTGTTTCCGGTCCGGACGTCCTGGAAGTATAGCGCGCTTCCGGTCATCTTGGGGCTGTTTTTATTTGTCCACTCCACTCAGGCGACGAACAGCGATATCCCACCCTCGCCGGTCAAATGCCAGGTAAGGACGATTGAACTTCGGCATGAAATAGGGTGCTTTTTCACTGAGGAAATAATTCCTGTTATTCAGAATGAACAGGAAAAGAACTTTGGTAGCGCTGACAAAACCTTTGGTACAAAAATGACCCAGTAAAAGATTTAAGTTAAGCCAATAAAAATCTCTTTAGTTGGGCGTACAAAACCTGTGATTGGCTCAACTAAAGTCTTTGGCGGGGTTATTTTTTTTTCACCAAAAGTATTGTCAGGGCTACCAAAGAGTTTTTTCTGTGTAATTCAACCAGAACTCCGATTAGGAAGGAATTCTTATTAAAGTAGCAAGAATGCCGATTACATTCACCGATATTTCTGTAGGCGTACGAAAGCTGTGATTGGCTCAACGAAAGTCTTTTGCTGGGTTTTTTTTTTTTACAAAAAGTATTGTAAGGGCTACCAAAGTGTTTTTTCTTTGTAATTCAACCAGAACTCCGATTAGGAAAGAATTCTTGTTAAAGTAACAAGAATGCCGATTAAATTCAGCGATATTTCTGTCACATTAACCGGCAATTCCGGTTCCTTTAACAAGAATTCTGTTTGACCCTTTCCTAGATGGAATTCCGGTTATTGTAACAGGACATTTTTTCTCGATGTATAGACGTGATTGTCCGCCGCACTGTGGTCTGATATCGCAAAAAAGTGGCAAAAAACCAGTGATCAAAACCATGATCAAAAATCATCTTTTTTAACCTTTTAAGCTTAATTTAAAAGCCTTCCAGTAACATTCTTTGGTTTGAATTACCACTTAAAAGTGTTCTCTCTGAATAAAATTGGTCTTTGAAGTTTTTAAGTGATGAATTGATGAGAAATCTTTTTCTGATTTTTGGCCATTTCTTGACGGTCTCAGATAATAGTGCGACGGTTTGGGAAAAGTTAAAAAACTTACAATTAGTGCACTCTCTATTTTGTTATACAGCTGAAGCCATATCCGGGAAAATCGGCCTATACATTATACAACTTATTAAGGTCAAACGTAATAAGGTTCGTTCTTCGGACGAAATCTCTTTTCTATCACAATGCTGATCTCTCAAAAAGAACACATCCGTTGTTTTACGGGCTTTTTCCGAAAACGGTCTAAATTGTTTACAAGATGTTTACGAATATCTATTAGGAATGACCAACCAAGATGTTAAATAGATATTTTACAATATACATAAAAAAATAATAATAATACAACAACGAACTTTTAGATATCTTTGAGTTGTTTTACAACCAATACCTAAAAGAAAGTATCTCTGAAAAACAATAGAGAACGTTTTCAAACTTGTTTATAAGCTGATTCTTTCATCGTCATATAATAAGTTCATAAGGAATTTATTGTAAATATTTACTTGTTGTTAGCATTTTAAAATCGAATCACGAAGGGCAGTAAAAAAACTTTTAGATAACTTTTAGTCACATTTAATAAATTACTATCCAAGATTTGTTGATTTTTTCAAATATCTATGATGGAATTTTATTATAAACAACCAAGATGATGGAAAGATTTTTTTTAAAACAAAAACAAAAACAAAAAAACAAAAACAAAAAACAAGGCATAAACGGAAGTTCAGATATCTTCAAGATGTTTAACAAACAAGAACGTAAGGAAGTGTTTCCGAAAAACAAACAGTTAAACTGTTTGCAAAATAGCTCATGTCTGGCCTGCTCCGCTCCTCTCAGACCAAAATTTTCTTTTTTTCTGAGGTTAAGTTTACAAGAAATATACTCTAAACATTCGCATCAGCAGTCACATTTCGCTTGTGATTTTTGATCCACGAAGGGCAGTGAAGAACAATTTCAATACAATACGGGGCAGTTGCAAGGGTCTGAAATGTTGTGTATAAAGAAAATAAAAGTACTTTATATGAGCTGAGAACAGGAATGTCTTCGGTTTATAAATATTCAGTCCCATTGTTCCGAAAATGAGATTTTGATCCAAAATATATTGTTTTAAGTGAGAATTCCGCGTAGTGACGTCACTACGCACACGATTTTTTACAACTTTACACGTGTGTATCTCCGAAACCGGGACACTTACGGAAAAACCAAAGGCACTATTTTTCTCAGCTCATCAAGTTCTACCATTTTTTTTTTTTTTATAAAGAACACAACACTTCATAGACCCTTGCAACCATGCCCCATTGTTCTAAACTTCTTTTTTTTTTTTTTTTTTTTTTTTTTTTTTTTTTTTTTTTTTTTTTTTTTGTAGATAACTTTGATTTGCACCCCGCATGTTAACAGTAAATAGATGTGTAATTTTTTGTTGTTTTCAAACATCTTTGGTAGATAAGATTGTAACGTCTTTAAAGCAAACATATGTTTTTACCGTGCGAGGGCTCCTAGTGTCAAAAGACAATGAAAAATCAGGAAGTTCCGCGATAAGTGATGACAGCTACGTTCATTGTTTGTCTTTATAGTTGCTGTCGTTTCAGTTAGTTTGTGTGTTTGTTTCGTGAATGTTTTCAATTTTTATAATCTCTTTTTCCTTTTCCCTATTTAAATCTTTTGAGATTGGATGGACGCAGGTTGAGCAAGCTATTCCGTTAAGGCGCTAAATTAA
Source organism: Trialeurodes vaporariorum (assembly GCA_011764245.1). Lineage (NCBI taxonomy): Eukaryota > Metazoa > Arthropoda > Insecta > Hemiptera > Aleyrodidae > Trialeurodes > Trialeurodes vaporariorum. The sequence goes on from VMOF01000001.1 coordinate 43,520,272, forward strand.
TGTATCATTTTAAAATTTAAATTTGGGCTTTGAAACTTAATTCCACGGTGTGAATTTCCTAAATCTTCGAGTGCTTCTCTAGTTTGATTCGGAGGAGGAATGTTTTTGGTAGGGGCAGGGGCGTGCCGTGGTTTCCAGAGAGAGGGGCAAGAATGCAATCTTGCCGCCCCCCGCAAACAAAATTAAAAATGTATGCACTTTTTTTTTTTTTTTTTTTTGCTTGTTACACACTAATTTGCCCCCCCCTCTCTGAAATTCATTTTTAAATTTGATAACCCTTTTTTTTTCTTTTTTCTTTTTTGTTCACCCTGATTTTGCCGCCTCCGAGAGTGCCCCCCCCCCCCCCATGGCACGCCCCTGGGTAAGGGGGGCAAGATTGTGATTTTGCCGCCCCCTAAAGTGGCGAAGAGTGAAATTGGGCAACAATGTATATCCTCCATTTAAATTCACCAAAAAAGTCGAACGCTTTAGTCATCGGCGATAACCAGGCATTTTGACTTTTCTAGTGTGTTTAAATGGGAGAAAAGAAACGTTGCCAAATCGCACGCCTCGCCACCGGCTCCCTGTAGGAAAATTGTCAAAAAGAGTGATTTTTTTTTTTTTTTTTTTTTTTTTTTTTTTTTTTTTTTGGCTTGTCGATTTTCATTTGAACGCCCTCTGTGATGGAAAATGTATCAAAAGTGATGACCTCTTATGTCAGTTCTTCCTCATTTTGCAGCAACCCCCCCCCCCCCCCCGCCCCCCCAGATCTGCCCCTCGGAGAAGTACTTATAGGACACTAAGTTTGATATTTTCACTTGCAAGTCAGTTAACAAGTCACAATTTTTCGAAAGAGGGGGGGGGGAGGCGAAGGATCAGTGCAAAAGAATCCGGTTTTTGGCGCCAGAAATGTTCAAAAAATTGAACTGAAAGTTCGTGAAAATAGATCTACTTTCTCTTAAAAGCATGCATTCTAAGATTTGGCGGTTCCTGTTCTATCAAATAAACCGGAATAGCGTGTCTATGTTTCATCACCTTAATGTGGTAATTTTTTGAGTTTTTCGCGGAAAAATCTCATTTTTTATTTTATTTTTTTTATTTTTGAATACTTTGATGTGAGCTGGGTAGAGTAGAGTTTAGTTTTTAGTTTGTTACTAGGCAACACGCTTCAGAGGCAAAATGCGATGTTGCATAATAAATTTCCTTAGAATCAGTATTTTGGAGTACGCTTCTAAATCCACAAATTCATAGGCGGATCCAGCAATCCGACAACTACGCATTCTCCCCATTTGAATGTATGATAAACAATCGATCCCTCAAGAGACTATAGCCCCTTGACTAATCGATCATTTCTCATGCAATCAAATGGGAAGAATACACAGTAGCCAGATTGCTGGATCCGCCAATGAACCATAAGGCAATTATTCCTCATACAATATTCACACAGTTGACATTCAGTGAGCTTGTCCTGTGACTGAGGAAGCTAGAAAAATTTAGTTCCTCTCTAATGATAGTTCGTGAAGGATAATTTTCTCGACAGCATGCAATTATTTTCGAAGTTGTTGAATCGATGATAGCGAAAAGTTTTTCATATAGTCTTCCGGTTGAATGCCGAAAGTTTAATTCGGAAATGCATTTGTTTGTGGTAGACGCCCGGCGCCCAGGCCAAGTCCGATAACGAATCCTGAAAGGCAACCTTAAACATTTAACCAATAAAGCACAATTTCTGAGTCACAAGTATATTTTGTTCTGATACGAAGGAAGGAAAATTAAAAATTTGGCAAAGAATTTCAGTTGATCGGTTGATATCGGTGTAGGTACATCCAATATACAGTTACAAATACCCCCTGCACCAATTCCAAAAAGCTCATGGACATTGCTCCAAAGAGATAAAAACGCTTTAGCCAGTGCTTCCCTCTGCCCGTCTTCGATTTGATTCTGAAACAAAGATTACCGATTCAAAAACATCCTGTAAGCCGTTGTTATATTTCTCGACTGAAATATGTAATATTTTCCTCCACTAGTAGGTAGAACCAATGGATCGTAGAATGCCATTAAATTTCGGCAAAATTACCTACAGCAATGGACTATTTTAGTAGAGCGATATCGTGTCGATTGCCATCCGAGGACCCCTGATTCCAAACAAACTCTCATTTAATGTATTTCCCAGGGCTGCCGTTTTGCGTATAATGGGGCAGTTACAAGGGTCTGAAATGTTGTGTTTTATATGAAGAAAATGAAAGTACTTGATGAGCTGAGAACAAAGATGCCCTGGTTTCTAATTAAGTCCCACTGTTCCAGAGATAAGATTTAGGCCCAAAATACATTGTTTTAGGTGGGAATTCCGCGCAGTGACGTCACAACACACACGAATTTTTGCAACTTTGCACGTCTGTATCTCCAAAACCAAGACACTTATAGGAACAAACCAAAGGCATCATCGTTCAGTAGCATCATTTTCTAAATATAAAACACAACATTTCAGACCCTTGCAACTGCCCCATTAATGATATCTGTCTATTCACCGATGATTTCACCGGTTGAGAAAAGAGTACAGAGCTCAATTCAGTTTATGACTTTAAAGCATGAAAATACTCGCATCTGCCGTAATCTTTTCTCAATCGATGCAATCGCCGTTTAATTATTAAAATATCCGCAAGTTTTTAAAAGTCATCGACGGTTCCACCGATTGAGAAAATATTAAAGATGCAAGTATTTCAGTGTACTACATTCATAAACTGAATTGAGCTCTGTAATCTTTTCTCAACCGGTGGAATCATCGGTGAATTGAAAAGTGTCATTAATTATATACGCTCTGATTTCCCCACATCAAAAGCGCATTTTTGAACGGACATTCAGGCTGTTAAATCAAACAATTATTGCGATTATTGTGATTATATAAATTCTATGTCCTCGAAAATGCATAGTTATGCGTGGCTTAACGACAAAACCAACCGAATATAGACGGTCTTAGTGCGAAGTCAACGGTTAGCCAACAAGCACAACAATGCAGTCATCGGTCGCAATCGGCTGAGATAAAACTCGCGTAGCGTTCCAAACTATCTCACTCACTCTCCCGTGACCCCTATGTATACCCATCTCTTTCTAGTTTCGAATTTCGTATACCGTGCCTTGTTTTACGACGTATTACTACCAAAATCGCGTTGAAATGCCTCAAAGAATTCATTTCAGCCAAAAAATTTCACGAAAGATGTCTCTATGTACGATTTTTGAAATTAGAGTGAGATGACAGTACATGGGGGTTACGTGAGAGTGAGAGAGACAAACTGTCTTTGTTTGGAACGCTCATCGCCGGCTGCCGCCATTACTATAGAACCCTTTCGAATTCTAGCCAGATTCCCGCCCTTTCCACAACAAAAATAACGTTGGGATGATTCCAACCTCCAAGTGCATTGTTAAATCTGTAATATCTTTTTGATTTCGGCAGTTTTAGTCGTGGAACCAGGCATAATGAAGCATATTCGAGGACGTAGAATTGATAATCGCAAAAAGGTCGCATTAATTGGTTGATTTTAAGGTGAATATTCAGCGTTTAGTGCCGATTTCTACCACCAGAGCGCTACCGTTCTATTAAAGTCAAATTACAGGCCGAAAGTAATTTATTTTTAAGAAAACGGAGTGTCAGTTACCAGATAATCATCTGAAGTGCACGGAAAAAAAACTACGGTGAAAATAACCATACGGATACCTGATTTTGGCACCTGCTAGATATTATGGTAATGTTAACCAGAAGTATACTATGTTTTGACTAGGTATTAGGTGATGTTACCTGATTGCATGTCGAATTTACTCAAAGTATCGGTAAATGTACCATACTTCTGGTCAAGTTTACCATAACATTTAGCAGGTGCCAAAATCAGAAATCCGTATGGTTATTTTCACTAATCTTTTTTTCCGTGTGTCTCTGCAAAAAATCTCGTCAATGACTTCAAAAATAAGGCTGAAAGTACCAAAAAATGAAATATCGCAAATCGATTCTTGTATCGAAATGCGATGTTTCATTTTTTGGTACTTTCAGCTTTATTTTTGAAGTTATTGGCGAGATTTTTTGCAGAGACACTCTTCAGATGATTATCTGGTAACTGCAGTTACAATGCAGTGTCATGACACTCCGTTTTCTTAAAAATAAATTACTTTCGGCCTGTAATTTGACTTTAATAGAACGGTAGCGCTCTGGTGGCAGAAATCGGCACTATACGCTGAAGATTCACCTTACTTGCCGAAATTTTCGTTCAGAAATACGCTTATGGAGAAAATAAATTGAATCAGAGTTCGTTTGGAACCAGAGGTCATCGGACGACAATCAATGCGATATACAGGGTGTTAATTAAAATAGGTTCCACTCAAGTTATCTCGAAAACGGTTGCGAATTTAGAAAATCGCTCAAACACGTGTTCAATGATTTCGAGGGGGACACCTTTTAAGGGGGTCGCCAATTTTGGGGCCCCCTCCGGGGGGCCCCTAGGGGGGCACCACCCCCTAAATCCAATACTTCAAATGAGGACCCCCATTTTTTATTCGATAATTGAAAAGAGGACAAAATTCTAAGACTTTCAGCACAAACCGGAAGTCGATATCGTTTTTACTTTTCGATATATCGAAGTTCAAAGTTCGATATGGACCCATTTTCAAAAATTCACAACTTCCTTTTAAATTATCCAAATTTAAAAAACTTTAGGTTCAAAATGTTTTACAGAGCAAGTACTTTTCAGAAAAAAATACAAACTTTCTGGAAAATTTACCAAAAGGGGGTTTCTGAATCCCTAAATTTTTTTGAAAATGTCGAACTTTTCAGAGGCTGTAAAAAAAAAAACTACTTCAAATTTCAAAAAACGCTGAAACATGGGTTCGCTTATTTTATAAGACGAGCATTTTGGCGCAAACCGGAAGTCGATATCGTTTTTCGTTCTCGAGATCGAAATTATTCGAGCGAATTATTGAAATTTGATCAACATCGAACTTTGACCTTCGATATCTCGAGAACGAAAAACGATATCGACTTCCAGTTTGCGCCAAAATGTTTGACTTGAGACGTGCTTTCAAACGATGTATCACACAATAGGTTTTTATGACATCGTCCTTTAAAATTGTCAAATTTGGGGGGTCGTGACCCCTGCTCCTGCCCCCCCTGGGGGGCCTAAGAATTTTTGACCCCCTGAAAAGATGTACCCCTTAAAATAAACGAACCCATGTTTCAGCGTTTTTTGAAATTTGAAGTAGTTTTTTTTCTACAGCCTCTGAAAAGTTCGAAATTTTCAAAAAATTTAAGGGTTCAGAAACCCCCTTTTGGTAAATTTTCCAGAAAGTTTGTATTTTTTTCTGAAAAGTACTTGCTCTGTAAAACATTTTGAACCTAAAGTTTTTTAAATTTGGATAATTTAAAAGGAAGTTGTGAATTTTTGAAAATGGGTCCATATCGAACTTTGAACTTCGATATATCGAAAAGTAAAAACGATATCGACTTCCGGTTTGTGCTGAAAGTCTTAGAATTTTGTCCTCTTTTCAATTATCGAATAAAAAATGGGGGGCCTCATTTGAAGTATTGGATTTAGGGGGTGGTGCCCCCCCTAGGGGCCCCCGGAGGGGGCCCCAAAATTGGCGACCCCCTTAAAAGGTGTCCCCCTCGAAATCATTGAACATGTGTTTGAGCGATTTTCTAAATTCGCAACCGTTTTCGAGATAACTTGAGTGGAACCTATTTTAATTAACACCCTGTATATTGCTTTGCTGAAGCAGCAGTTTATATAAGTCATTCCTTTTTAGCGCCGCGCCGGGCGGCCGTTCGATGCTCAAATCCCATGTTACATAGATTCATTTCAAGGCCATATTTTTGAACATCTCCTATCTAAATAGGTCAGAACCTCTGTCCAGTTCCGGTGGCAAAATCTAATCCGGAGCAAAAGTCTCCGATGAGTTTACGTTCAAAGTCGGAACTGGGATAGTGGGTCAGTCGCGTATCAGAGCTGCCGATTTGCGTAGACTTAATGACATTTTGAAATTCACCGAAGATTCCACCGGTTGAGAAAAGATTACAGAGTTTAGTTCAGTGTATGACTGCAATGCACGAAAATACTAGCGTCTTTTCTCTTTTCTGAACCGGTTTATTTTAATTAAGTAACGGCGTTTTCCACCGATTGCGGAAAGATTACAGATCAGAGTATTTTCGTGCATTACAGTCATATTCTGAACTAAACTCTGTAATCTTTTTTCAACCGATGAAATCTTCGGTGAATTTCAAAACGTCATTTAATCTACGCAAATCAGCAGCTCTGTCGCGTATACATCTTTTAGTCTTCTCGCAACCCCTCCTGCGGGCCGATCATTTACTTCATCGTTAAACCGATCGTTAAGACTGTCTACGAGTGATGCTATTGGTCGAATATTGTAAAACTTAGCCGTTGCTATGGTAACCATCGTTATAGTGTCCGTTTTTTAAAGGTTACTCATGATGAATAGCCTTTATAAAACGAGACTCTTAACGATGGTTACCATAGCAACAGCCAAGTTTTACAATTTTCGACCAATAGCATCACTCGTAGACAGTTTTAACGATCGGTTTAACGATAAAGTAAATGATCGGCCTGCAGATCTTTTGGTACTCCTATCAACTCATTGACGTCGAGACCTAATCACGAATCGAGAGTTTGAATTTTGAATTTTGTTTTCAAAGTTTGTGGGAATCTGTTTGGTTTGGGGTGAAATTTCGTCAGTAGAATGGTTTCAATGGCCTCCTGTAGCCTGCTGTATAGGTCCTCTCTAGAAAATAGTTACCTATTGGAAGCTTGAAATCATGGATGGGAATTGAATTTTTCGGAAAGGTTCCGGTTCCAGTAATCCTAAGATTCAATTTCCGGTTCTGTAGTTCGATCCGATGGTGGTCAGAAGATTCGGGTTAAGAGACCGGTTCTGAACCGGCTCCTAGATTACGACTATCCGCTGAAAAGTGGCAATGCAATTTTAAGATTTGATAGTAATAAAACAATTTTTCTTCAATACCGCGTCTTGAGGTTTATTTAGAGACAAACTTTTGACTAATAAGACTTGAATAATGTGGGAAATTATGCTTTTATGAATTTTAAAATTTTAAAATTTAATGAGATTGTCTCTTTGAATTTTGATTTTTTTTAAATTGTTTCGAACCATTTGAAACAAATGAGAAGAATGGGTCTGTTGCAAATTTATGCTACAGCGATATAGAGTGTTAAATCTTAAGTAAAATCACGTGAAAAGTCCACTGGTGGTATCAGAAATTTATAAAATGCAGTATTAAACTCACAAGAGGCGTTTAAGTGAAACCCAAGATGGCGGTAAAATATCAAGCAACCTGTGTGCACGCACCGTGAACATCCATGATGTCCAACGTTAACAACCTCACAGCATCGGAGGTTATGAGTTTGTTTGCGTTGTGATTGGTTGTGATCGATGTCGTGAGGTTGGCCATCTTGGATGTTCAATTTTTAGACCCTTGTAACTGCCCCATTCATGAAAGATCACAAGTGACTTTACAACCACAATAATGCCGAAATATGTCCTATGTTTTGTCTTTGTCTGTCTTAAGGTGTCTTATCCACCGCCATGACACTCAGTCATCCCAACCTCTTTTCGTATCGAAGCCTGCTCGAGGTATAGGTAACACATGGTGTGATGGTGCCGATGAGCCCATATTCTAAAATGTTGTGCCCATAATAAATTAATTGTGAGCGAGACAAGGACAAAACATATAGAACTTTCTTCGATACAAGTGTGATTATAATTTAATGCGTGATGTTTCGAAAATGTTATTGGAACGTGCGATTATACTTCAAGGTACGTGGAATTCAATGGTGTAATAAAATCTGAGAGAAACTTGTTGTTGACTAGAACGAATTCGCATGTGAAAATTTGGATCCTATTTCTTACGGGGAACGGTGCGAGAGCGAGTGAAACAGAACGTTTGTTAGGATCCAATAATTTTTCATGACGTCATTCTATACAACGGTTTATACGATGGACATCACCATCATTCATAGAAACTCTCTCAGTCTCCGACCTTTTCACCTAAATTTTTGGGAGCTCTTGCGGTCATTTGCATCTAGACATCATAGTTTGTTTATTTTTTTTTCTGCTGAATCTTCCACCCCACCAACACAATTAACAAACAAAAAAACACACACAAAAAACGAAAAGAAAGAAAGATAGAAAGAAAGAAAGAAAGAAAGAAAGGAAGAAAGGCGTTTTCATTGAGCATTTGTATGACCAACTTTTCGATGTCCTATCGCTACGAGTCTTATCTTTTCTCCGACGTAGAATTCCACGTGAAATAAATCGTAGCGTGAATTTGACCGTAAAAGAAGACGTCACGCGTTCCATTCAAAAATTCTACGGAGGCAAAGAAGCTGGTGTTGTCAGATTTATCGACGATCCAGAGAGCCGATTATTTTCTCTTTTGTCGAACCTATCGTAGAAGTTGACATCATAATCGATGTAAGTACGTCTATTGTTTTTTAACGAGTGGTTGTGGGGCTTGTCTGCCATTGATTGACGATTTCGATCGTTAACGCCGTATAAATGAGTGGCTGGTATAGCAGCGCCGGCGTAGTGCGCAATTTGGAAACGTTGCAATGTGTCCTTTTAAACCCACGAGAAGGGTCGAATGCGAGGGTGTTCACCGAACACCCAATAGTTCGATCCTTTTAATGGGTTTAAATGGACACATTACAACGTTGCCAAATTGCATGCTACGCCACTGGCTGCAGGTAGCCAGAAAAAATTGCCAAGGAAATAAAGTCCAATACGAAAAAATGTCTACTGTGAAAAACTGTCCATGGTATATAAAGGTCCAAAGCTTTCCAAAGTCCAGTGTAATTTTAAGTTACAAAATGTCCCTTGTCATTTTGCGTCCAAATAAGTTAATGTTCAATGTAATTTTGGTCCAAATGACACTTTGTCTTATAAAATTGTCAGGCCAAAGTATGTAGATAATATCCAAAATATATTATTTTAACAGAAGTTGCTTTAAGTCGACAGTAGCAGTCCAATTACCTAGAGTTTCAGGGCCCAGTAAAAATAAAACAAAATTCTAAAACTATCCCAAAATAATAGACTCTCAAGAATGTTGGACGGAAATTGGCTCAGACTTTATATAATGTTTGACGAAAAGTGTACTGGACTTTTTTTCACGTTGGATAAAAATTTACCGGCTTTTCTTTACGCATTTGGACATTTTTGTAGTTTGACTCAATTTTCTTGGGCTTTAAGGCTTTGGACTTATTTATTTGGACATTATTTCTGGTATTTGACATTTTATGGTGGACATTTTTTTTTCTTTTCCAAAAAGCGAGTGATGCCATGCCATTGGTCGAGGTATGCAAGACCTTGACTTTTATCAATGGCGAAAACATGGTTACCGAATCCCGACCTTGGGGGTTTGTAATGTCGCGTCGCCCCTTTCAGTATTCCAGCCTAAAAGTAAATGATCCACCCGCAGGTCTTGTTTGTTTACATCAGTGGCGTAACATGCAATTTGGCAACGTGGTATTTTGTCCATTTAAACCCATGGAAAAGATCGAATGCAAAGGTGATCACCGAACACCCAACATTTCGATCTTTTTCATGGGTTTAAATGGACGAACTGCAACGTTGCCAAACCGCACGCTTCGCCATTGGTTTACATCAGACCTTAGACCTTACAGCACCAGCGCTGTCAGTCTGAGATCGGCAAAAAGTGGCCAAAAATCAGGATGAAAATTCTTCATCAATCCATCATTTATAAAATTTTAAGACCAATTTCAATCGAATGCAACACTTTCAGCAAGTAATTTAAACCAAGGAATGTCACTGGAAAGTTTTAAATTAAGCTTGAAAGGTCGATAACGTTGAAATTTAATGACTTATTTTCACTGGTTTTTGGCCGCTTTTCTCAATCTCGGGCCATAGTACACCGTTAGAAAAATAAAAACAAAATGTTAGGTTACCATACCAATAGTAACCGCCATCGATTGACCGATTCCTTGGAGTGCAATACCGCAATAACAAAGTGCGTCGCGTCGTTCCATCCAGTTCAATTTAGTTCCAGTGACACTTTAACCGAACTAACTAACCACAGTAAAAGAGTGCGTCGTTCCATCGCGTTCAAGGTAAAAAAAAAAAAAAAAAAAAAAAAAAAAAAAAACTGTTATCGATTTTAACCCGACATCTAATCTGGCAACTCTGAAATAGACCGATACATTTCACGTGAACTCGTCGTGTGGTTGGTTTGGTCGATACGAGCTCCCCCCCCCCCCCCACCATGTAATTATACCTAAATTTTGTCGAGTGAAGCAGGAGCGTATTTGTAGAGGTCGAGGAGAAAAGGAGCGGGTACTTGCCTTCTCCTTGATGATAAGAATGTTCAAAGTGTGTACCTTTTTTCTCAACAAAGCTCACAAAACGTAAAAACCGCAAAAACTAGTTGAAAGTAGGGTCTAAGAACGTGCAGTTTAGAGATACGTCGATAAAACCCCCTTTCGATGGCCTATAGGCTTGAGAATTCCTTGAGATGTTTCCATTTAAACTGTGTAAATGTATAAGGAAGTAAGCGGGATGAGCTACGGAACTGATCAACAAATGAAGCATTTCGGAGACACTTTTCCACTGTAGATCGTTAGCTATACCACCTAGGGAAAAACCATCCGAAACGCAACGTTCTGCCTAATTCCTTATGCACTGTTTAAATGGGAAAATCTCGAGGCATTTTCAAGCCAATGCCATCTCAAGGAGATTTTTTCGTTAAGTTTATGAAGTGCACCCTATGTCACATGACAGATTTTTTCTCTACCCTTTTCTTACGCACTCATTCTTCTGGGAGGGATGAGAGAGGGGAAGGAGAGAGAAAGAGAGAGAGTGAGAGAGAGAGAGAGGGGAGGAGAGAGAGAGGGGGAGGAGAGAGAACTAGCGGGAGAAAGACAACAGAGAGAGAGAGACAGAGGCAGAGGGAGAGAGAGAGAGAGAGAGAGAGAGAGAGAGAGAGAGAGAGAGAGAGAGAGAGAGAGAGAGAGAGAGAGAGAGAGAGAGAGAGAGAGAGAGAGAGAGAGAGAGAGAGAGAGGGAGAGAGAGAGAGAGAGAGAGAGAGAGAGAGAGAGAGAGAGAGAGAGAGAGAGAGAGAGGAGACAGAGAGACAGAGAGACAGAGAGACAGAGAGACAGAGAGACAGAGAGACAGAGAGACAGAGAGACAGAGAGACAGAGAGACAGAGAGACAGAGAGACAGAGAGACAGAGAGACAGAGAGACAGAGAGACAGAGAGACAGAGAGACAGAGAGACAGAGAGACAGAGAGACAGAGAGACAGAGAGACAGAGAGACAGAGAGACAGAGAGACAGAGAGACAGAGAGACAGAGAGACAGAGAGACAGAGAGACAGAGAGACAGAGAGACAGAGAGACAGAGAGACAGAGAGACAGAGAGACAGAGAGAGAGCGAGAGAGAGAGAGAGAGAGAGAGAGAGAGAAGAGTTCCTTGCAAGCTGCCTTCCTCCGTTTACGCGGTGACCCAGCGACCCTCTTCGAATTGGTGT
>VMOF01000001.1:43532302-43608530 GCA_011764245.1 Trialeurodes vaporariorum
TTTTTAACGGTTTAATGAAATCTCAAAAAACTTAAAACCCAAACTTCGTGCTGGAAAGGGTTAAAGAGCTCAGTGGCGCGGCGTAGCGTGCAATTGACAACGTGGTATTACGTCCATTTAAACGCATGTAAAAGGTCGAATGCGAAGGTGTTCGCCGAACACCCTATTATAGTACGATATTTTTAATGGGTTTAAATGGACCAATACCACGTTGCCAAATCGCACGCTATGCCACTGAGAGAGCAGGGAGTTCCGGTGGAGTTTTTCAAACCTATCTCAAACGTGCTTCCACTCGGACCGGTCTCTTATTCTTTCCTCCAAATAAATGATTTCCTTCTTTCGTCTCCGTGCGAAGGATCAGCAGCACCAGCAATAGAAGTTTCGAACCACATAATTTCTGCCCCGAGAGACTCCGGTGCCTGGGTCTTTATATCGGTTGCGGATTGCCTATCGCCAATGCTGACGGAGTTTCCGTGAAAAGGGTTAGTTAGATGGAGCAAAATACGAACGAGTAGATTGCCAAGTTCGTTGACTTCTCGTTGCTTTCATAGTATATCGATTATTTCGAGGTCACTTTGTATACCTGTATTATATCTACCCCGGATTACGGTCTAGCGATAAAAAACTCGATTTTAAGAACTTGTCACCCGCGCTGAAATAACGGAATAAACAAAATCTACATGCCCTCACCCACTGAACCCGCGCAATCAGGCTATCCTCTGTCTATCTCTTTTTTCCTTATGGAGGTATACATATATATGTTGAAAAAGGATAAAAAGAGGGGGTTCTGTTCCACTATCTATCCTTCTCTAACAAGCTTGTTTTACTGGAGAAAAGAGAGAGAGAGAGAGAGAGAGAGAGAGAGAGAGAGAGAGAGAGAGAGAGAGAGAGAGAGAGAGAATTCTCCGTTGTTTTGTTTCGTCGCATCGTGTCACGAGGCTTTAATTATTATTTCTCAAATTTTATGAGGGCGCTCTGTTTGAAACGACAACCACTGCTTTTCCAACCTCCCCCCTCTTCCCTCTCCCCCTAAACCCTCTCTCATTCTTCTCCCTCCCCCTCTCCCCGCCATTTCTCCTTTCACCAAACTCCACTCACCTTATTCCTTCTTGACGCTAAGCCTAAGGTTTGGGCGCCACATATATCTTTTGTCACCCCCTCTCCCCCTCTTCTACCATATACCCATCCAAACTCTTTCTTCTTGAGTTTTTTTTCCCCCCTTATCCCCCAAACCCCTCCCTCCTCACCCCATACCACATCGTCAAATAGTTGCTCTGGATTGGAGTGTGATATCCTCAATTTGTCAGGTTTTTGATGGATGATGCGGGTTGCAGTCTGCGGGTTCAACAGGCGCGCCTGGCACGGGAATGGGCAGTCGGGGCACCGTTTGGAGTAACTAAAAAAATAATTCCTGAATGGGGCTATTGCACACTTTTGCTTTAAGCGATTTAATAGTCGATTATGGCGTAAAAACCTTACAAAATAACGATGGAGGCACTAAAAACTTCCAAAATCCACTCCTAAACTCAATAAACGCAGTTATTAGCGCGAGCGTGATGGTGGCCGAAGGCACTAACAATGGGAGATTCCCATCTAACAATTCTGAAACTCCATCAAGAAGTGACCAATAAGAGACTACTTTCATTTGACACCGATGTCACTAGGTGTTGCGGCACCATTCATCGGATGTGGATCATCACTCTGATGACTAATTACTCTGTGAATCATCCTTGTCAACATAGAAAGAGTGACGAAATTAAGATAGGAATCTCCCATTGTTAGTGCCTTCAGCCACCATTACACTCGCTCAAATAACTGCATTTATTGAGTTAAGGAGTGGATTTTGGAAGTTTTTAGTGCCGCCATCGTTATTTCTTGAGGTTTTTACGCCACAATCGACTATTAAATCGCTTATAGCAAAAGTGTGCAATAGCCCCATTCTAGTCATATTACCAGACGCACAACGATATGTGCACCATAAAAAGTCTAGTGCTTTGACCAGAAAATTCTGGTGTTTATACCAGAATATGGTCGTAGAACTAGAATTTCCGCAAAATTTTCAACAACTGTATAGTGTGCAAGCACTAGAATTCTGGTAATTAACTATCCTTAACATTGGTTCACATATCGTCATGCTTCTGGTCATTTTTTTTTTTTTTTTTTTGCAATGTACGATCCTATGGAATTGAAGACTTGGCCGGTTGTGAACTCTGACTCCCGCAAAAAAAAAATAAAAAAAAAGTAAACTGAATCCCAGCGCGAAAACATGAAACACGTGAATCTAGCAACCTGGGTGGGTGTAAACAAAAAAGGGAAATAACGCAAGTTAATTTGAATGTGCTAAATTCGGTTTATAAGTGTGTAAATGCGATATCCGGAAAGAAAATTTGTAATTTGGATTTGAAGTTTATGAAAAGTTTTTTTTTTTTTTTTTCGTCACCTTTTTAAGGTAAAATGAAGTCATTTTAAATCAATTCAAGACTTTGTCAAAATTTCCTTAGAATGTCCTCCGGACATCCTAAGGACTTTGAGTGCGCGCCCATTTTTTTTTTTTTTTTTTTGCCGGGTATTCAATGGGTCTGCTGCAAAATCTTGCTTTATAACTCTGTGGTAAAATAGTACTCCATAGTCCATAAACCGGTGGTGACACTAAGCAAATCAATGTCCAAAACCTAAATGAATTCAAACTCAAACAAAAGAACAGTTTTCAAGAAGCTTGGCTATTTTCGGCATGCTAATTACTCATTCGTGCCGTCTAGAGTGGCGCACGGTGGATCGACACTTTGAATTCTCCGGACATCGCATTTTCGTGAACAAAAACCAAGATAAAGTGGAATCTAATATATAATTAGATGGCCAAAAACTAGAGTTTTAATTACTTTTACAACTAAAAACTAGTCAGTTTACATGGTTTTTGCGTGAAAATACCCCAACACTAAAACATTTCTGCTGCAAAAAACTATAAAAGTTTTGCATGTACAGAGAGATCCATGCTTTCATCAACTGTGCGGTGATTGACCGAAATCGGAACTTTGTGCTCTCTCTCGGGCTTTGCACTCTCACCGTGCCCCCCCCCCCCATCCGCCTATCCTCCATCGGCCTCAGCCATCCTTTCCCCTTTTTCCATTTCTTTTCCAGCTTTCACTGAAATCGTGCGTGGATCGATTCTCAATGACGCGTGGAAATGAAGCAAGATTCATCAAAGTTCCTATATACATGTATATACATAAATCGTCTCCGTATCAATCTTAACTTGATCAACTCAACGCAGAGCTGCCATTTTGTGTTTTCCGATGATTTCATGGGCGTCATTTAGGGGGGGCTGGGGGGGGGGGGCCAATTGCCCCCCCCCCCCCAAGGATTTGAAGTCAGGCTCAAAAACTGGCACGAATTATATTGATGAGCAAAAAAAGAAAAGGTCATCCGATTATTGCCCCCCAAAAGACGGCTTTTTGGCTCTAAAATTATATTGATAAGCCAAAAAAAAAAAAAAAAAAAAAAAAGGTTATCCGATTTTCAAGGTCATAAGATTTTTTGCCCCCCCCCCCCCCCAAGCCGAACTTGAAATGACGCCCCTGGATGATTCCACCGGTTGATTAAAAGACTATCCACTCCAGTCTGATGTATGATTGTGTTATGATCGAGAGAGAGAGAGGCAATATTATGTACCATCGACGAATTAAAAATTGTCGCGAGATTTTCACGATCTAAGATTCTTCTTGAAACTTGAAAAATTGGTTTGACAACCATCCCCCCCCCCCCCAATGACTCCCAAGGGACTGTCGGGGGCTCCCTATCTGAATTTGTTTGTTTAAAATCAATTAGTCCGCAGTAGTTTTCGAGAAAAATGCCCTATCCGGGTGGTCTGGTACACCCTGTACAATATTTCCATCAAGGGACTCTAAGCGACCACTGCCGCAGTTATGCGTGTGATTGTGGGACCGATCTGCAACGGCTCTCCCACCCTAACCGCACTGGCCCCTCGCCTGCAAGGTGTGAAGGAGTATGAAGAGTGGCTGAACCGAAACCTTGAAGGCGAAACTTAGCGCGTGAAAATCTCGCGGTTATCTTTAATTCGTTGGTAGTATATAGGCTGTTTAAAAAGTAATACAACCGTCGACTTTTTGAGCGAATAAAAAAGGCTAGCAAGTTTTGATTTACGGATTCGTGTAGACGGTGTAAATACCTACCGTCACAGTGGCGGCTCGCCAGGTGAGGCAAGTGAGGCGACAGGGAGCCATCGCCTCACATTTTTTGAAGTTGGAGAAAGAAAAAAAATTAAAAATATAGCATATAAAGGTTGAAATGGTTATTATTCCGTCATCCTTTGTTTCAATAGTCCAAAAAGTATGAATGGAACGTAAAATGTTCAAAAAAGTTCATGCGAAGAGAGTTTAAAAAAAAAATCCTGTGCACCTCTCATTTTCGTCGCCTCGCACCTCCACGAGCCGCCAGTGACTACCGATAAAAATATGAGACTTTGTTCAGCTTATTTTTTCAAAACTAAAGATCAAATTACGTAGTTTCTCCCTAGGCAGCTTGCATGAGCGCCTCCAGGATTTTAGGGTACTTTTTGCAAAGAAAAAAAACGAGTGATAATCAAATGCGTGTATTGATAGAAACTAACAAAAAAGCTTTTCATACCATAATTTACTCATTCAATCACTCTTCATGCATCTGAAGACTCCATATCTTTTCCTACCTTCTCAAACTATAGAAGGATAAGCTTTTTTGTTAATTTCTTCCTATATTCACGCATTTGACCATGTCACTTGTTTCTTTCATTGCAAAAAGTACGCTAAAATCTGGAGGCGCTCGTGTGAGGTGCCTCGGGAGAAACAGTATATTTTTATCAATTTTTGACCAAATGAGCTGAACAAGGTTTCATTTTATCGATAATTACACCGTTTACGCGAATCCGTAAACCGAAACTTGCTAGATTTTTTTCGTTCTCTCAAAAAGTAGACCGCTGCATTACTTTTTAGATAGCCTATATCTATTAAATTAAACTGTATTCTTGTTACTGTACCTAACTGGAAATTTTTACTCAGTAAATAATGTAAAATATACGAATTTTAACCTGCTGTACAGGGTGTTGAAAAACTGTTCCCGAATATTTCAGGGGCGGATTTTACAGGTCAAAATAAAACTTTATATTCCTATAAACATGGGTCCGAAATTGCAGTCTTTTCGAGTTACAGTGTTGTAAAGTTTCCGAAAAACAAATTGAAAAATTGTCTTAACCCTCTCGTGAATTTTTCTTCATGCTCGTAAATAGGTAGTTGGTGTAGTTTTAGGCGTTCTTGCCGGAAACTTTGCAACACTGTAACTCGCAAAGACTGCAATTTCGGACCCATGTTTATGGGTAAAAAAGTCTTATTTTGACCTGTAAAGTCCGCCCCTGAAATATTCGGGAACAGTTTTTCAACACCCTGTGTAGCAACAGTGCGCGATGCAAGCGACGCGACGCGACAGTCCTATCGGCAGTGCTGAAAAGCTCGGCTCGGCGCGGCGTGTGAATAACCTATACGATTGGCGTTGATGGATCGATGCGCCGATTCTCGTCTGTGTGTTGTGCTTGATGGTTATCAATCATCAATTTTTTTCTTCTTCTTTTATTGCTCTATTCGGTTCGCTCACATCAAAGACTACTCTGAAATGGGAAACGGGCGAAGAACTCGCGAACTTAAAAAATGGAAGTCGATTCCTAATTGTATCTAGAGGCGAACCCCGAAGCGGTTACCATAGAGTATAGGACAACAATTATTCATGAATAATCCGAACCGCAATAGCAGAGCTGCCGTTTTGAGTGTAATCAACGGCATTTTTCAATTCTCCGATTATTCCACCTGTTGAGAAAAGATTACACAGTTCAGTTCAGTTTATGACTGTATCGCGTGAAAATACTCTCATCTGTAATCTTTTCTCAACCGGTGGAGTCGTCGATGACTTTAAAAAACTTACGGATATTTTAACAATTAAACGGCTATTGCACTGATTGGGAAAATATTACAGATCAGAGTATTTTCGTGCAGTACTGACTTACACTAAACTGGCCTGTGTAATCTCTTGTCAACCGGTGGAATCATCGGTGAATTCGAAGATGCCATTAATTATACGCAAAACGGCAGCTCTGCTCAATAGGGTGTCCCACAATCACCCGAACATTACGAGATATTGTCCTCTTTTTTATACGACTTCATGTTTCTTTTTGCCTGAGATTGATCCACATTTGATGTTCACTCGAAACTAACATGATATATAGGACATTTGCCAAGTTGCACTTGTTTTTCGACTGTTGTTGCTGTTCGTGCAATTGTGGCAACAACAGATTCTCTCCATTTAAACCTACGTAATATAATCGATCTTCATGGAATTCATTGACTCGATCCCCAAGAAATCGATACACTTGTATAGGTTCAAATGGGGGAAAACACATGGTTGCCATAAATAGCCCGAGCCGCCACTGTGCAACTATTTCTACATTCTTTTTACTCTCTCACCCTAACGAAGTTAGAAATTGAGAAAAATATTGATGGCGCAGAAGTATGTCTGTCTGTATCCCAGCATAACTTTTGAACCAATAAATCCATAACTATGCATCAAAATTTTGCAGAAAAGTTGCTTTTAACATTCCTCAGAAGGAACTTTTTTGTCTTTTGTTTTTTTCGGAATTATTACTTCTAAGCAAGTTATGGAGGACAAAAGGTTTCCATTAAAATCAATGGGAAAATGGAACACATACAGGGAAAAATTGGAGTAATTCAAATGTAGCTGTTTGAATTTTGATTGAAATTTGCAAAAAAAATTCTGCAACCAGCCTACTGTAAAATTAACCCTTTAATGGGGGTCTATGGATCTCTTCCAGTATACTAGGGAGGTATGGGGGTCTATGGACCTCTTCCAGTATACTAGGGAGGTATGGAGCCCCGAGATTAAGTTTGATGTGATAAAGTGTTCGTGGGGTATTCTCTACAGTTTATTAATTTAACGAGTGTAAACGTGAAAACCCCACGCACTGAGGCAGAGGCGGATTCAGAAAAAAAATTTGGGGGGGGGCACGCCTGTGAAATTTTGAATTTTGAAGCGTTGGTGGAAGCAATTTTGGGCTATTTTTTTATAGAAAAAAGGCAACATTTGAGGCTTCTGGGGGGGGGGGGCACGTGCCCCCGCGCCCCCCCCTTCCCCCGTGGATCCGCCACTGCACTGAGGGGTATGAAGGACAGCTTACGGGAAGTCAGATAGTCCTCCCCCGGAAAATTTGGCTTTTTTTGGTTGTAATTTCAGGCTATCTCTGCTCGAAAACTGAAAGAAAATGAACCCACGAAAGAGTGTACTAGCTCAAACGTAAAAATATTGACATTCAAGAATGCACGCGGAGCTTTGAAGGTTGCTTTGATGATACGAAGATTCGCCACTCATATCAAATTAATTCTTAACGGCAGAAACTTTTGCGTCTGATAGTACTTTATTAAGTGTGTCTCTGCTGATGAAAAAATGATCGACTATAACACTGTGTTTTCCAAATTTACTGTTTTCTAAGAGATGTAACCCAGTAGCGTATAGCGTGCAACTTGGCAACGTTGTATTGTGTCCATTTAAACCCGTATAAAAGGTCGAATACGAAGGTGTTCACCGAACACCCTATAGTTCGATCTTTTGTTTAAATGGGCGAACTGTAACGTTGCCAAATAGCACGCTACGCCACTGACGTAACCTAAAGTTAGGAACTTTCGTAAAATGTTTCTGCTCTTCTGTTGTTTCTACTTTTCATTTAAAACATGCGGTTGAGAAAATTGGTTTTGGTCGTGCTGCTGCAATACAATCATAAAAATATTTCATAAATACGATTTAGGTATTTAACGTTACGTAATATGTGACCTTTTATCTGTTGCAGAATTGTCATCCAGTTGCTGCCGGCAAAATCAATGTCCATTTGGTACCTCACACCCATGACGATGTCGGCTGGCTCAAAACCGTTGATCAATACTACTATGGAAGTAAGTCATCATGTTTTTATCGTCACTCGTACTATCATCAGGGACCAACGCAGCGGCGCGGCGGCTCGTGCAATTTGGCAACAATGTTTTTCCTTCATTTGCCTTAATATAATACAATCGAATGCTGGTGACTTCACTATCGCTGCTTCACTACCGAATCGATTGTTTTCCATTGAATCAAATGGAGCAAAATCATTGTTGTCAAATCGCACGAGCCGCCACGTGACCAACGCACTATGGTCTGAGATCAGGAAAAAAGTGGCTTCAAAATCAGTGTAAAAAAGTCATCAAAAACCATCGTTATCGACCTTTTAAGCTTAATTTTAAACTTTTCAGTGATTTTTAGGATTAAATTACTTGTTTAAAATGTTCTCTGTGATTAAAGTTGGTCTTAAAAGTTTATAAACGATGATTTGATGATAAATTCACTTTCGAGTTTTTGGCCACTTTTCGACGATCTCAGACCATAGTGCAACAACACGCACTGTCTTCTGAGATCGGAGAAAAGTGACCAAAAATCAGTGAAAAAATGTCATCAACACGGAGAAAAAAAAATCGGTTATAAGAACTGAACTTCGGCTCATATGGAACACCGAGGTGTTCGGTTACAGTAACCAAAGTTTTCGGTTGTGTGTACCGAACTTCAGTTAGGAGTACCGAAGGTTTCGGTAAGAGTGTGACTAATACTATGACTCACATTTCGTTCCTACTGAACCACTTCGGTACCCCTAACTGAAGTTCGGTACTCACAACTGAAAACTTCGGTTACTGGAACCAAGCACCCTCGGTGTTCCATATGAAACGAAGTTATTTCTCCATGAAAAACCATCGTTATCGACCTTCTAAGTTTCATTTAAAACTTTCCAGTGACATTTCTAGGTTAAAAATGCTCGTTAAGGAGGATCTGACCCCCCCCCCCCCAAAAAAAAAGACCTTAAAAGTTTATAAATTACTAATTGATGAAAAATTTACTTTCTAATTTTTTGCCACTTTTTGACGCTTTGTAAGTAAATTTTCTTTAATACTTTCAGAAACTACTTACTGAAATTTTCTGAAAATAACTTACTTTTCCGATTTAAGGGGTACAATGGCTTGACTTTAAGAAACTGGATATCGTAGGTCCTAGGAATCCGTGTGGTGTTGTGCTTGAGGTTATGATGTAACTTATTCGTATTTTAGTTTCTTTGGAGGGTTGGAAGAACTCCAAACGCATCTTTCTAAAAGAAAAAAAAAAATTGTTTTTTAACATCTTTATGGTCAGTTTGGGTGTGCACTGTGCACCTTTCATTTTTTAACTTGTTTGGTACTATGTCTTTCAAAAGAAAGTATCCTGATAGTAATTTTCATTAGGGGAAAGGCGGGCAAAGTGGAAAGGGTTTCGTAGAATGCTTGTATCTCTCACAGAACTTAATGAATGTTGATGAAAATTTAAGAAAGTAAAAATTTGATTATTAAACTACCAAAAAAAAACCCGAAAAATGACACAATATAGCTTAAAAAACCCTAAAAATCAATATGAAGAAAAAGTGTCATTTTCCACTTTGCCTACCCACGAGTGGGCAAAGTGGAAACTGGGGGGTGGGCAAAGTGGAAAGGCGATGAAAAAGTGGAAAAACAGCCTAACATGCACTGATTGCACTTCCATGCACTTGTGCGTGGAAAGAACAAATGTATCAAGCAAAAAAAAGTTAATTTTAAATAATGAGAGATAAAAAATAGGCTTAAATAACAGGGTGTCTCAAACCAACTGGCAAGCTTTTATTGTGACCCACCCAACTAAGGCAAATTCGAAAACTCGGTGAAAGACCTACAGTGTATATCGACCACAAAGAATGCAATGGAAATATTTTCAGCCCCTCCCCCCCCCCCGGTAAGTATTTAGGGGGAATCCCCGTTTATCGCGTTTTTTCAAAAAAAGGAATATGTCTTGACTTCAAATTCTGAAAGAAGAACATGGAAATTAAGTGGGCCGTCAGAAAAAAGATCCAAAATCGAGTGATACATAGCTGAAAGGATCTTAAATAGAGAAAAACAATGGCGCAAACCGCAAAGCAAACTGACTTTTCAATCCAAAGTTACGGTCGATTGAAATTTAGGGGTGCCCTCTGGGAAACACAACTACCTCTAAATTTCAATCGGCCATAACTTTGGATTGAACAGTCGGTAAGACTTGCGATCTTGAATACTTCTTTATTGACGTTCCAAAACAAAACTACACAGTTATATTCAAATTTGAGTAAACGGAGGTACTCAATAAATCATCACTTTGATCAAAAACCGAGAAGGGTATTATTAGACATGAAAGGAGGGCAAAGTGGAAACCCATTTTCCACTTTGCCCGCAAGGGCTCATTGAACTTTTTCGTTAATTTTCTTAATAATGATAAGTAACTTTGCAAATCTGTTGAGTCTAAACTAATCTTTGATAACTATAGATTGAGAAAACATCTTTGTTAAATGAGATTTTTGGTAATAATTAACTTTAAATTTTGTTTAACCAGCACCGCATTATACAATCCACACCAGGTGAAAAGTTTGGTTATGTTTTAAATGATAATATTGTTGTTGTTTTCAAGTACCGATACGTCATTCGAGATTCACTATCATATTAGTTCACGATTCGCCCATAGAGTGCGCCACATATGACGCGCTTATAGTATTTTCAGCCGTTTTCCACTTTGCCCGCCCTTTCCACTTTGCCCGCGTCTCCCCTATTTCATTTCTCGACCAATTTGAGAAATTTTACGGTTTTAAAGTATTTCAGAGTCTCACAGTATTGCCACTTGTGACATTATGCTTCATATTTAAAACGATGGAAAATAAAAGAAAAGTTCCTCAAGAACAATTTTGATGGAGAGGACTTTCTTTTGAAAGTCATAGTGCATGAGTAATTCTGAGCATTACGGTCGAGTAAATGTGGGCGCATGAGTTTTCGATGCGGTATCGAAGAAAAGCGGTTATCTGGTCGCGTTCGTTAACTACAACGAACCCGTCGAATCAGTTATGAATTGGGATCTTTGCGGGAAACTATTTTTTTAAAATACAGTTTTGATGAAAACAGTCAAAAACAAAATCAGCGTAAGAAAGTAAGTGCAAGAGCAGTGTAAGTCTTACTCACGCGATTCTTGCATTATGCAGCTTTTATGAATCTCACTTTTAAAACCTTATCTGTGTGTAAAAAGCCTTGTCACATAATATTATTATTATTATTATTATTTTTTTTTCTTTATTTTTTTTTTACTTTATTTTTTTAAAAACAGGAAGTTATTGCAATTGCAATGAAAGGTGGTGATGGTCATTATTGAGTAATTGAATGTACAAAAATAAATACTGCATTATCCGCAATCAGCATTGCAAATTCGCCTTCCTACACGCTCAAAGTAGCGCGGATCGTCATTGGCATCGGTGAGCTGAAATCCACCGCAAACAGTAGAATTGCCAACCAGACATTTCTAAAATTCAAACATAACCTTGACCAAAAAACCGCCAAAACGGGTTCATTGATTTTTTTGACTGTAGATTGGTGATCAGATGACACAACATCCATCGTGAAATAACTCTGCAGTTTGACGGCTGCCGATTTGTGGTGGATTACGGCTCACCGATGCCAATTTGACGATGCGTTTGTTTGAGCGTGTACGAAGGCCTATTTTATTCATGTTTGTCTTTATACGCATACAAAGAGTAGAGTCCCTTGATGGAAATATTGTATAGGGAGTACCGACACGAGCTCAACGAGTTGTGATTGGTCGTTGGTTTTAGGCTCTCACGGAGTCGAGCTGGAGTCGACGACATCGAAGGCTCCACACGAAAGGAGTCGATTTGTAGAGGAACGTATGGGAACGGACCGGAATGCCGGCAAATCCGCCGGTCCACCACTGGTCCACCGTCGAACTTAACCTTCGAATGCGTTCACGCGGTCGACAAAATCGACTCCTGTCAAAATGCATAAAGTGTCGTGTCGGTACTCCCTATACAATATTTCCATCAAGGGACTCTAACAAAGAGTAAACAAGAGTCCCTACAAAACGGTAGGAACTAGGAGAGCGTGGCTCAGTTGAATTACCTATTATCGAATGTCTCTATCGATTTGACGGCCTCTGGTTGGCTAGCGAAAGCTTGAACCCCCTTATTAAGATAGCTCTTATGGAGATTTAACATGGGAATTTCGACTTTACTTCATTTACAGTTAAATTTCAAGAAAATTATTGCATATGGGTGGATCCAGCAATTTGGCAACCATGAATTCATCCCATTTGAATACATGAGAAACAATCGATTCTTGAGGGGGCCATAGCCCTGTTACTAATCGATTGTTTATCATGCATTCAAATGGGAATAATACACAGTTGCCAGATTGCTGGATCCGCCCATGATATTATTGCTCCTTACCTTCGGGAAACTCAAATCATATTTTGTTGAGGCTATAACGAAAAGATTGGTGGGGCATGCATAAATCTTTTCATCGGAAAATTAGCAGAAGAATATGAATTTCAAAGTAAAATTACCGGTAATTTTTTGCGGTGTTTTTCCACTCTCAGCACAGGTGTCGGGCCGAGTTTGTGGTGTACCAGTTGTTTTTCCATTTTTCTTGTTTTAGTTTTATGCAGATGGTTTGAAATGCATAAAAAAGTCATTTTTTGAAGGGAATATGCCAATATTATGAAGAGAACCGAAGATTTACCCATCATGACGCAAGAAAATACGAAGTTTAAGCGGCTCACAACCGGACGTTACGGCGGAAAAAAATCCTCGTAATTTAATTTTCAATTTCATATTTTTCTGTTAAGTTTGTGATGAAGTGATATGCGTGAACCATCAATATCTTTGTTATATCCTCAAAAAAATATAATTTGAATTTCCCGAAGGTAAGGAGGAATAATTTTCTTGGAATTCGACTTTAAATGAGGCAAAGTCGAAAACCCCATGTTAAATCTCCATAAGAGCGATCTCACAGGGCCCAGGCTTTCCCCAGCCAATAAGAGGCCGACTTTTCGATATCGCCAACCTGCCACGCTTTCCTACCGGTTTCTTAGGACTCTTGTTTACTCCTTGTCTTTATCTTATAAGGCCATTCAGCGAGACGATTTTCCGCAGGATTGCTTGGAACCTTCTTGAAGTGAGGCTCTGAAGCTTTTTCGAAACGCAAACAAAATGATTATTCCCCCTGCAGCTGTATTACGATTAAAACATAGCGAGCCAAATAACGGGGGGGGGGGGGGGGGTGGAATATGTCTGGAATCATCGAATGTTTAAAACTGTCGTTTAACTAACTTACGTGTGAAAAATGTCGTCTTTTTTAATGACTGCTTCCTTTTTTTTATTTTTGCCCCGTTTAATAGGCAACAAAGGTCACTCTCCTGCAGGAGTTCAGTACATTTTGGACTCAGTTGTATCGGAGCTCTTACGGGACTCGGATCGAAGGTAAACTTTTGAATTCTGCTTTACAAATTTGTTGATTATTAATTATTTATTAATTAATTTATCGCCTTGATTATATTGTCTCGGTCTTTTAAAATGAGGGTGTTCGTGATCGGATGAAACAGGGATTCGTCAGTATTTGGTGTTCGGTGAACATCTTTGCATCCTACCTTTTACGTGAGTTTAAATGGACGAAATACAACGTTGCCTAGTTGCACGCTACTCCATTGGTGCGAACCGGTGAAAGCGAAACGTGTCGCTTTTTCCTGTTCAAAGGCCGGCATTCATCGGAGCCGCAGAAGCTGCAAGAAAATGTAATACAAAATTGATGATGTTCTGCTCCTGAAAGCAAATATAATTATGTCAGTAAGAAGAAAGGCTGAATAGTTAAAAAGTGAAAAACGTGATAGTATGTTTGTTAGAAGTATTTTTTCACTCAAATTTGCTTCTCAAGTTAAACCGGTTCGAGCCGAACCCGTTATTCCCGTGAATCCGAAGCGAACCCACGAACCGATTTTATTTGCGAAGTCCGAACCGTGAACCGAACCGAACCGAATTTGTTGCCGGTTCAAAGCCATGCCCTAAATTTCCATTCATAAGTTCGCTTATGGGGAAATTACATTGAACCAGGGTTTGTTCGGAACCAGAGGCCCTCGAACGGCAATCGATACGATACATCGCTCTACTGAAACAGTCTATATGGTTCTCGATCCATTCATCGTGGTATACGATTTCAATTCAGGATCTTGAATTACTCTTACTCACCTCGAAACCGAAATAGAAACTTTTCCTCCCGGGAAATATAAAAAAAGCGAAATCACTTCCAAGTTCAATTTGACGCAGATCTCGTATCTCGCGTCGGAGAACATCTGCTCACCGATGAATGGTGTGGTGGCGCGGCGGCGGCGCGGCGTCTCAGACACTTGGCGCGGAAGACGGAATGATTACATCTCGATTATGGTTCGCCGCCGAGTGAGGGGTGATGAGGGGTGTTGGAAGGAAGGGTGGAGGGGGGAGGGGGCGAAGACAGTTTTTCTGCGAAAGCTTATTTACTCCATCAAATCTATCAGACTTGGAATTGACTCGGATTTCATTTCCGAGCCAATATTCTGCATCCAATACAGTGCACTGTATTAAAGTATAAGTGAGTAAAGTGAGTTAGTAAGTGGTAAGCGATCGGCGCGCTTAGGAAGTAAGTCGGCACACAGTGCAATGAAACGTTGAGTTTTTTGTTTTTTTTTTTTTGTTTTTTTGTTTTTTTTTTTTTTACCACTGAAAATTCTTTCCTGTTAATTCAACCAGACGTCTCATTAATACTTATCATGATGACGTCCGGTTACGGCAACAGGCGAACTTGTTCTCAGTGATCCTTCAGATTACCGGGGGGGGGGGGTCCCCGCGGACCCCAGGCCCGTTTTTTTGCGATAACTGATTTTATTTCACACTGATGCACTTATGCTTTGTGTCAAAGAGGGTATGTTTCATACATCAGTCACCAATTTTCACACTTATTTTTCAATTCGTTTTGGATAAAGCCGTAAAGCCGTGCCCCCCCCCCCCCCGTAGTGCTTAAAAACATCTTAGGAAAAAATATTTATTAAGAAAGCTTATTGCTTGTATTTTCATGGGTTCGTTATGAAAAATTAATTGAGAAAAAACCCGTGGAAATAAAATAATTTTTTTTTTAAAAAAAAAAGCAAAAAACAAAAAAATGAATGTGTGGAAAAAAAATGGAATTTGGCTTATTTTATGGGGGTGAATACTTTCGTTAAAAAAGACTGGCAGTTCAAAGATCATATCTAGGTTGTATGGAATAATTCCATCATGGTAGAATAAATTGAAAAAAATTTAGACTGGAGATAACTCAATCTTAAATTGGGGTCCGAGCGGTACCTCGCCCTCCCCCCTTAGTAATTTACGTATATCAAATACCTTAGGAATGTATGAAGGTCAACTATCCCCTTTCAGTAACCAAGTTGATCAGTAAATTCACCGCTCCCCTCGAGCTCCTTCAAATCAAGTTAGTAAATAAAAAATATTCCCTCTCCGCGGTACATGTTTTTGCCTGCATCATTAATTGAAGGCGCTCAAACATTCTTTTGAAATAAGCAAATTTTAGCGATCGAATATCATTCACCGTCGTATGATATTCGATGGATTTGCAGTTTATTTCGATGATATTCGATCGTTTCGTTGGTCTCGCCGGAGACCGTTGAATTCCAACGATTGGAAATTTCGAATTCACCTCCGGAGGTAGATTCGATTTTGAACTGTTGCAACCGCTGTCAGAAATCTCATATTCTATCCTTTTTGACTCCTTTCGCCGCGATAATTTCAGAACTGACGAACTTTTCGAATAAAGTTTACTGTATAGATCATGCGTAGAAGTCATTTTCCTATGTGACAAACATAATTTTAGCTTCGAAAACGCTAGCTCTTTGTTAAAAATTGCTTTGTCATTCAGAGCGGATTAAGAGGTTATGTTATGGAACATTACTATCGTAGTTTTCATTTTCAGGAGCATATATCATATTAAAATTCATTTTCGACTCTCATTGGCTAGATTTTTCACCGATCAGGGGCATCAGTTAGCATGCAATCATCAATTCTTGAAGTGAATGATATTCGATCGCTAAAATTTGCTTAAAGAAATGCCAAATTGCCAACCATTCAAAACATTCTTTTATTGTTATTAAATCGAATGGGTCTGTTGCAAACCACATACAGCTGAAGAGGGTATATTCTGGTGTGAAATTGCTTGAAAATACTGATGCAGGAGCTTCAGAAAGTGCCAAAATCCACTCACAAACTCAACAAATGCGTTTAATCAAATTCAAAGAGGGCGGTCAAATGAGCGGGTCAAAAGGCGGATCCAGCCATCTGGCAACTGCGCATTATTCCCATTTGAATGTATGATAAACAGTCGATTCTTGAAGGGGCCATGGCCCCGTGACTAATCGATTGTTTCCAATGCAATCAAATGGAATGAATACACTGTTGCCAGATTGCTGGATCCGCCTATGAACTCAAAATGGAGAGTCATCTAAGTGCAACTTTTTTTGCTCAGAAAAGTGATTCTTCATAGGGAAAACTGCAAATAGTTGGGACTCTCCCATTGCACTATGGTTTGAGATTGTTAGAAAGTGGCCAAATATCAAAGAGACAATTTCTCATCAACTTATCATTTATAAACTTTCAAGACCAATTTTTCACTGAGAACACTTTAAGCAAGTGATTTTAACCTAGAAATGTCACTGAAAAAGTTTACCTTTAGCTTAACAGGTAAAAAACAATAATTTTCAAGGCAATTTGTTCACTGAATTTGGGCCACTTTTTTACGATCTCAGACCATAGTGCATTGTGACCCTCCTTCATCCGACCGCCATCTCTGAATTCGGTTAAACGCATTTATTGAGTTCTTTAGTGGATTTTGAGTCTTTTCTATGATTTCAATGTGATTTCCACGTGATTTGACATTGGCATTGACCCTCCATAACACTGTAGCAAAAGTTTGCAAAAGACTCATTGAAACTTTGTGAAACTGATTAAAATAAACGGAGACAATCTTTGAATTTGAGTTTTTTTTTGTTTTCAATTTAAAATGCCGAAAACGCGACATTTCCAAAAAGTATATAACTAGTGGCGCTATCCGTCAGATTGAAATCTGAAAAAGGGTCGCTTGGAATCACCTTAGATCCCTAGGATTCACTGTCAGTAGGTCTACCGTGAAAATGTCTAATTTTTTAAGGCTACTGCAATAATGTCTACGTTAAAATGACTACGTTAAAAAGGTCTACTGTAAAAAAGGGCAACAGCAGAAATGTCTTTCTAAATTTAAAGTCTACATTTATTTTTCCTCTGAATGTTTTTGTCTACCTTTTTAATTGTCTCCAAAAGAAAGGCAAAATGTCTACCACGGAAAAATACCTAATTCTTTTTACAGGACAGAAATTATATAAACCAGTGTCGCACACTGGGCCAGTTGCGAAATTTAGCATTTCAAAAGTCCATTTGGCAACCATGCGCGATGGAAATTTTATCACTGAAATCATGTCCTACGATACCTATTGACACAGAATATTCATGGATTGAAGTCAGGAATGGACGGAAAGATGGTCTTATCGCGGACGAAAGGCTGGGTTACTGGGAAGACGCTGCACATGATCAGTTGCTCTGTCGACATTATTCAATGTTTATTGTGATTTTTGAACACTTCCTCACATGCGAAAGCTTTTTGTGGGTCATGATATGAATCGGCATAATCACGGCGAGTATTTATGCTTAAGCGGTTTTTTGAAACTCAATTTTAACCACTATTTTAGGCCACTTTATACAGGGTGTTTTTTAAGCTGTTTTTTTTTGTAAATTTGGAATTTTCTCGAGAGCCGGAAAAAAAAAAGTCAACTTAAGTCACTCTAAAAACTGAAAAAATCCATTCCTCATACCCTCAAGATTACTGTGTAAAAGTAGAAAATGGGACAATTTGGGACAATTTGTGTTATAATTTTTTTAGCAAGGTGATGTCTTGACGATTTCGTTAAAAAATATCTGCTATTGCGTAAACATTTCAAAAGAGCTGTCCCATGAAGGGTCATTTTCGGCCCATTCGACCTCTCTGATCAATATGCTTTCTAGTAGTTGGAAAGAACACAAACTCTGAAGGACCGTCAACCACCGGCAGTCGATATCGTTTACCGTATTCGATATATCGAAGGCCTAAGTTCGATACTGGCTCACTTTCAAAAATTCGTAGCCCCTCTTAAAATAACTCAAATTTCAACATCAATGGGTCAAAAATATTCTACTGATCAATTCCTGTCAAGTAAAAAGTCCATTGTACCCCAATAATGTGTCTAAAATTAATTTCAAGGCCTATACCAACATTTTTCGATTTTTTTAAAACGAGTTCATCCAGCTACCATAAGGACTAAAGAAGTGTCACAAATTCAGAAATAGATGAACCTTTCAGGAATGATAAATTTAAGTGTCAGCTTTCAGATTATAGGCAGTTTCTTGAATTTGGTCAACTGTAGGGGGGGGGGGGGTAGTTAAAGTCAAACGTTCAATGCGCTATAACTTTCAAACGAAAAAAGCTATCGACGTCAACTTTGCGCCAAAAGATGCGCATTTTAAAGATCTTTCGATTAACGTGCTACGACTTTTGGTTAAAAGAATATTTGAGCCAATTTTTGCCACTTTCTTATTTTTGACATTTCCAAAAGACTATTTTTTGAGTTTGAGAAATATGTACCACATAGATATCGAAACCGTGAAAAAAGTTGATTTTAAAAGCTTCCGAATGGTGCAAACCGCAATACCAGAAACCTTTTCGTAAAAGAGTGATGATCGCCAAAAGTTTCGAATCTAGCCAAGAATAGGATTTGGCCGACTTTCGATTTTACAAAAAAATTAGTTTCTCCACCAATAATGGCTGCAAATCATTCAAACTTGGCAATTGTGGGGTTTTTTGGGTCGCTGAATTCATTTTTGATAGCGGTTTTTCCAAATTACCAAATCCAAGATGGATGCCATAGTCATAGTTTATAGAAATCCCATCAGAAGTCATTTTCGGGCATTTTAAGCATTAAAATCGAAAAGAGCACCGAAAATTACCCGGGGGAACATGTTTTCATCAAAAAATGTCCATCCATTGCAGAGATATTATTTTTGAAATGCTAGGTTTTTGAACTGGCCCACAGTGTGTCGGTCACTACAGGATTCGATATCCCATAAAGAAATCTTACGCGATGAATATGGCTCAAGTTAAAAGGGTCATAAGAAGATATGCTGATTATAAACAAAATGCCGATGTCAAGACATACTTGTGTGCCATCAGTCACCGACTGAAATCCAGTATCTGATGATACGAGGGAGAAGAGTCAGATGATAATTATTAACCCTTGTGAGCCTAAGGTATTTCGGTAACACAAAGGACTAAGGGGGGTATTTTTGTACCCCAAGGATATTTTCATGCAGCACAGTCAGTATCAATAATTTTGAAACTTTAATGGATGGATTATGTACTTAGTACCCTAAGAGAGTAATTTATGTGAAATTTGAATAAATTTTTGCTATGTTGCCAAATTTCCACCTACTTTTAAAAAAAATGTAAAAATAAAAAAAATGGAAAAAATGAAATGAGGTACCATATTATTTTTCCATTTTTGATAAATTTCCAATTTTTTTTCAATGATCTGACTTACTATTCTTAATCTTCATAAAATGTGCGTAAAATTCACTGTAATAGATGGTTCCAAACTTAAAACTGGCAGGACGAAGGGGGGTTATATTTGTACCCCAACACTTTAAATTTCTAAAATATCGACAAAAATTCATAAAAATTAATGAAATTTGGTAGACGTGTTCTAAGTATTCTAACTTAAAATGTCATGAAGTCCAAAAAAAATGTGAGCAGTTTTGACAAAATGGCGTCAAAAAAACTGACCTGGGGTACAAATGTACCCCCCCTTAGGCTCACAAGGGTTAAACCAATCTGCATCTTAATAGACTGAGGTAAAATATGACGATTTATACTTCGAAAATTCTGCTTCAAAGTAGACATTTTTTGATGGAATTTTTCTCTAATTTTGAAGACAGTTAACAGATTGACAAAAATATTCGGAGACAAAAAAAAAAAACGTAGGCTTTATAATTTAAACAGACATTTTAAAGGTAGCCCTTTTTATGGTTGACATTTTATACGTAGATGTTTTATCGTAGACATATTTACTGTAGCCTTAAAAAAAGTAGACATTTTAGCTGTAGACCTTCTGACCTTTTTTTTTTTTTTTTTTTTTTTGGAATTGCTTATATTTAAACCACAAGTTGGAACCAGGGCACGACAGCTCCCTGGCCCGAAGAGAAAGTTATTCACACCAATTTACAACATTATATAATATAAATGTAGAGATGTTCCAAGATTGACCCATCCCTCTCGGTACCTGACAATTTGTACTACTTCGAGCATCAGACCTTCTGACCTTGAACCATCGGGTGTTGATAAATCTACAAACTTTTCTAAGTATCAAAAACTTCGCTTTTGAATTAAAATTGCGTTTGTCCGAAAAATCTGGCGATTCTCGCCCCCACCGTGCGGTTGTCCGGTGAAAATTAGCGACTGTCGCTTGTCTGTGATCGGAAATCGAATTAAACTTCGGATCGACCGCATTTTCACCAAATCTGGTGAAGAAATCGTCAATATTTTATTTGACTACATATTTGTGCAAAGATTGTTATGATTTTTTTTTTTTTTTTTTTTTTTTTTTTTTTTGCCAGACGGATCTAAATGAAGAACCAAATGAGGTTGTTAGAAGTCGTCCTCTCTCCTGCCCCCTCAATTCTCCATCCTCCCCCCTCCTTATCCCCGACTTCACTTTTAAGATTGAACCAAAGCCTCTACTATTTATTGCGTCTTTGATCCTAATGGGGCTCTTGCAAACTTTTGCTTGAGGGGATTGAAAAGAGTTGATTTTTGCATAGAAACCTGTAAAAATGACAATGATGAGCACACCAAAGAATCACAAAATTCACTCTCAGAATCAGGCTTAATTGCGGAGAGACGCAGGTATCATGGGAGATTCCTATCTTAATTCAGACTTATCTCTGTGTTTTCGTAAAGAAAGTGACATATAATATACAGGAATCTCCCATACGACGCCTGCGTTAAGCGGCAATTGCAAACTTGCCGTTACATCCGTTATGAGTTTATTTCTGAATTTTAGACTTTCTCAGAGTGATTTTCGTGATTTTCGCGATTTTCGCTGGTTTTTACATCACATTGAACTATGCATCATTTGCTCACAGTAAAAGGTTGTAAGAGCCCCATTGTGAGGGTTGGGACGAGGCTTTGATGGGTATGAAGGAAACTCCGAAATCCTTTGACTGTCGCGGAATTCCTACTTAAAATTCGGTCATTTTTTTTTCGAAAGAGAGCTGTCCCACATTTTCAATTAGGTACACCTACTATATGTATATTTTATTCATATATCTTTTTTAAACTTTGCATATTGTCTAATTTTGAGGGTGTTAAATTCACGCCCAAAAATACGATATTTCATGGTTTAAATGGACAAAATAGCGGTCACGTGGGGCCGTTTAAACCAATAGGACAAATTGATTATCGCTATCTCGTCTCGTATCATTCAAAAGAGCGGAATCGGTCTGAAAGGCCACTCTTAGGATTTATAGGCTTAAGGCCTCCAGACAAAAGGGTGACTCAGGCCCGCAAAGAGTTGAGTTATTACCATTCAACGGTTATGAATTTCACCCCGGACCATTGCCGGTAAAACAGCTTATAAAAATGCATCCAAAAGACAGACTAACAGTGTAAATTTATCAAGGAGAGAACCTCCGGACTTTGCACCCTCTACTAGAGGAGTGTCATCCACACCCCTTTAGGCCCAAAAAAGTCCTCTGTTTTGTTGAAGGGTGTCTTGGTGACCCTATATACTCGTGAGGTATTTAACTCGCGAAGTTCTTGAATCAAACCCCCTCCCCTTGACCCCCATAATTTTAACCCCTCCATCCAGGACTCCAGACGGGAATCTGTTGTGCCTCCCCCCCGCACCCCCTATGGGCGCCCTGTTTTGAAACAACACCCCCCCCCCCGGATCGATTCTTTTCCTTAGATTTATTAGGAGGGAATGCCGATACTTCATAATTAACGTGCGCCGTCGTAACGTAAAATCGATCGAAAAAGCTCATAGGTCATAAATCTTATCAAAATATTGATAAGTAATTTGTGATTCACAAACCTTATCAGTCATCGCATTACCGATTGGATGAATTACAAACAGGGAATTTTTTTTGTCGTTTGCAATTTATTACGTGCAAGAAAACAGAAAATCGTGAATTGTTGAAAATGTGCAGTTTTCATGTTTACGTTCACTATCCATCCGGTCAGCTATGAGAGGGGGGGGGGAGAAGTAAACAGGTTAATTTGATTACAAGTTCATTAGTCGATGTTGTATACAATCACCTTTTCTTTTTCTTTTTTTTTTTTTAGAGTTGTGACAGTTATTATACATACTTATCTATTGTTACTTATAATGGGACGCTTTGATTTGATAAACGGCGCAAATGAAGTGTATCATCAACATTGTTTTTTCTCTATTCAAATACAGGTAAAACAATCGATTCTTTCACCTGAAAACAGGGATGGATTGTTTTACTTCAGTTTAAGTGGAAAAATTGCATGGTTGGCAATTCGCACTAGTCACAATAATGGGCCACCCTTTTCCTAATCGCTTTTAAGAGAATACTTAATTAAAGTTGAAAACACCAAAAATTCAGAGGTTTGAAAGCCTCATAGTTTGAAAAAAAAAAAAAAAAAAAAAAAAAAAAAAAAAAAAAAAAAAAAAAAAAAAAAAAAATATGCAGTTTCGGCATGCTTACAGACTATTCCTTGAAAAAGAAAAAACCAAATAAATGAAACTAAATTCATTAACCAATCTTGTATTAAATTTTGGATTGAAAGGCCTCTGGCGACTTTTATGTAAGTCAATTTAAAGTTAATACACCCTAGTAGCAAAAATACATAAGAAATACTTCTATTTAATATGGTATAAAATATGTTTTAAATATGTATTTATAGGGGGGTTTGTCCCAATTTTTGACGTAATTTAATATGGTATTTAATAAATATTTAATATGGTATTTAATACGTATCAAATACAAAATTAAATATGTACTAAATACGTATTGAATACCTACTGAATACATATTAAATAAATAGACAAATTTCATTTGAAATGGATATTATTATTAATTTGGGTAAGGACTGTTATCGCACCCCTTTTCAACGAGAGGTTACATGTTTGACACTTAAAGTAAGAATGGCCGCATATCCAAAAGATGTGCATTGAAGAGGGATATTGGTTATCAGTAGAGATACCTTGTCTTTGGGCCGTGTTAAAGGGGTAAAGAAGTTGGTACTGTAGCAGTACTGTTGAGAGGATTAAAACCATCTCCAACACTTTATACATCTCCTACCGGTCTCGAAGAACCTCATTAGAATGAGATCAGTTGGCGTTAGCGAGTTCTCGCGGTTTGATGAGATTACAGGACCCAGTTAGCAAAAACCGTCTTCAATCCGTCTTAAAGACGTCTTATAAGACAAGTAAAGTTGTCTTAAATCCGTCTTTAATCCGTCTTTAATCCGTCTTAAAGACGTCTCTAGTTCCGCCCAAACACGTCTTTGAAGACGTCTTACGAATCCGTCTTTAAGACGTTTTTAAGACAACTTCAAAAACCGTCTTACGAATCCGTCTTAAAGTCGTTTTTAAGACAACTTTGAAAACGTCTTACGAATCCGTCTTAAAGACGTCTTATAAGACAACTTTGTAAACCGTCTTACGAATCCGTCTTAAAGACATATGAAAGGCGTCGGTCACAATGCTCTATAGGTTACGTCTCGAGGAAGCCTAGCTTTCCAAGCTTGCTT
This sequence comes from Trialeurodes vaporariorum, assembly GCA_011764245.1. NCBI lineage: Eukaryota > Metazoa > Arthropoda > Insecta > Hemiptera > Aleyrodidae > Trialeurodes > Trialeurodes vaporariorum. Next base: position 43,556,164 of record VMOF01000001.1, read on the forward strand.
GAAAATAGTCAACATTTTCAAAATTTGTGAAAATTTCGTAATTTTCACAATTTGAGCAAATCTTGGTAATTTTCAAACTTAATGAAAATTTTCGTAATTTTCAAAATTTATGAAAATATTGGTAAAATTTTCAAATTTTCGAACTGTGGACATTTTCGTAATTTTCGAAATTTTTAAAAAACTTGTGATTTTTGCAAATTATCAATATTTAAGGACTTGAAAACGTTGGAGTCAATCTTCTAGCTATCTTGGCTGAAGACGGCTTTAAGACGGATTAAAGACGCTTTATAAGCCTGAATTGAAAGACGTCTTAAAAACCACTTTGGAAGACGGTATTCAAGTCGTCTTGGAAAACGTCTTTGAAGACAGATTTAAGACGGATTAAAGACGCCTTATAAGACTGGATCGAAAGACGTCTTAAAACCCACTTTGGAAGACGGATTTAAGACGGAATACAAGGTGTCTTCTAAAATCGACTTAAAGACGCATTTAAGACGGATTTAAGACAAGCTTAAAAGACGTCTTTGGATCCGCGACCATAAGACGGATTTAAGACGTCTTACAAAAGCCCATTTTAAGCCAGATCGGCAAGCCTGATATTGTTATCTGGGGAGGGTAAAAAATCAATATTTATTGACACGACCCAGCGGAATGTGTCAACATTTTTACCTCCCAGATGATCATGAGGTGGAAAATATTTTTTTTTTATGAGAGGCGATAGGGAATGGGAAAGGTAACAATTGCACCTAGCCGCTTGAGCGATTGAGTCAAAGCTGTCAAACTAGACCCACTGTATTAAATATGTTTCCAGTTCGAATTTATCTTTGGGATGAATCATGCGTTAAATATGTATCAATACGATAGATAATATACATCCATTTTTAAATTTGTTGACTGTTTCGAGATTAAGTTCCAGTTAATTGATCTTTGCGATGAGTCCACTGGCGGATGCGAGGGGGGGGGGATCGCCCCCCCCCCCCATTTGCATGGGCTGGATCCACCAATGGACGAATCATATAAAATATATATTAAATATGAAAGATAATACTTATTAAATATTTGTATTTAATACATGAATTCAATACATATTAAATATGATAGACAATACATATTAAATATTTGGATTTAATACACGTAGTTAATACGTATTAAATGCGTATTTAATACGTGTATTAATATGTAAAATTAAATACGCATTAAATATACTATTAAATACATATTGAATACGTATTAAATAGATTGTGCATTAAATATATATTAAATATGTATTAAATACGTTATAAATACGTATTAAATCTATGTATAAAATACAAATATTCAATACAAGTATTTTTGCTACTAGGGCAAGATCGGTTTTTATGAATTTAGTTTCATTTACTTCGTTTTGTTTTTTTTAAACTATACATATTGTTCTTTGCAATGTTTCAATTTATTCCTTGAAAGATCCTAAATTCACGATCCTATGGCCCAAATTTGGACCATTTCACTGTGTATTAAACAGGGAGTCGAACCGACCGAAAAAAGGGTTCAGGTTTGGTTCGGGTTCGGGCAGTTTTCAGAATTTCGGTTCGCGGTTCGGTTCGGGTTCGCGCGGAATTTTGGTTCGGGTTCGGTTCGGTACTAATACTATTAAATTACATTTAAAATTAAAGAATATTTTTATCACAAAAGATGTTGTTTTTGCATACTTCCTTTAGGGAAAAATATTATCGGATCATCGTGAAATTATTGTTGTCAGGTTCGTGTACGTGGAAACTTCTTTTCTGTGGCGTTGGTGGCTGGAGCAAAGTGATTCGAGCCGAGCTGATGTCCGCCGATTGGTTGAAGAAGGGAGGCTCCAACTCCTCCACGGTGGATGGTGTATGAGTGACGAGGCCTCGCCGCACTATTCGTCAATGATCGATCAAATGACTTTTGGTCTCAAGTAAGTATATGCCAGACTCCAAACTCATCTTTTTAGGTCCGGATAGAGTCATCTAGGGACCCTAGGTCCGGATACCCCAACGAGTTATACATGTATCTAGAGTGGCGGTTTAATAGGTAACCTGCGTAACCACCATGGGGGATTTTTAGGTTAGGTTTAAGCGAGTAATTTGTTCATTTGATTCCGTGTATTTTGATGCGGCGCGGCGCACAGTAGACCGAAATATGCTTTGATCTATTGTGCGGTGGCTTCGCACCTTAATACACGGAATCAAATGGACAAATTACTCGCTTAAACCTAATCTATAAATCCTCCATGGTGGTTACGCAGGTTACCTATGAAACCGCCACTCTAGATAAATGTGTAGCTCGTTGGGATACCCTAAAGAAGGCCATTCCATGTCACATCATTCAATGGGTCTGTTGCAAACTTTTGCTCCAGAGCCGTGGCGCGCTACGCCATAGCGTAGAATGCAATTTGGCATCGGTGCAGTTTGTCCATTTAAACCTACGAAAAAGATCGAATTATTGGGTGTTCGGTGAACACCTTCGCTTTCGACCTTTTATGTGGGTTTAAATGGCCAAAATACTTTGACGGTCGAATGAGCGGGTCTGCATAGAAAGTTGCAATGCGACGGGACTTCCCAATTGTCACCCGATACCCGCTCTCTCTACCTCCCTGAATTTTGTCAAACGTATTTATTGAGTTTTTGTGGATTTTGAGATTTCCCGATGCTTTCAATGTGATTTTCGCGCAATTTTACGTGAGAATCGACCTTCCATAACGCCGCAGCCAAAGCTTAGATCTTGGAATAATCCCATTAAATAAATAAATAAACAAAATCTTTACGACCGCGCACTTCCAGTTTTGATGAAGGCCTGATTAATGATTATTCGCCCTGCCTTTCAAAGCGCAATTGAAAAAAAAAAAAAAAAAAAAAAAAAAAAAAAAAAAAAAAAAATTGTTTGGTTTCTGGGCCATTCTGCTTATTTTTATGCACACTTCTCTCTATGCGGCTTCCAAAACCCTATGAGCCATCGTAATTGCATTGTATAGACGCCTGAAGGTTTGCTATGTACTTTGCATTTCAAACCGCACATTTGCATACTCTCGTATTTGCAGGCGTTTTATTCGGTCGTTTACGCGCTGTAGTGGTAGAGATAGAGCAGTTGATAAACGATGACGTCATTTTGATACTTTCTTTTCCAAAAAATGAATTTAATTCACTGAATGCCGAATACTGTGAGGGAATGGGACCCCCCCCTCCCCCGCTTCCGGACAAACATAGTCTCCTGATACGGGCAGTTTTTGTGGTCCAAAGAGATTTTATTTTCTTCTTCAATAGCACATTTGTACCTGGCTGTGGCAGCTCGTGCAATGAGGCATTAATGAACTCTTTTCATTTAAAACTATGTAAAATAATCGATTCTCCGGTGAGGCACCAGAATCGATATTTTTGCACAGGTTTAAATTGCAGAAGAGCACAGTTGCCAGATTGCCTGAGTCGCTACTGATACCTCAAAGTTTGAATGTCACTGTTGGATGCTTGTAAAAGTATCTTTACTCGATAGGTTGACAATAGTTCTCCCCAACTCCCCATGGCTTTTGGGAACTCTGAATGTCCTTTACTGTAACATCTAAACATCTTTTTATTATATTTTCAGATTCCTGAATGAAACATTCGGCGAGTGTGGTCGGCCGCGTGTGGCTTGGCAAATTGATCCCTTCGGACATTCTAGTGAGGTGGCTTTAGAATTTGCTGCCATGGGATACAATGGAGTGTTCTTTGGTCGTATTGATCAACAAGACTACAAAAAGCGCGAGAGCTTGAAAGAGTTTGAGATGGTCTGGCGCCCTGATACAACAACAGGTTATTTAAATTTTCAAGCCATACCTATGTATGTATTTTCCAAAGCCCTGAAATTGAGTCCAATGGGGCTCTTGCTAGATTTTTACGCTTTTATTGCGACATAGATCTCCGCCCCCAGTGAGCACAAAACAAGGGTCCTTTGATACTGAAATAGGTTTTTTCTATTAATTAGACCCTTATTCGCGTGTTTAGCATGAAATTTGATGTGAATGAACCTGCCAAGTTCGAATTTGGCCTTGGTTTTCATCGAAATATCCTTGTTTTTCCACAATTTAAACTTTATTGCCAAAAATTCTAAAAAGTAGAATTTGCGTAAAATCGAGACAAGTTAAGTAAAAAATGATATCATTTTTGAGATCAGTGTCCCCAATGCCGCTGAGGAGCACAATTTAAATGAAATTAATGAGAAAAATCATTGAAATTTATTATTTAGTTTAAAAGAACACTGATGCTTGGGACTTTTCGTGGACAGTTATGTCGCAAAGGAGGTGTATGTACTTCTCTTGCTAACTTTTGCTGTCAATGATTGAATGTTTAAATCTTGAGTAAAATCTAGCAAAATGCACCGCCAGTGTAAGTGGTGTAATGTGCAATCTGGCATCATTGCATTTTGTTCATTTTAACTGTGTAAAAGGTCAAATTTAATGATATTCAGAGTTCTTTGTATGTCGTAGCGTGCCTTATTTTATTATAAATGGACCAAATACAGCATTGTCAAATTGGAAGTTTTGTCAACAAGAGTGTCACAAATCCTATTTCATAAAATTGAGTCAATAGTTTGATATCGTGACTCAATGGGAGCTGAACAAATGACCATTTATCTTGCAGTAACTTAAAAAATATGATCTAATTAGACCTGAAACTACATTATTCACTTGAAAAGATACACTAATCAATTTATGCAGTCAGTAGCCTTTAAATGTGAATTTTTTTTTTTTTTAAACCAGCAGACTGATCGTTTATTTATTGCTAAGTCAAACATTAAAATTGATGAAAATTGATTAATGGGGGCAGTTGCAAGGGTCTGAAATGTTGTGTTTTTTATAAAGAAAATGATAGTACTTGATGAGCTGAGAACAGTTGTGCCTTTGGTTTTCCCCTATAGGTACCGGTTTTGGAGATACACTCGTAAAAAGTTGTAAAACATGGTGTGCGTAGTGATGTCACTAAACGGAATTCCCATTTAAAACAATGTATTTTGGGCCAAAATCTCATCTTTGAAACTATGGGACTAAATTAGCAACCAAAGGCATCTTTGTCCTCAGCTCATCAAGTACTTTCATTTTCTTTATAAAAAACACAACATTTCAGTCTCTTGCAACTGCTCTGTTGAGCATTGATATTGATTGATGGAAGCCGATTGTTTTTATTTTAACGAGTGATTTTATAGACTTGCCATTAACGCTTTTGATCAATAATTTTAAATGGTGTTCTCAATCGATAACTTAAAAGAGTTGCGAAAGAGTTAGCTTTAAGTAACAAAAGATGTAAGGATTTCTGAGTAGTAATCGACAACTATAGGTAAAGGGTGACTCGTTTCAAAAAATTGTGACGATGGACTGATAAAGTAAATAATTGATCGATATTGTTAAGGTTTCATCAATATTGTTAAGGTTTGATCAGAGACTATATATAATAGAGACCACGCACTATCTATCTTGCCCAAATTTGCGCACGGTGGCAACTTTTTTTTTTCGGGGTCTCAACGGAACACTGCAAACATGGACCATATGTTGACTGATGAGAAAAGTAGTCAAGATTTTTGCCTTGTGAAACCGAAGCACCAAAATTGCATCAGTCAACGTGGTCCATGTTGGATGGTGCTCCCTCATGCTCCCTGTGTGTTAAATCCTGTTGAGTTCCGAAAAATAAGTCAGCGATTGTGCGCACGGCTAGTGCGTGGTGTCTATTATATATTGTCTCTGGGTTTGATTGGTTTGATACAACGCGCTTTATTGATGGCTTGTTTGGGTTAATAATTGGCCTGCTGGATTCGAATCTTGCTCCGGTATCAATTCTTTTTTCCTCATAATTTCAGGAGTCGATGGTGAACTCTTTACCGGTATTTTGTACAATTTATACATGCCGCCAGCCGGATTTTGTTGGGATACATACTGTGATGATGAGCCCATCATGGATAACCCTAAGCTTCACGGCTATAACGTTGATACAAAGGTAATCAGTATACTTATCTTCAGTGGCGTTGCGTGAAATTTTGCAACGTTGTAGTTTGTCCTTTTAAACCCATGAAAAAGCTCGAAGTATTGGGTGTTTGGTGAACACTTTCGCATTTGACCTTTTACAAGGGTAAATGGAACAAATATAAAGTGGGTAAATTTCATGCTACGCTACTGTTTATTTTCTGTTTCATTTTTGTAAACATACTTTTTTTTTCTTTTTTAAGCGAAAATTGGGGCGATTTAGTTAAATTACTCTTTGAGTATCTCACTAACTTAAGTTTGAGCACTTTTTGAAAACTGGCCCTACTGAGTGCCCAACCAATCATCGTACCCAAAATTGTAACGCAAGTCTTTTTAACTAACGTAAATGTCTAAAATCTGTTCCAGGTGTTCCAATTCATAAAACACGTCGAAACGTATAGTGCTGCCTATAAAACAAACAATGTCATGGTCACCATGGGAGGTGATTTTAATTATATATCCGCTTCACCTTGGTTTAAAAATATGGATAAACTTATTAAGTATATATCAAATAGTATTGTTCTAGTTAGTCTTCGCACTCTTCTTACTTGTTTTGTTTCAATTTTCCATACCTATTTTGCTTTTTTCCAAGTTTTATTTTCCCTCCGCCCTTGTTTGAAAATATTTGTCCCGCTTTTGACCCAACATTTGGCAAACCTCATTTTTACTCATTATTCTTTTAGCGACTGCTTACTATGCCAACCGGATGCTGATTAATGTTAAGGACAAAGTTCTGAACGTTCAAATTTTTGCAAGATCGCAAGATCCGAAATTTTGGGAAATGCCAAATTGCCAAATCATCCCCCTCCAAGTGACACTTGCTTCATTTTGACTATTACTTCAGATATCGTGCTATGTATCTCGCTCACTTGAAAAAATATGGTGTGCCCTCAAAAAATTACATGTAGAGAAGCCGGGACATCATGAGTCACGGTCACAGGGCACCATATGTCTCTTGCAGTATAAAGCACATCTAACAATAAGTGTGTTAGGTGCCTTATATCTTGAACGAAACTTAATAAGCTACACTATGCCATTCTTTTTCAGCTATGGTTCGAAAGTATAAAAGGATGACCACTAAATAACACACCTAGAAGTACCTTTCCGCAACCCATGGTGCCCCGGCTTCCCCTACTGCATTCCTTTTGAAGCAAACCACGCAATTTTAAAACAGTTTTAACAGTTTTAAAATGTCTGAAGTTTTATTGGTTCATTTGAATTTCAAGTTGACTTGAAGCGTTTTACGATCATTTTTTTGGTAACGGGACTTTTAGTCCAAATTTTTTTGTCCTTAACATCCAGTTCTTGAAAATTCGTCTGATCAAGTTTAGTCCTCAAGAAAGTTGTTCCAATTTCCTTACCAACTGGTTTCTTCTCAAACTTCAGAACTGGTTTAATAGCTGAGTGCTGGTCGCTGGTTTCATTAATCCATTTGGTTGGCTACCCGACTTGAATCCCTTGTATACTACGCTTCTCTTACATCATGTTTTTTTATTATAACGTTTGCAATTTTACCTCTTAATTTTATCATTTTGATTTTTTAATGGAGCTCTTACTAACTTTTGCTATTTGCAATTGAATAGTTAACTCTTGTGCAAAATCCTGAAAAAATTACGAGGAACTCATTAATAAATTGCGAAATTTACTCATAGACTCACAAAATGACTTTGAAGTTTAAGGCGGAATGGTAGAGCTATGCAGGTACCATGGGAGATTCCTATCTAATTTGAGACTTTCCTCTGTGTATTTCTGTAGAGAGAGCGAGACAAATTAGAAAGGAGTCTCCCATAGTATGTACCTGCATATCTCCGCCATCTAACCCAATGGATAAAATTTAAAAAAGGCTAGTAGCGCCATCGTTCTTGTTTAAGTGGTTGCAAGTTGCTGCAAAAATCTCATTTAGTTTGCCGACAACGGAAGAAATATTTTTGCACAGCTATCCATGAATCAATGAGCTAATTTTGTGAGCTCTTAGCTTTATCGAAGTGTCATCTTTTTGTTAAAATTGAAGCGTTCAATTTCAAATCCTGCATTATCCATTTCAACCTTCTCATGACTATGGAATGTTTCTTTTGTTCTAAAAAAATCCTATTGCTTGCAATTTCATGTTACATTCCCTCACAAAAATGAGCTATATTTAGCAAATTTTAGTGAAGAGAGCTCTTATATAATTAGTTGCATCAGATTCGTCTGTAAAAATGCAAAAGCTACAGAATCGTTAAAACTTTGCTACGATCTCATCGCAGGTTTTGATGTAAAATACTTCAATTTATCGATTCAAATGATGGAGTTAGTTTCAGAAGTGCAGGCACAGCTCACCCAAAATCTTTGGCTAATTTTCAATTTTCGTTCCTTCAAATCAAAACAAATATTGGCTGTAACTTTGCTCTTTTGATTTTAAAGCTTTCCTCGATGAAAAGTCAACGCTCAAATTTAGTTTCATTAATTTTTATTATAAATTACGAGAAATAACGTTAGAAAATTTCAAAGATTATCGGTGTGGGTGCGCCTACACTTCTAAAACCAGCTCTAACTCTATGGCCTCAAAGCATGTACTATGGCTCTCAAAAGAAAGTCCTCTCATCAAAATTGTTCATGATGGATTTTTCTTTTATTTTCAATCGTTTTAAATTTTTTGAGGTACAAATGTCACAAGTGGCAATACTGTGAGACTGAAATACCTGAAAACCTTAAAATTTCTCAAACTGGTCGAGAAATTAAGTAATGAAAATTTCTATCAGGATACTTTCCTTTGAAAGTCTCAGTACATAAAAGCACTGCCATGGGCGGATACAGGAATTTGTCTGTCTCACTTTCAGGTTATTTGACCACATGTGTTAGAAAAGGACAGCAGAGGGAAGTCATTTTGTAACTTTAGCCCCTATCTCCGTCCTTTTTTAAAGCATGTATTCAAATGGAAGGAGAAAGAGACAGACAGATTCCTGTATCCACCCATGAGCACTACTCTCTTTATGCTCTTGCATTGTAGCTGCAAATTTTAGGCTGAATTGCAATCTCTAAGTAAGAGTGGTTGAGCTTGTTTCAGAAGTGTTGGAGCTTAACTAATAATCTTTACTAATTTTCAATTTTCCTTCCTTTGAATCAAAACGAAACTTGTCTAAGACTTAGACATTGTGATTTTAAAGCGTTCTGTCAAGCTCTCTGATTTACTATCTTTTAATTCAATCATGTGATCAATGTGAGAAATAATGTTGGAAAAATTCCAAAGATTATTATTTGAGCCCTGCTCGTGCTGCCACTTCTGAAACATGCTCTTAAGAATCTGCCCCAAAAGTTCCGGCCCCTTCACATTTTTACTTCCCTTCTTCTCAAAAGATTCATCATTTAATTTTCTTTTGTTTCAGATACATAAATAAAAGGGCAGGTGATCGCTTAAACGTTATTTACTCTACGCCAGCGTGTTATCTAGAAGCCGTTCATGACTCTAATGTTTCATTACCTCTAAAAGATAATGACGACTTTTTCCCCTACGGCTCTGATCAGCACTCATATTGGACTGGATACTTCACTTCTCGACCAGCGCTAAAATATTATGTAGCAAAAGCCAATGCTTACTTGCAGGTAATAGATCATTTGCTGAAGTCTGCGATTTCTATTTTTTAATTCCCTGAATGCTGTGTGAGGGTAAGCTGATACTTGTAGAATTGTTAACAATTTTCTATGGTAGTTGGATCACAGATAATTTGTTAGTTTGTACATTTATGCACTGTCATCCCTCGCCTTTTGTGATTTTGCTTTCCGCTATTTTTTTTTTTTTTTTTTGTGGCACGTGTTTGCCTTTAGGGACACCAGTTTTGTATATATTTATAGCAGGCAAATCGCAAGTCGCTTATTTATGTTCAGAAAAAATTCAGATCAAGCGTAATGGTGACTTACAAAATAATTTGATTGAGATTTGATTTTGCTCTTTCTAAAGCTAATACCCTAACGATCATGTTGATATCCACAGATTGAGTTTTTCTCAACTGGTTTTCTTTTTATGAACTTTTAAAGCGATTAAATGTAGTTGTTAGAACACACTTCATCTAAAACACTGTAAACTAATCAAAATAAACCTAATCTGATAGAATTACCATTTTCGTGAGCTTATTAGCTTTCAAATGAGCCAAAGTAAATCTCGATAAAATTATTCTGTAAGTCACCATTACGCTTGATCCGACTTTTTCTGATCATAAATAAGCGGCTTGCTCTTTGCCTAGCCAAATTGCAAGCCGATTGCGATTTGCTTGCAATATAAACGCGAATAAGAAAACTTGAACCTCATAATAAAGTTTGCTTTACTTTGATACTTATTCTTGCTTGTTGAAGAAAAGTATAATCAGCAATCTCCTTTTCCCGTAGGATTCGTTTTGTTTCTTGCAAGAGTTTTATGTTCTCATGAATTTTCTTTTATTTCAGGCTGTGAAGCAGTTGACTGCAGGACTCTTAAAAACGTCAGAACTGCAAGATGATTTCGAACTGGCCCAAAGAGCCGTGGCTATAACGCAACACCACGATGGCGTTTCTGGAACCGAGAAGCAGCATGTCGCAGATGATTATGCCCTATATTTAAATGAAGGTGTCCAATCCCTTACAAAACTTCTCACACACGCCTATAGGTCATTATGATTCCTTAAATAAACCTGGTATTTTTGGATTTTCTCAGTTTTTTTTACCATCTCAATTTTATTAACTTTACATTAACAAGTTATCAGGTCCATATAGATCTATTGCTGTAAATAAATTAAATCGTAATTTGTAGTTTTCATACTGTTCACCCCTTCAGTAAACGTTGCTTGGGAGCCTGAGCACTTTGAGGTGTTTCACTTCTTAAATGCTATCAATACGGCTTGATTAACATTTTTTACTCTATATTTTAATTTTCTACCGCTGCCCAACTAATCTTTTTTGTTGAAGAAATTATTGAAGAATCAATAAAATGCAATTTTGTGGGCAGAAATATATTTGCACTGATAGCACATAATTTGCAGAACAATAATGACCTAAAGTTTCTTAAATTCAGACCTTTCATTGGGAAATTACAATTTTTTTTTCAAAATGGGTCCTTATTAAATTTTGACCTTTTGATTGATTGAAAACCACAATTGATACAGATCGCTTGCATCAAGATGTTCAGATTTGTATGTTCTTTCTGACGCCATATTATAAGATAGAGATTGCAGTCAAATTAGCAGTAGTTGGTAGAGTTTTTTTCAAATTTTGCATTTTCATGAAATCAAAAAAGTTAATACTTACATACATGCCAGTTCGAGTTCGTTGACTCTTTTTGTTCCCCCTTTCCGTAGCCTATTAGCATATCCAAAAAAGAAATCTTAACTCCGTCCTGTTCTCATCATGACATATAAAAATATCACTAAAAATATAGCTTTTTTGTGAGAAACATTGCTAAGGTAATGAAACACGATATTAAGATTCAAATGCCGGAAAACAGTAGTCAAACCTTGAAGTGCTGGTATCTGTGAGTAGTCAGAGCCTGCATTTTACATGAAATTTTAGTCCAAATTAAATTTTGACCATTTTTGGAGTTAAAAGTGGCCTTTTTGGCACTCTTTCTTTGAAACTTTCTAGTGATAGAACAGTAGATTTGATTACTAAATTTTAGTGCATTTGATGTTTAAAGTGATTCCAGGATCGATTAGTTCCAATTGAAGGCACCATTTTGCTCTGCTTAAAAAGTCAATAGATTTTGGCTAAAGTTGTAGAATATACGCAAAATGCACAAAGTTTAAGGCACTTGCAACAGTACCTTAGGGAGATTCCCTCAAAGTTTCAAGCTGAAATACTCGAAAATAAAACCAGAATTATGGTAAAATTATTGACAATATTACGGCTTCAATTCTTAACCAATATTGGTCATTTTAGGCTTAACCATTAAAAAATCACGCAAGCACAAGTGTTCTTGAATTTTGCACTTTTTCTTTGTATTTTCTTCGTTTTTTCTAAGTACAATGTCAAAAACACTACTTTTTTTTTTCGAGTCTTGCTATCCATCAGATTGAAGAATGGAAAAGTTTTGACTGCAATCATCTTAGGAGCTCTGATCTTTTTAAATAAGATAGTTTTATTTCTGAACTTAAAGAAAGTAAAAATAGCTTTAACTTTACTGCGCACATTGTAAATATTTAACTTTTTTGTCTGCTTTAGCTCACATTTTTACAGTTTCTGCCTCTTTTACCATCACTGACTGCTAAGTGTCAGCATCTCTTTCGGCTCATTTTCAAAAAAAATTTCTCAATCATTTCAGGAAAAGACTTGGTGCCGACCTTCAAACTCAGGTCTTTTGCGGCAATTTAAACATAAGCCGCTGCGAAGTGACTGAAAACAATTCCAAATTTGTCATGACAGCCTACAATTCTTTATCGCATCCAATTGATTCTCTCGTTTATCTTCCTGTGTCTTTCGGACAGTACAAAGTCATCGGCCCTTACGGTAATTTTCAAGTATTTTTGTTTTTTATTAATCTCTTCACTACTAGTCATGAAATGTACTGTCACGGCTCAAAACTTTCCTTGGTGTTAATGGTGAGATAACTCAGTCATAACACTTGCTTTTATTGCGGTATCACACGCAGTGGCGGTTTGTTGGGGGAGGGGGGACGCTGGGGGCTTTCATTTTTTTTGAAAGAGGGCTTGAAAAAGTGAGGAAAAGAAGGGTAAAAAGAAAAGAGAAAAGAAAAAAGGAAAAAAGAAAAAAGAAAAAAGAAAAAAGAAAAATAAGAAAGAAAAAAAAGAAAAAAAAAAGAATAAAAAGAAAAAAAAGAAAAAAAAGAAAAAAGGAAAAAAAGAAAAAAAAGAAAAAAGGAAAAAGAAAAAATAGGGGAAAAAGGTAAATGAAAGGAAAGAAAAGGGAAAAAGAAAAAAGATAAAAAAGAGAAGGGAAAAAGAAAAAAGGATAGGGGAAAAAGAGAAAAGAAAAAAGAGAAAAAGGTAGGGGGGGGGGAGAAAACAAAGGAAACAAAGTAAAGGTAAGGAAGTAAAAATGTAATTTTTTTTTTATAATTTTTTTTTTTGAAGATAAAAAAAAAAAATTTGGTGGAACCCCCACAATTTTTATTGAGCCTATACAATTTACCCGTAAACATTCTGCACCCCTGCAGTTGACTATATGTAGTCTGCTTTTAAACTTTTAATTGAAATAGGAAAAAAAAAATGTTCTTACAGGTGCAGAAGTTCCGAGTGAGGTCATTTCAATAGCCAAACCAGTCCTCTCCACTCCTGCGTTCCTTAATCTAATCTCGGTCCTCGGCTCTCAGCATAATCCAACTCACTCTCTGGTTTTCACGGCAAAGGATATCCCGCCTCTCGGATTGAACACTTACTTTGTCGAACGAGTTGTGCAAGCGAAAGCGCCAGAGCCTCCCGCTCAGTATAATTCTACTGAGAACCTGAAAGTAAAACATGGGGTAAGTCTAATGTAATTCTAATCAAAATCAACAGAATTTATCTCATTTTGAAAAATAACAAAGCACATGCTTGAATTGGGTGAAACTTTCATATAGCTCTATTTTCATTGAAAAATGTTGCTAGAACCTACATCTGATGTAGGTAGGTACACAATGGGGCTCTTGGTAACTTTTGTTAGAAGCGATTAAATATTTATTTCCAGTGAAAATGACAATGAGCATCTTAAATAATTGAAGGGTAGTTTTGGAAAAAATCGAGTTAGCACAGTGGATGAAGGAGTTATGATGGTATCTATCTATAAATTTTCCAACTTGGTTCAAAAAATGTAGGATATGACCCTACTTTCAAAGCTGTTGCAGTTGATGTTCATCTAAAATGTCAAAAACGTCCATACTTTGAACTTTAAAGTCGATTTTCTCTAAATCAAAACAGTGTCACATAACCCCTTTATCCACTCTACCCTTCAATTACAAATTTCACTCACAGATTCGCAGAATGATTTAAAGTTTAAGGCGTAATGGCGGAGCTATGCAGGTGCTTTGGGAGATTCCTTGAGGCTTTCCTCTGTGTGTTTCTATGGGGAAATTTACAAATCAGACAGGAATCCTCCATGACACCCGCACCTGCGTAGATATGTCATTTAAGAACAAAGATAGAGCAGCTATGCGGGTATCATAGGAGATTCCTATCTAATTTGCCTCTTTCTCTCTCTCTATAGAAACATTTTGAGGAAACCCTCAAATTAGATTAGCATCTCCCCTAGTACCTGCGTATCTCTGCCATTACGCCTAATACTTCAAAGTCATTTTGTGAATCTGTGAGTAAATGTTGTAATTATTTAATGTGCTCATCATCATTTTTGTTGGTTTTTACTCAAGAAATAACTATTCAATCGCTTATATCATAAGTTAGCGAGAGCCCCATTTGACTTCAAAGTCAAGATACAATATTAAGATAATTTCAAAAGAATATATTTGGCTTTCCATTAATTTAATCCTTGAAAATTATGTTCAAGAAATTCTCTACCTCAATAAAATACTTCGCTACATGTCTAAATTGGCTTGCTCACTCTAACCAGAGGCACTACAAATTTATTTTTCAACCAAATAAAGAGCGATGGCAAAAACAGACTATTTTTCGCCCCTTTTTTGAGTACTCACGGATCTTCTTGAAACATGTCTCAAATGATACCTTATGATGACCTAATACTTTGGTGAAAACATTAGCCTGAGTTCTCGCATGGTCCTCGAGATATAGCCCCCCCAAGTTCCCCTCTCTTTCTCGTATATCTCGTAGGAATTTGCACCAATTTCCTTGAAAATTGGGATGAAAGGGTATTTTTACGCGTTTTTTTCATTTGTGGGGTCAAAAATTGATATTGGTCAGTTTTTTGGCGGTTTTGGGGGGGTTATTTTTTTCTATTTTGTGTATGCTAAAAATCGCTGAATTTGTGAAATTCGGTAAAAACTGTACACATATTTGCAAAGAACGTAAAAAAATAAAGAACTTTGATGTGATCGGTTTTTGCCGCCCAATTGATACATCTCAAGATAATCGATCTCAAAGGTCACAAGTTGTGTTCAAGTTATGTACGTTGGATGTCTTGAACGCAGTGGCTCGGCGCCAGCACAACTTGTGAACTTTGAGATTGATTATCTCGAGATGTATCGATTGGACGGAAAAAACCAATCACATCAAAGTTCTTCATTTTTCTACGCTCTTTGCAAATATGTGCACAGTTTTTTAGCAACAGTACAAATTTAGCGACTTTTAGCACACACAAAATTAAAAAAAATTACCCCCCAAAACCCCACAAAAACTGAACAAAAACAATTTTTGACTCCATAACTGAAAAACGCGTAAAAATACCTCTATGACCCAATTTTCAAGGAAATCGGTGAATATTCCTACGAGATATACGAGAAATTCAATTTTTAGGGGGGAACTTGGGGGGCTATATCTTGGGGACCATGAAAGAACTCCACCTAATATTTTCACCAAAGTATTAGGTCATCAAAATGAACCATTTGAGACTTGTTTCGAAAAGATCCGAGAGTACTCAAAAAGAGGCGAAATTTGCCGTCGCTCTTTCTGAGTTATTACATTTCTTTCAGTTTTATTACATTTCTTTCAGTTGTTCAAAGAGTTTGTTGTTTTTTTACGGTATCCTCTAAATTTCAGGGAGTAGAGCTGGAATTCAATGCGACTTCAGGGCACCTACAATATGCAGACTTCAATGGCACTAAAATTAGCCTGTCACAGAGTTTCCATTACTATGAAGCCTGCAAAGGTTACAACTATAATCCAGATAACAGAGCAAGTGGTGCTTATATCTTCAGGCCTGCAAAACAGATTCCTATCTCCAATCTAACGGCAAACATCACTGTTCATCGAGGTGAAAATTAATTTATTTTACATACTTACAAATATTATAGGTTTTTTCATGAAGCAGAATTTGGCTCACTATTTCACGGAAGGTAGATGTCCCAATCACCACCACCCTTAAGAAAAAATGTCTGTAAAATACCTGAAAAAACGTTATTTTTTATCAAATCTAAGACCTGTTTGCACTAGGACCTCTCAAATACATCCCAGTTTTATTTTAAAAAAAAAAAAAAAGTTGGAGTGATGAATCAGGAAAAAAAATTATGAATAAAACTCGAAAATATGACCCAGGTTCCATTAATCGCCATACCAAAAGTTGCTTTGTCCCAATTATTATTGACATATCAGTTGTTCTAATTTCGCCATACATATTTTCTCTGGCTTTTCATTTTTACATCATGTTTATTTTTAGGAAATAATGAATTTATAATAATTTAACCTTGTCTCTTAATGACTAAAACTAATATGAAATGAAAGAAGAAAATTACATACATACATGCTTTCTTTCTTTCTTTTCTTTTTTTTCATAAATTTTGAATTTCATGTTTACAAATTAAAAAAAAAAAAAAAAAAAAAAAAAAATATTGTTTCTCATTGTCAGTCATTTGTTCTTGTGTTTTATTTTAGGTAAACAGGTCACAGAAATTCATCAAGCCTTTACTTCGTGGATAAGTCAGGTCATTCGCATCTTCAGTGACAAATCAGAATTAGAGTTCTGCTGGTTGGTTGGACCTGTTCCAGTGCCGTAAGTTCTTTTTAACCATGATTCATGAGGAATTCTTGCATTTTTAAGGATTGAAAAACAAGTTATGGCTGAACAGATTTAAAGTAAAGCCCATGCCACATAAAGTGAATGCAATCATGAATGCGTAAGCAACTGTTGTAGAAAAAATCATTTCCGTGTATTTTAATTGTAAGTGGCCTCATGCATGCGGAGGTGAACGTGTTGCATGAACTTTTAAGTATTTTATATAGGGGATTCAACCTTTTACTGTCAGGTTACTGAAAGAAATCAACTCCATGATTGTTGAAATTTAGAAGGTAGTTAAAGGAATTCCAGGCAAACTTGTTCCAGATTTCAGTCTGATGAATATAGCGGCTCTAGTTGCTTTTGGGAAAAGTTGTGGTTTTGGCATTTTAAATTGATTGAAACCAAAGGAAAAACGCAAAATCCAATAACCTCAGCACCTGATTAATTTTTGAATGAATTTTTTGAGCCCATAACGAGCAAAATTGGTTACACCTACAACTGTATCTTTTCCATAGAATTCTATCAAATTAATTAACACAAAGGATCTCCTCGTAGATAGCTGTAAATATTCTGAAAGTACATTTTTACACTATCTTTTGGTAAATAAATTTTACTATTTTTTTCAAAATTGTGTTACAGAGACTGGAATGGTAAAGAGGTCATTACAAGGTACACAACTAACATTCCATCAAATAAGACTTTCTACACCGATTCGAACGGTCGGCGTTGGGTGAAACGGGTCTTGAACTATCGCCCATCTTGGAATTTGACAGTTCACGAACCTGTTGCTAGCAATTACTACCCTCTCACGTCGGCAATACAAATTAGAGATGAATTAAATGACACGGCAACCTTGACAGTCATTACTGATCGAGCTCAGGGCGGGACAAGTCTTCATGACGGAGAAATTGAAGTCATGGTGAGAATCACTGTCATTTGCTTTTGCTATGTGCGTAGCACGCAGTTGACAATCTGAGGGAAATCTCAAAGCGGTTTGTTGACATACCCAAGCAAACGTTTTCAGGAATGTTCGTTCAACGACTTTCATCTAATTAACGTTTGCCCAGTAATATAATATTACCGTTTAATAATTTTGTCCATCCTATTTTTTTACCAAAATGTAATCAAATGTCTCTTTCGTATTTCAGTTCTATTGATTGATGAGAGGACCATTAGTATCAGCAGTTTTTACAATCTTTATTGTTAGTGTTTGCAGATGCTTAGCCAATTTTTAATAGTTTTTTTAATAATTTTTTAATAAATTTTTCAATCTGAACTAATTTTATTAATAAAATTTGGTTTGCCAAGCATCTAAAACTTAGCTGAGCTTATGGCTCAAACAAAAAGTGTGAACATTTTCAATTGGAAAAAAACAGTGTTGCACTAATAGTATTTCTATAGTTCACCTTAATAGTTTTAGCTTTTCTGTGTTGGAGCACCAACTGGCTATTAAAAATTTTGAACTATTTGTTTGAGAGTGGCCAACGTTTTTTTGGACAAGTATGTTTTTATGTTATTGGGCCCAACAATTTGGTTTAAAATGCGCTGGACCCTATATTTTGGACCGATCCTAATATGGACACAAATCATTGGACGAATATTCCAATAATCAAGCAAACAGCATGTTGTTTAATTTTTTTCCCAAAACTTTCTACTAAACATCCTCTGTGCCTTTTAAAATGATCTTGTCATAAAGGATTTTGACCGGCAGACAGTTCTCATAAGCGTAGCGGAGCCTCCTTTGAAAAAACTCGTTGAAAGTTTGAGTTCTTTTTCTTTTGAACAAAAGAATCAAACATTTTTTTGATTCTTTTTGTCGTGTAATAAGTTGACATGTGACTACTCCACTGCTGAATCCACCAGGGTATCGATTGAGAAGGTTTACTACTGGATTGAACCTGTTGTTTTTGATATATCTTACCTGTTACAAAATGTAGAGTTTGTTGCATCATTTAAAAATGAAGGTTGCTGGAATGTGGCTCAAAATCTTCTTTAACGCAACTGATTTTATAATTTCAGCTGCACAGGAGGTTGGTTTATGATGACATGAAGGGTGTGCAAGAGCCTCTAGATGAAACAGCTTTTGAAGAAGGTCTAATCGCTCGCGGTTGTCATATCGTCCAATATAATACAGATCGTCAGAAAGCTGTGGAACAGCATAGGCTCAAAACGCTTGAAACTGTTTATAATCCAACTTTCACGTTTGCCAAAGGACCCGCAGCGTATTCTGAATACTCAGGGAAAATTCAGCTAAGTGTAAGTTTTTCGTCTTTTTTATTTATTTATTTTTAATACAAATGGGCAGGTGGAAATGTCCTATTTTAACCGTCCAATGTACAAAATGTGGAATAAGAAATGTCCATTACAACAATTTCCACAGTAGAATGTCCAAAACACAATTTGTCCAGAGTTATTAAATGTCCAATTTACAATCTGTCCATCATACATAAATTCCCCTTAAAATAATGCCCAAATGAATAGACTAAGTTGGCAAAAAAAAAAGTTCACAAGTTAAACAACTAAAAATCCTTCGACGTCGATTCAGTTCAAAGACTACCCGTTCAAACCGGTTCAACTTTTAAGAAAATGCAAGTGACAAAATTTTAAAAAAATTAAAAAAAATTACATTTATGAAATTAATAAGAGAATCTCTGAATTTTCTCATTCTGTAGAATTTTGAAATATTGGCTCAAAGTTCTGTTACAACTACAGTCATTTCCAATTTTAGCCGTCTCCTTCGGAACACTAGACCATACACTCAGAGGTTTTCAGATTCATAGACAAATCACTATTGGAAATTCTTCTTTATGGACCATTTTTATACTGGACCAATTGTGCGTTGGACTTTTTAGAGCGGACATTGTTCAATTGGACGTTTCTTGTTGGATGTATTTTACACTGGATATTTAAAACAGGACATTTCCACTGAGCACCGGCAATACTACTCAGTTACAAAAGAGAACCAAAACATAAAAGATGATTAACTTAAATGTGAAACGAGGCAAGAAAAACCAAACCAATAAACAATATATTAAGGTGATTTCAGGCGAAACTTTGCATATTTCAATCTGATGGATAGTGTGTCTAGTTATTTTTGGGAATAGTTGTGTTTTTGGCATGTTAAATAGGGAACAAACTGAACAAAGATAAAACACGAAATCCAAGAACTTGCACTTGCGTGATTTTTTTATGGATTTTTTCTTTTTCCCTTTTTGTATTCCAGTCGTTTGCTGTGAAATACCAGCATAACGAATACATGGTTTTGACGCTGGACTTTATTATTACTATGACTACAGATTTTTTGAGCCCAAAATTAGCAAAATTGTTTGAGAATTAAAGCTGAGATTTTGGAAATTCGTTTCGCCTTAACCCTTTACTGCGTTATTTTTTTTCCTAATATTATTTGTTTCTCTTGATTTGCAGTTTTCCCTTATCAAAGAAGCCATTCCCAAGAATATCCATATTCTAACCCTGGAGCATTGGCTAGATGACTCGATTCTCTTGAGACTGGAGCACGTTTTCCAAGTTGAAGAGCATAGTGAACTCTCAAGACCGGAATCATTAAATCTTCAAGTAAGTTCAGTAGTCTTATAGCAAAAAGAAACTTGATATTTCCGGGGGGGGGGGGGTGTTCCTTAAAATGCGAGAGATCATGTGGATCCTAGCATGTTTGGTGGCTGTGGACGAATTACTTTTAAGAATTGCGTCGCGTTCTGACAAAACCAAGCTCGACCTTACACAAGCTCTTTCGGAGAAA
Source organism: Trialeurodes vaporariorum (assembly GCA_011764245.1). Lineage (NCBI taxonomy): Eukaryota > Metazoa > Arthropoda > Insecta > Hemiptera > Aleyrodidae > Trialeurodes > Trialeurodes vaporariorum. The sequence continues at coordinate 43,576,476 of VMOF01000001.1, forward strand.
TTATTCTTGCAGGCTGGTTAGAATTTTCTGGAAGATCTGGAAATCTTTTCTGGGGATTTTTGGAATCCGTAGCTGCTTTTTTATGATCCCTCTATTTTATGATCCCTCCATGATGTCGTCGCGCTTCTTACAGTGTTTACGACAGAAAACGGCAGGTGCCTCTCTCTAAGAAATTATTCTTGGGGGTTAATTAGGATTTCGAAACTACACACCTGCTATTTGATAATCCCTCCATAATAGCGCATTACCAAAGATTACCTGTACTTCAAATATGGTACTAGCTATCTCCCCAATGTTAAATTTTGTTGAGCGCCTTCATTGTTAAAAGTCATACACTGGTCCATGGTTTGTTTACGTTTTGGCAAGCGAGAAACTGGCCCACAGGATTTTTGTTCTCCAGAGTGTAAACAAACCGTGGGCCAGTGTATGTCTTCTAGCAATGAAGGTGCTCGACGAAATTTTAGCTATTGCCATATCTAGAGTAGGTAGATAATCTTAGCCTATTATTTCTAAAAAGTTTCCCTTAAAATCAATGGTATAATGGGTAAAAATAAAGAAAAATTGGAATATTTCAAATACAGCCATTGGAACTTTTATGAAAAGTTGCAAAAAATTATGCAATCTTCCTACTGTAAAATTAACTCCTTCAGGGGGGGGGGAGTCTCCCACAGTGTAATAAAGGAGGTTTGGGGGCTTCCCCCAGATGAAGTTTGATGTGAGGAAGTGTTTGTGGGGTATTCCGTACAGTTTATTTTAAATTGTCATCACTAAATTCTAATCTTTGGTTTCAGGATCTATTCAAAGAATTTGAAGTGATCTCTGCAGAGGAGTTGAGTCTCGGTGCTAACATTTTGAAAAGCGATTTGCAGAGATATTCGTGGAACTACGAAATACCAAATTCCACGACACCTGTGTCTTCTGTCGAAGCAGCCAAAGACGCAACAAAACCACTGACAAAGCGTGCAGCTGAATCCTTAATTGTTACCATCAAACCTATGGAGATCAAAACGTTTAGACTGTCTGTGAAGTTCAAATAGGTCAAAAATCAGGATGTAATTTTGTAAATGATAAAAACTGTACAGTAAATTAGTAATTGTGTATTTTGGTTTCATCAATCCACCTTTTGTTCTAAGCATGGGCGGATACGGAAATTTGTCTTTCTTTTCCTGTTTTCATTTAAACTCATGTGTTAGGTCATGAAGGCAAGGGGGGCAATCTAGTGACTTTAGCCTATTTATCCGTCTTTTTCTGACACACACGTTCAAATGTAAGAGAAGAGAGAAAGACAAATTTCTGTATCCGCCCATGGTTCTAAGTTCTCTCTTTCATTGCTCCACAGTTTTAAGAAGCTATCTCTCACAAGCTGTGACAGTTCTTTGATGTTCGCTTTTTCCCTGTTATAAATCAGTGATATCATTTTCGCGTTTACGAAATCTTCATGTCCGTAGAGATCTTCACTTTTGTGGAAATGAAAAGGAATGTTGAAAAATTCCCCGGATCATGTGAAAAAATTTTCTTCAAGAAAACTGTGCACTCCTGACTTTTTTGTATCAAACAGTGGCGTAGCTTGCACTTTGGCAATGTTGTATTGTGACCAATTAAACATTGTGTCATAATAAACTTTCAAGTACGTCGCACACTGAGAAAAATTTTCCGGTTCATTCAACAGGATGTCTGTTCAATACTTATTTAACCGGAATTGGCGGAATTCCTATTGTTTCAACAGGAATTACTGTTATTTCAAAAGGAATTACTGTTGTTTCAACAGGAACTGTTACCAGGAAGACTAGAATTCCTGTTGAAGTAACAGGAATTCCTATTGAAATATTAGTGTGTCTCAAAATTTAGTGTTACGGACACAACATTCAGTAAAATAATGGCTGATGTTTCGTTCAGGACATTGAGGTATCCAGAAGACCATAATTGAGATAGTCAAGAAATTTTAACCTGGTAAGTTTGAGGGTTTACACCAGGACCACCTAACAAGTCTGGATTACAGAGGTATCCAGAAAATGGAGAGTTTACCTATTTTATGTAATAACACATCGGAAGATTTTCTCGTAGCGATAAATGTGTTTTTGTTGGTGTGATCAGCCAATGAACATAATCAGTATCATATTGAGTTAGATGACAATTGTAATGTTTATTATTATTAGTATCTTTGGTGTTTTTGTTTCATGGTTTTTGGTGAGAAAGAGTGCTGAAAGACCCTAGTCCCATCTAATTTTTGTCTGTTCTTTTAACTGTTTCGTGATTCAAAAATCTTTAAAAACCTTCAGTACTTTTTTGTCATTTCATTCAAAATTACCGGAAAAGACAAAATGTAGAAACGTGGCTAGTGGGTCCATCCGATGGATTGACATCATTAATAGTTTTGTCTAGAATCACATTACTTACTTTAAATTTTAGTCATGTAATCAGCTCTTCTAACAAAGCACTGAAATAACAATAATTCATGAATGAAATAAATATTCCAACATGTGCGTTTGCGTCTTTTCATGTCTCTACGTATAAAATGACTCAAGACTTGATCAAAAACTCCTTGAACCCATTCAAATCAGCCTTTTGTTGATTGTTGTTTATTTTCGTGGTCAAAAATCAAATTTGCATCTTTACGGTTTGCACTGCTCATAGGTTTCACTATTTAGGTTCTATTTTTGAAGAAATTTTGACTGTAAATGCACTGCTTTAAAATTAATTCTCAAGGTATCAAATTCCCCCTTCCCCCCACTCTTCGTTTTTAGAGGAAAAATGTGAAAAATGTTTGGCTGTTTTTTTCAAGATATACTACCTCATCAGTAGATACACCTAAATGACACTTGAAAAATGTATTCAATTAGAATATTTTTCAAATTATTACTTAATGTTATTTATTTATTTATTTATTCCTTTCTTAAAATGTTTAACTTTTAGAGTGTCAACTATCTTTGTATAGTGATGGGAGGAAATAACATTGTTTACTCATATGTACTTTATTCTGCTTTGATGTGAAAGAATCAAATCATTCTTGCATTTTTTATACTCATGTGATCTCCGTCTACCTGTTATGAGATAACTTAAATTTGGCTGTTAACTTTACCCATGATACTTTACTTTTTTCAAATTTTACGGTATCTTTTTTTCACTTGAAAGAACGTGACATCCATTTTCAGGATTGAGTACATGGAGAAAAAAATTTGGGAAATTTAACAATCCTTTTGTTAAAAAGGGTGATTACAAACGCATTTGTTGATTTAAGTAACCATTTCGTGGATTTTAAAGTCCAATTTTTCAAAGCAACAATCTAAAAAGGTAAATCAACAATCCAAAAAGTTAAACCAACAATCTGGATTGATGACTTAACAAATTAGATTGTTGATTTAGCTGTTTGGTTTGTTTCTTTACCTCTTTGGATGGTTGATTTAACAAGTCGGATTGTAAAATCAACAAAATGGTATTTTAAATCAACAAATGCATTTGTACTCACGATTTTTAACAAACAGACTGTTAAACTACCTAATTTTTTTCTCAGTGTAGAAGTGCTAATGCTGAAACCAGCAGGATGTCGTTATCATCAGATTGAGATTTCTGATAGAATTGAACAAAGCAGACGCTTTCAATTCGCTTCCACTATTGTTGTAAATACTCTATTTTTTCATTTTGTTTCCTCTCTCAAAATAAAGCATGTAAAACTAACAACTTGTAAACACATTGTCAATAAACCAGTTAATCTGAGTGGATGAAAACAGGAGTTTGTAATGAATTTGCAAAAAAAATGAGGAGTTCTTTGGAAAAAACTACGCATAAAACAGAAGCTTTGCTTGTCCTCAAAAATTCATTTTTCAAAGAATTATTTCGTGTGTTTCTAATTTGTTGAACATGCCGTTCTTTTTATCAGATGAGCGGTCTAACCTCTGATTATCAGGTAAAAAAAAAAACAACCTGTTGAACTCATCAGAAACACACGTAATAATACTTCAAAATATGAATTTGTGAGGTTTAGCAAACCCTTTGTTTCAAACGTGGTTTCTCCAATGGACTTTTCGGGCGATTTTACATACGATGAAACACTCTTTATCCTTGTGGCAAAAGTTTGCAACAGACCCATTGCATGACCTGTCAAGTTTCTAAGAAAGTTGCAACCCGATTTTAACAAGAGTAAGATAGATAGTTCGTGGTCTTTATTATATATTGCCTCTAGTTTAGTAAGCTAACCGGGTTTGTAGCATAAAGAAGCGGTCTGAAGAAAAACCAAACAAATGAATAAATAATAAATTAAAATTTGAAAATTGTTTATTTTCAGAAGTCACGTCTTAATTAAAAAGCTTTAAGTTAAAGTATACATTATTTGTATGAAATGGAAGATTGATTATTTACACATTAAATATAATATCAGTGGCAAAAGTAAAGGAAGTCACACCTGCAAAGTGTCGCATAGGCAACTCACGTTTCACGTACTTTTCCGTTAATTTATTTGAAGAGTACATTGCTTATTGCGTCGACAATGTTTCAGGGGGACAATCGCCTTCTTTTTTGTCATCAGTGGAACGCTGCACTCAGGTTTTTAAACAAAGATTATAAGTCTTTCCAAGAGGGTAGTTTACAATTTTAAAACTATTTTAAGGGATCAGGAATATTCCCATGGAAACAGTGTTGTTGAGTTTTTTTTTCAGCTAAAGGATAGATTTTAAACTTACCTGTATAGACCTTGATGTGATTTATGACAAAGTTAGCAGACAAAGAAACCGCCTAATTAGCGTTCGTTTTAGAAGTGCTAGCTCACCTAGACCCATGATCTTTGGCAAATTTTCAATTTTTATTCCTTCAAATCAAAACAAAACTTACCTGAGACTTTATCTTTTGACTTTGAAGTGTTCCTTAATGATTCAGCCAATGTTCATAAAAAGCATTATAATTCCTTTTTACCATGTATAATATGAGAAATAATGTGGGTAAGTTCCAAAGATTATTGGTCTAGGTGAGCCTACACTTCTGAAACGACCTCTAAAGTGGGACAGTATGCAATTTGTGTGAGACCAGCTCCACTATGCATCCATTAGCTTTGTTCATGCAAAGATAAGTTTTTTTTAATTGACATTTGACTTAAAATGTTCTGGAATATAAGCATTCAAAATAGATCAATCGGTCCATTTATTTTCTAAATTGAAGAGAGGTCACTGGATCACCAACCATTGCATCTGAATGGTTAATTCAAATCTCCTCCTTAGTAAAAATTATCATGCGGTTGGTCCAAATGAATACCTCCCTTTCAACTAAAACACTTATACGTCCATATACATGCGAAACATATTGCGTTCTAGATTTAACATCTATAAAATACCGGGTCTTTTGATGATGGTCCAAAAGTGTTTTTTTGGTCTATCGATTAGTCTCAGCTAAGAGTCTACTTGTATTAGGAAGTATAATTGTACTCATTTATACTAAAGGGACCTACCGGACTTTGGACTTTGCCATTTTTACTTGACTTTACTATTATTATAAAATTAGACCCAGTGCAAACAATTTCTTGAAACTTCCAGGAAAGAACCTTCTGTACCTTATGTCTTGTTCCTGAAAATATCAAGCAATTTTATTCATCAGATTATTTTTAAGAGATTAAACATGTCAAGATTAAATGCATGGCATCGTTGGAATACTAGTAGGTCTATTTAGTATTAATGTGTCCAATTGAAAATGCATTTTGACTCTCCTTCATTATAAATTTAGGAGTCAATAAATTAAAAATGAAGAAAAAAATAAGGATAATTAAACTTGAATTAAATACTTATTATAACTAGAATTTATTCGGAGCAGTATTTCGGTTGCGGTTAAATGTTATAAAACTTTACTTTTTCCGTAGCTAAACATAGAAGTGATTGATTGTGAGTCATGACATCAGTAATTGGCAGTTCGTGCGCATATACTATGACCTGTATAAGCAACTCCTTTCATCGAAACTTTTATAGTTAAATTTTTCTATTATTTTATTATTTTCTTTTAAAGCATACTTTCATCAGGTCGGTACTTATGTTACTCTCTGTAACACCTGAAAACTGCAAAATACTGCAAAATCCTGTAAGCTTGGCCGAGAAATAAAAGAATGAAAAGTCCGACCAGGATACTTTCATTTGCAGGTTATAGTACAGCTGATTGTTGTTTTTTGCCCATTTGAACTCTTACACAAGTATCGTTTATTTGGAAGTTCAATTGAACGACCGGAAGATCCATTCTTTTCCAAAAGTGTTCTTGCAGAAGAGGTCTCGACAATCCATGAGCCACCATTGGCATAGGCGGATGCAGGAAATTTCCTTCCTCTCTCTCTCCGGCCATTTGAACGCATGTGTTAACAAAGGACAGAGATAGGGGCTAAAATCACATGCTATCCTTTTCTAGCACATACAGTCAAATGGAAGTAGACAGAGAAAGACCAACGCATTGGGCACCCCTCTGAATTAAAATTTAGCGAACCATAAATCGAAAATAAATTACATATGATAGGAGAATTGCACCAATAGGAAATATTAAGTAGTATGATGCAATTCCGAGGCAAGAATTTCACGCTTAAAACTAGAATTTAAAATTGCTTCTTAATAATATGCTAAGACTTTAAAATAAAAATAATGACTCATCTCTACATACATCCTACTGTATTAATGAGTATTTGAGAAACAAGTCTTGAGAAAATTATATCACATGAGAGGAAACTGTGAATTATGATGTAAGTCTTTTTATCTCGCCACTCCTCAATGGCATCAATCGGGGGAGGGTAGGAAATGGAGGGGATCAATTCCTCCCCCTCCCCAAATATCTAGGATCAAGGGTCAAGGGTTGGAAATCTATTGTCTCCATCCCCCCTGACAAATAACTCACACATTTTAGGGCTTTTCTTCACAATCTCATCCCTCTTTGGGCCCCCCTTAAATTAAGGGTGTGCATGTTTTATTTTGATACATTGTACTATGATGCGATATCTTTTTTATATCGCACGTACCAATATTTGATCAATGATGAAGGTACTTGGATCTGCTTCAAAATTTCACAAATGATATTCATTGTAAAATTTTGTTTAAAATAAGATGTGAGCATGAAAAAGTTCAAAAATCCAGTCCTTACGTAATGGAGTACTTTTAAAAAGAGGAGTTCTAATGGCAGCATACCACACATTACCGCCGATTCCTTTTTTTTTCGATCAACTATTAAGTTACTGCACACCCCTATTTAGAGTTTGCTTCAGAAGTGTCGGTGCGTCTAGACCTATAATCTTCCGTGAATTTTCAATTTTTCATTCCTTCGAATCAAAACTAAACTTCTCTCCGACTGTGACCTTTCGATTTTAAAGCAAGCGTTCCTCAATGAAGAGTCAATGCTAATGTGAGAAAAAATGCTGGAAAATGCCAAAGATTATCGGTCTAGCTGCGCCTACAGTTCTGGAACGACCTCTAATAATAGAATAAAGGAGGAACAGAAGTGATACTCCTATAGAGACAATAGGTTGCTCCAATAGGCTCTTGCTGGTTAGTAGGTACGTGATGGACCGTTTTGAAAAGTGCGGAAAGCCATTTGATTCGCCATTTTTTGGATAAGGGAATGACTCAAACCAGTCGCATGCTGGTGGACAATATGCTCCGTACTAACCAGCTTATCATGGTCGGCGCACTATAGTCTTGAGTTTGGAAAAAAGTGGCCAAAAAATCAGTGAAAAGCAGTAGTCAAAAATCATCAGTTTCGACCTTTTAACCCCTTAAGGGCCAAGCCTGAGTACACTGGTGTTTCCTCTATAGATTACTCATTGTTCAATGCAGTCTTCATTCCGGATAAACGCGACTATCTATGAAAACAGTTACAAGATAAGGTTTCGTGCGGGGCGCCTTCAATTCACCGTATATGCAATTCCAACTCCCTCGAGTACGAACAGTTAACTACCTGCCCTATATAAACGGACGAGTGGTGTTCTTTTATAACCTGGCCCTTAGAGGGTTAAGCTTAATTTAAACCCTTCCAATGACATCTATAAGTATCAATTACTAGTCAGAGGTGATCTTAGTGATTCAAATTGGTCTTGAAAGTTTATAAATAAATAAATTGATGAGAAATTTACTTCCTGACTTTTGGCCGCTTTTTGACTATCTTAGACCATAGTGATAGGCGGCGCGACCCAAAACGAACTAAAGTTTCGCTTCTGTTCCTTTCTTCTTCTAAGTTCTAATGATAGACGCAAATCTACTCACACACACACACAAACACACTCAACACGAAAAAAAATAGTTTTGTAACATCAGTGAAATGAAGCAAAAGCTAATTTCACTAGTTACTCTTGGTAAAACCAACTTGATCTAATCCTAATTTTACGGTTTAGGTTGTAAATTTTGCTTGAGTTTTGTTAATTTTTCAATTTGGATTGTAAAATTTTCAATTTGATTTGTAAATTTTACAATCCAAAACATTGTTGTTTTTGCAATTAGTATAGCTGTCAAGCCATGATAGCCATGCAAATTGCCAAAATCACAATGTTTTGATTGGAAAATTAACAAAACCAAGGCATTTACAATCTAAATCGTAAAATTTGCAAAAAGTTCAGTAGGTTTTACCACGAATAACTAGTAAGTTTAGCTTTTGCTTCATTTTACTGAATTTACAATTCTAAATTGCATTTTTAGTAATTTCATTTTTCCCCCCGTGAACAATTGCCTATGCCTCAGACTGGGATAGTGCCCCGATCGAGACAGTATTGACATCACAATAATCAGTCTCGTTGGCGGATGTTGACGCGGATGAGAGGCGGGCGGGGAGCGGAGGTGACTGGGATTGAAGGATCTCTCTTATGAGGACTTGATTGCAGACGCCTTGACTAAGAGGGTGGCTATTGCTCGACCTGGGTCGCTGCAGCGACGACGACGACTGCGTTGCCGACGACAAAAGTTGCTGCGCCGCCGATGAGGAAGACGCTGATGAGAATGTGGACGATGACATGGGGATCGGCGGAAGGTGAGGGTGAGGCGGCGGCGAATCTTCTTCGATGGTATTCGCGAAATTGGAGTCGGCGATGGAGAGATCGTCGCGGAGAAAGTAGGCGTCGTTGTCGAATGAAACGGGAACGGTGTCGTCCGACGAGATGGACGAGGAAGCTGTCAATCAGAGTGAGGAAAAATCATGAATCAAGACGAGAAAATTAATGAAAAAAAAATATGATACAAGTCTACCTCTGACACTGAGTAGGTATATAAATCATAGTTATACAATTGAGCTGCTGCAAATTTTTGCTACATACTTATCAATATTAATCCTGATAAAAATGGTCCATACTGGTCCGTAACAATACGCGAAGCTAGAAAATCTTTCTGGGGGGGGGGGGGCAAGTTTGGAAACCCCACCGGAAAGAGGGAAGGTCTGGGGGAAACACCTCCCATAAGGACCTTCTGAACCAATTCAGCTATCGATGTTTTCTGTTTAATCACCAAAACTAAAAATAATTCTTATCCTTGTTAACTACTGACGAGCCGTCACTGGACGATCCGCCACTGGTCGATCCACCACTGGCCGATCCGCCACTGGCTAGTCCAACACGGGTTAGTTCGCCACTAGCTAGTCCACCACTGGCCGATCCGCCACTGCACTGGCTAGTCCGCCACTGCTCGATCCGCCACTGGCTAGTCCTCCACTGGCCGTGGTGGACTAGCCAGTGGGGAATCGGCCAGTGGCGGATCGAGTAGTGGCGGACTAGCCAGTGGGGGATCGGCCAGTGGCGTATCAACCAGTGGCGGATCGACCAGCGGCGGATCGTTCAGTGGCGATCGTCCGGATGGGCCAGCGGCGGACTTGCGAGTGGCGGACCGGCTCGCGGCTGAAGGCGGACTTGCGAGTGGCGGATCGGCTGGAGGCGGACTTGCCAAATGAAAACATAACTTACCGATGATTCGTCATATTGATTTCAAAGCACTATTTATGGAAAAGGTAAAGCTAGCTTCGAAATTAATTTAGACTCAATTTTATCAACATTCAACGGGAGAGAAATCGTTCGTCCAATTCCAGAGATCATCGACGAGATTTGCATTCACCTGTGAAACGAGTTCCGCGCAAACTTAACTGGTTGACTCATACGCGCTGGACGCTCATTCATTTCAAGCTTTAGAAGTAGATCCGAGAATTCCTATTGCGATGTACTTGTTTTTGCCTACACCATCAGTTAAAGGCGCTTTCAAGGGATCATTCTTTTGAAAAGTCCATATTATTCACTTTGCTCTCTTTCAGAGTCAGTTTTAATTATCAATGTATTGAAATTATGCGGAACAGAATAAAGTATGAATATAAGATTTACAGGATCGGTACCTAAAGGGTTATACTCTGTTCAGGATAAGAAGGCGGGTGAGAATTCAGGTAGTAATGCACTATTTAGCAACAGTGTGGCTATGCTGGCTACTCCAACCCTTCGCAGTGGCCGTTGTTTGCCCGAACTCTCTCTTGGCACGGAGGATTTCCAAGAACCGACAGACTCAACAATTTACACACGTCCAGTACAAATTGCGAACGGTCAAAAAATACGAAAAAACGGACGAAATTTTCGCCCTAAAGGGCCAAAACTCGGCAAAAGTAGTCGACTTTGAATATTGATGACTCTCATAAAGTCGATATTACACGAAATATCCTGAATTTAATTCGGACTGAAAAATACGAATTTCTGAGAGTCATCAATATTCAAAGTCGACTACTTTTGCCGAGTTTTGGCCCTTTAGGGCGAAAATTTTGTCCGTTTTTTCGTATTTTTGACCTTTTGCAATTTTTACTGGACGTGTGTAAATTTTTAAGTCTGTTGATTCTTGGAAATCCTCCGTGCCAAGAGAGAAGTCGGAAGAACAACGGCCTCTGCAAAGGGTTGGAGTCGCCGGTATAGCCGCACTGTTGCTAAATAGTGCATTACTACCTGAATTCTCACCCGCCTTCTTATCCTGAACAGAGTATAGGAGTTTCCACGACTGCGACTGTGCGCTTTCATCTTTCAGTTCAGCTCGCGCTGGCTCAGACATAACACGTTATGGCTCAGAGCTGCCGCTTCGAGCGTATTTCATGGAAATTTTCAATTTACCCATGATTCCGCCGAAAGATTATACACAAAGCTTAGAGCTTCCGTGAGCACTTAAATCAAAGAGACAATCAGAAATGGATTCCGACATTGCGCAAATCTTATAACACATAGGGACATAGAGACAATTATGTAGGATTGTAGGAACTCTAGAGAAGGGGACGATGGCGACCAGTGGGCGTAGCGTGCAATTCGGCAACGTTGCACTTTGTCCATTTAAACATACATTATTAAGATCGAACCATTGAGAGTTCGTCTGTTTGGTGAGCATCCTTGAATATCGACCTTTTATACGGGTTTGAATGGATAAACTGAAACGTAGGCAAGTCGCACGCTACACCCCATTGCAACGAGGGACGATACTTGGAGCACTTTAGGCAAAACACGGGGCGGATCTAGGGAGGGGGGGGGGGGGGGCAAGTCGGGCCCCTTACCTCGGACGGCATTTCGGGAGGGGGGGGCAACAAAATTAGGAATAATCGACTTATGGGTAATAATTTTTGGTAAATTTTCCAACACAGAGGGTTTTCAAATGAAAATTAACAAGCGAAAACTTCTGCAAATTTTTCACTAGGGGGAGGCAAAATCACAACCTCCCCCCCCCCCTTAACAAAAACCTCGATCTATCCCTGGTATAACCAAAACAGCGGATATTTATTTGAAATAAAACTCTACACTTACATGATGATTGGAATCTAGCTGAGGATGTGAATTTTGGAAGGAACCACCAGACGGCCAGTCCAAGACCCACGGAACTTGTCATCACCAGAACAAGTAATAGAACTATGCGAGCCTCCGATTCCTCTGAAAATGTTGAACAAAAGATTTAACGATTTAGTAAGTTTGATCATTATCGGTATGTGGGACACCTGAAAGAACCAGTTTTTTTTTTTTTTTTTTTTTTTTTTTTTTTTTTTTTAAGTTAACCCTCAGGGAAGGGAATTTAGAGGGGCTGAAAGTCAAAACCTATAATTTCCCGTAAATTTTGAAAGGAAAAAATATTATGTGATGAACTTTACGTAAAATATGACAATAAAAAGAGCTTTCGAATGATGTGTATGATATTGTAGATTGATGAATTTATAATCAATTGATTTTTTGATTTTTTAAGCCTGCAAAGTCTTGTTTTTTGGAGCTAAAACAACGCGCAACGTCACAAAAAAAAAAAAAAAAAAAAGATCTCACTCCTTCTTGTCAGAACTCTTACAATTGTTGAGTTAGGCAAAAGCATTTTTGTCATGTACGAATGAATGCCGAGACGGTTCCTTTTATTTCGAGCAACTGTGCTTCAGAAAGAAAAGACTTACACCTTGTTAGAACTCCTTCAATTTTTGAGGTAAGCAAAAACATTTCCGTAATGTAAGAATAGTTATTTACGCTCGGGCAGTTTCTGATATTTCGAATCACGGTGCTTCATAAAAATTAAATTAATAAAACTAAAACAAAAATAAAAAATAAAAAAAACCCAACTTATTTTTAGAACTCCTTCAATTTTTGAGGTAGGCAAAAACATTTCCGGAATTTAGGAATAGTTATCTACGCCCGGAAAGTATCTGTTATTTCGATTCACAATGCTTCATAAAAAATAAATTAATAAAAATAAAAAATAAACCTACTCCTTATTAGAACGCCTTCAATTTTTGAGGTAAGCAAAAACAAGTCCATAATGTAGGAATAGTTATCTACCACGTCGCCCGGACAGTTTCTATTATTTCGATTCACAGTGCTTCATAAAAAATAAATTAATAACAATGAAAAGAAATCTTATTCCTTACTGGAACGCCTTAAATTTTTTGAGGTAGGTGAAATCATTTCGTAATGTAGGAATCAACGTCAAGGCCGCGTTATTTCGATCGACTGCGTATGCTTCATCAAAAAACAAATGAAAAATAAATGAAAAATCCGACTCATTCTAATTTCGTCTTTCAATTTTCTAGGTGGGCAAAAACATTTCCGTTAGGTAGTAATAGTTATCTATACTTTAATAGTCCCTCTCATTTCAATCCGCTGCATGTGACCGGTATGACCAAGCGTTTTTTGCTCGCCATCTTCCACCTCTTGTAATCAATAGCGTAGCGTGCAGTTTGGCAACGTTGTATTTTTCCGTTTCAACCCGTGTAAAAGGTCAAATGCAAAGGTACTCACTGACCACCATTGGGTGGTCGCATACTTCGATCTTTTTCATGGGTTTAAATAGACGAACTGCAAATTTGCCAATTTGCATGCTACACCACTGATCGCAATAAGGCGCGTTTCTTTTTTCTCCGGTGCGCGCTTCGTTGCAGCAGAAGCTACATCACAGTGCTTCTTATGCCATCGTCGCTGCATGTATGCATGTAAGTATGTATATATGTATGTAACGCTCTCGTCCTGTGTTTATTCGCTTCAATTTGCGATGAATTGCACCGGACGTTTTTTTTTTTTTTTTTTTTTTTTTTTTTTTTTTTTTTTTTTTTTTTTTTAAGCAGTGCATTGCACCTGCTGCTGCTTCTCTGATGCGAGCTCCATACAACAGACAGCTGCGTGTCACTACACCGGTGCAGATTCCGGTGAAATAATAATAATAATAATAAAAAAAAAAAAAAAAAAAAAAAAAAAAAAAAAAAAAAAAACGCGCCATGCAGTGAAGTCCCGTGATGTCCATACACTGCTCGGCGATGTCTCGCCCGACATTCGTCTTGTGACTTTGACATTGTGAGTGGTGAGCATCTCACCCGCTGTGTTGCCAGATCGTTCACCTTCCTCGTTCGGAACACGAAGGAAAATTCGTTCGATTCGGCAACGCTGCGCACCATTTACAGTGAACGGCGATGTCGCGGTCGGTCCCTGACAATGGACCGCGGTGAGCGGCGACTCTTTACGGTGAGTCGGAGAGTCGGTGACAACAGAGAGAAAGAGGGCCGATCAGGAGGCAGCAAACCACAGTTCCCGCAACGTAAATGTGTGACGGTGTTGCCAAAATGCGGAAAAATCTCGACCACCCCTCCCCCCTTTCAATTTGAATTAATGTGAAATTTTGGCATTTTCCGCAGAATTTAGCAACATGATATTTTGACATTTTCCGCAGAATCTAGTGACATGAAATTTCGAAATTTCCCGCAGAATTTAGTAACACGAAATTTTAAAATTTTCCACAGAATCTAGTAACAAGAAATTTTGACATTTTCCTCAGCCTCAGAATATAGTAACATGAAATGTTGACATTTTCCGCAGAATCTAGTAACATAACATTTTGACATTTTCCTCAGAATCTAGAGACATGAAATTTTTACATTTTTCTCAAAATCTAGTGACATGAATTTGTGAAATTTTCTGCAAAATCTAAACATGACATTTTGACATTTTCCTCAGAATCGTGTACCATTGATGCATGTGAATACGACAATTTTAAGCGCGGTACTATCAACAATGAGTCACGCTAGGGGGTCGTTTGAAATTAGAAAACACTGTACTTTGCCCATTTAAACCAGCTAAAAAGTTCGAGGTGTTGGGGGTGCACAGGACACTCCATCGGATCGATATTTAACAGAGGTTTAAAGGGGCGAAATTGAGCGTAGCCAGATCTCACGTGACACCACTATGAATGAGTGTCTCTTACAATCATACAGAGAGTAATAGTGAATTTCTAATCGGTGGCTGCGGCCCACTATAATCTCAGATCTAAAAAAAAGTGGGGAAAAAATTATCAGAAATGATCGTTATCGGCTTTTTAAGCTTGATTTAAAACTTTCCAGTGTCATCTCTAGGTTCAACTAACTCGTTAAAAGTGTTTCCTGTGATTAAAATTGGTCTCAAAAGCTCTAAATGATAAATGGGTATGGCTGCGTTCTTTTGCTGCAGTATAATAGTAATAGTCCTACGTAATAAATCATCTCAGGAAATCACAGTCCCTTTCCAACGACCCGCGCTTCACTACATTCTATTTTCACTGACAACATTACGTATAGTTTTTCCCGAACTTGGCAACTCAACTGCTCGTCCTTTTTTCCTTATATTATTTTCCTTAAAAACCGCACGTAGCTCAATTCTTGTGATGGCTCACGTCATGCTGAGCACCGAATTGACGAAATAAAATAACTGTGTTGTGGCACTAGGACGTCGCGTACCGGTATCGGTACGATAACGGTAGGGATAGATTGGTCATTGTTGAGTTATGTTATTAATACGGGGGGTGGGGGGAAGTAACCGTACTCACAAATGATAATTCGTTTCCATAACACATGACCTCTCGCCAAAATATTCGGGGATTTCAAACGGATTGATAATTATAGATTGCGGCTCAGGGTACTGAAGCTCTATACTTCAGTATTTCCCCGTTTAACCCTTTCATGCACACGTTTTGGGATTTTACTTTTTTTTTAGATTTTTTTAGACCGTTCAAAAAAGGACAGTCTTCTAAGAATTTTGAATTTTTACAAACTTTTTTTTTTTTTTTTTTTTTGCAAAATGTCTATTTAATTCCATGTTACATAAAATAATACACCAGTGTACCACTTCCTGTGAAAGGGTTGAACTTACTGACGGCGTTTTTAGAAAGAGGCGTAATTCAATTAAGTGTTTCAAAACATCCAATCATGCATCGTTCCTTTCCCCAGTGATGACCAAACCAGCAAATCTTCATGTGTTCGTGAAGAAGCTCCGGTTATGCGCGCAAAATTAAACATTAAACAGAAAAGTCAGGAAAAGTCAAGAGAAATCACCCCTTTGCTTTTCCTTTAGGAATGGAACCGTGTGAGGTTATGAAACGTTGTATTGTGCTTTGCCTCTTTGTAAAAACACTGACATCATAGGGGGGGGGGGGGGAACCAATTTAATACGGAGATTACTAGCCTCATCACTTTTTTACCTATTTTGTACCTTAGCTCATATGGGAAATATATCGATAAATCGAGCTGCGAGAGCCATCATTGATCCGGCCACCGACTTAGAACCGGGGAAGAACAATAAATAAATCTCTCTAAAAAAAAAAAGCCAAAAAATAAAATAATAATAAATAAAAACCAAAAAATTAATCTGAGAAAAAATAAACTAATAATAATAATAATAATAATAATAATAATAATAATAATAATATTCATTCGCTTGCTATACGTGCGCTACGACATTTCAAACCACGCCTACTTTTTCCGCCGGTAAGTCGTCAAATATCAAACAAAATAGGTAGGACTTATGTTGACATGGATAACAAATTGCTGCCGAAACAAAACACGAAGCATAATAAATCAAGAGTTGAACGTACCGGGATTGTAATGGCGGGCTGTGTGAGGATCGACGATCTGTTGGAGGGCTGCCGCTTGGACGTCATTTCCCGACACCTCGTTGTTGTTGACGTCATTCACGTGATACGATCCGTAATGCGGGGCAGGCGGCTCCCGATGATGCTGATTATGATAGTTCTGACGATGATGAGGTAGATTTATTCTGAAATAAACAAATAAATGAATAAATAAATTAATGCATTATTTGTTGATTCACGATCAAACTAAACACCGGGTTTAAGATGATTCCAGGGTCGATTAGTTCCAACTTTGGACACCACGCCACGTCGCGCTGCTCGAAAAGTCAACAGTTTTTGGCTAAAATTGACGAATTCACGCTAAAAACACGAATTTCAGGAACGTCAGCACCTGCGAGCATACTTCAGGAAGATACCCTAAAAGTTTCAGGCTGAAACACTCAAAAATAAAGCCGGAAATTATGAAAAACGATACTTCCCGTAAGCCGCAATGAGTGCGAGTGAGGCAGATAGACATATCATCACTCGCGCTCACTCTCACTCACTGAGCTTATGGCGAAACGAATTTCATAATTTGCGGCTTTAATTTTGAACCAATTTTGCTCATTTTGGGCTCAAAAAATCCATAAAAAAGTTTTGCAGGTGCTGACGTTATTGGATTTTGCGTTTTATCGATGGTTTCAGTTCAAAACGCCAAAAACACGACTTTTCCAAAAAGCGACTAGTGGCGCTATCCATCGGATTGAAAGCTGGAAAAGTTTCGCCTGGAATCACCTTAACTACACCACGAAATATACTCCCATACGAGGAATTTTCGAACGTTCCTTTGAATACTAACGACCACGCAGTGAGCAATTATACAGAGGAATTAATTTAGGTATAAAGCAGTGGCGGCTCGTGCCATCTGGCAACAATGTCTTCACTCCATTTGAATCTATGTTTAACAATCGATTGCTG
Source organism: Trialeurodes vaporariorum (assembly GCA_011764245.1). Taxonomy (NCBI): domain Eukaryota; kingdom Metazoa; phylum Arthropoda; class Insecta; order Hemiptera; family Aleyrodidae; genus Trialeurodes; species Trialeurodes vaporariorum. The sequence goes on from VMOF01000001.1 coordinate 43,593,725, forward strand.
GTGAAGTGCTGCTTCACTTTGGAATCGATTGTTTTACATACAATCAAATGGAGGCATGACATTGTTGTCATATTGCACGAGCCGCCACTGGTATACAGTAATGAATAGGGCACTGAAAAAAAGATAACTAGAGGCATGAGAATATGTGAACCTATGTAAGGGATAGTACAGTTACCAGAATTCTAGTGTTTGTACCATAGTTCTTGAAAATGTTTAGGAAATTCTAGCTCTATGACCATATTCTGGTATTAACACCAGAATTTTCTGGTCAAAATACTAGAATTTCTGTTGTTCGCATATCGTTGTGATTCTGATAATATGACTAGAATCTGGTATTATGACAATCGCTTTTTTTTCAGTGGTAGGTTTTCCTCCTCTCCTCTCCTGTGAGCCCAAGAAAATTAAAGCTACTCGGAGAAAAATATTTTACTAAAAGTGACCAGAATACTGAAAAAAATTTCTGAAAAGAAATTTGAGCAGTTTTCAGGATAATTTTGGTGTTTAAAGTAGAGTAATCCGTCATTCTAGTAAAAAATGCCAGCATTTCTGACCGAAATGGCTAGAAGCCCTGCTTTAGAAATAAACCACCATTCTCCCGGAAACTGCCAGAATTTCTTTTGGGAAACTTGGTATTAATTCTGGCCTCGCTGGAAGGAAAAAAAAAAAAAAAAAACCTATTACAGTGCTGACAAAATCTTTGGTAAAAAATCGACCCAGCCAAAGACTTTAGTTAAACCAACCAAATCTTTGGCAGGGCTCGTTTCAAAAGTGCAGGCACACCTAAACTATAATCTTTGTCGAATTTTTAACTTTAGTTTTTTCAAATCAAAACCTAACTTGCCTCTGACTTTCTTCTTTTGCTTTTAAAATGTTCCTTATTGAAAAATGAACACTCGATTTCATTTTTATTCATTACCATCGAGTAATATCAGAAATAATGTTGACAAATTCCAAAGATTGTCGGTCTAGGTGCGCCTACACTTTTGAAACTACCTCTACACCCAGCAAAATCTAATAAAGTCAAGCATACAGAGCCTTTGGTCTTTGGTAAGGTCTAATAAAGTCATTTCTGGGTTATTATTCTACTGAAGGTTTTGCCAGAGCTACCAAAGCGTTTTTCTCTTTTTTCTTTGCAAAATCAAATCCTTTTGATACGACAATGCCGTAACCTGTATAGAAGAGAAAAATGAAGTACCAGGAATCAAGTTGGTGTTTAAGTTTACTAACCCTGCTCTAACTGTGAGGGTTTCTGGTTGGAATGTGCACAAGACAAGGAATCGCCGAGTGCTGTGCGTCAAAATGGGAAGATTTTCTTGGACGAGTATAAAAGTGGCCACAGTCGTCCGGTTGACTTTACTTCCGCAAAGTTTGTGGTCTATCCTTAGAATGTATGAGTCTCGCGCACTGTCAGCTTCGCCCCTGATGGAGCAAGGATCTTCTTTAACGGTGTCTGCCGCGGGTTCGACGGATATCCTTCCGCCAAAATGCGGACCCGTTGATACTTCAACCTCGCTAACGTCCGGCAAACATAAGCTGGCCTTGGCCGAAACTGAAATCAAGCAAAGAAAAAATTCCAGAATCGATAAATAGATCATAGCTGTGGAAAAAAAAAAAAAAAAAAAAAAAAATTACGCGTTTCATAAAAGCACAGAATACTACACACTGCATGGAAGAAAAAAAAAAAAAGATTAAATACCAGAAGAATGACGATATGTGAACCAATGTAAAGGAAAGTACAATTACCAGAATTCTAGGCTAGTGTTTGTATCATAGTTCTTGGAAATTTTGAGGAAATTCTAGTTCTATAACCATATTCTGGTAAACCCTTTGAGACACGCATTATGAAAAAGTAGTCACATCAATCATGGATCCACGTCATTGAACTCGTTGAACTTTTCTCATCTAAATTGAAGTGCATCCCTATTTTTTCAAAATCCCATAAGACTCCATGTTAAACCCTGTACACATAAGTGTACACCGTGTCGGAAAGGGTTAACACCAGAATTTTCTGGTAAAAAAACTAGACTTTCTGTGGTTCTCATATCGTTATGCTTCTGGTAATTAATATTACTAGAATTCAAGAATAATTTTTGTTCAATGTATACCTACATCAGGGTGTTTTAGGTTTAATGTCAGAAATTCTTAGGCCGATTTTTCAAGTTAAAATGAGACTATTTTGTCCTATAAATATGCGGGTTTTAGAATGCTTCCTCTCTGAATTGCGAATTTTCAAAGTTCGGAAAAAAAATTCACAGTTTTGAAATTTTTTCGATAGTTTCAGCCAAAGATTTACATTTTTCAAATTTTTTCGATAACTTTAGCCAAAAATGCGAATGAAGTCAATTTTTCTGCAAACTTTGAAAAATCGTACCTCAGAATGGAAGCATTTTTAAGATCCATGTTTATAAGGAGAAAATAGTCTTATTTTGACTTGAAAATTCTGCTGTAGAATTTCCCGACGTTCAACCCGAAACACCCTGTACAATGGAGCAACAGGTTGCAGCAGCCCCATAGCGGTGTTGGGGACTAATAATGGGAGATCCCCAGTGGCGGCTCGTGCAATTTGGCAACCATGCAAATTTTCCATTTAATCCTATGCAAAAGTATCGATATCTTGGGGGTGCAATTGCACCTCCTGAAGATCGATTGTTTTACATAGGTTTAAATGGAGAGAAGACGTTGATGCCAGATTGCACGCGCCGCCACTGGAGATCCCCATCTAATAATTTTAATTTTTCTAATATTCAAATCTAAATTTAAACCATATTAGACCCTCTCCACGGATTTAAATTTTTTTCGCAAGAGATCCATTTATAGTCCAAAAGGGTGTAGCAAATTTTGCAAAGCACCCATTGTAAGATGTTGCAGTTCAATCTGGCAATTGTTTGCGGGTGCAAGAATTTGTGCGGGGGTGCTGACTATTGACTACTGATGCATGTTGCATGGTAGTTCGTGCGACTCAGCGAGTCAGCGAGTCAGCAACTGCCCTTGTCTCGAAGTCGTCCAACCAAATAGGAGTGACACCCTAGGTCCCTAGGCACGGAGGCTGCTTCGTTTAAATCACGCAAGCACGGTAGTCTTGTTTACGCCAACATTTATTGAAACTGGACTGATCTGATAACTGATAAAGTGTTGCCAAGATTCTGAAGATGGGGGGGGAGAGAGAGAGAGAGAGAGAGAGAGAGAGAGAGAGAGAGAGAGAGAGAGAGAGAGAGAGAGAGAGAGAGAGAGAGAGAGAGAGAGAGAGAGAGAGAAAAGGTTTTATCCATTTTAAGTCTCCACGCAAACAAGAAGGGGAGAGTTGCAATAAAAAAGATAGAGCAATTGTTCTTCTAGATCGATAATGTAAGATGGTCCTAAGATTCTGTACGTCAAAATGTTTGTAAACGAAGGTTAATCTCCACGCGTAACATTAGTCAACCAATAAGATAGTTAAATATAGTTTACCTTCTAATGGGGCTCTTGCAAACTTTTGCAGTGAGCAAACGAATAGTCCAATCTGATGTAAGGACCAGCGAAAATCACGAAAAATCACACTGAAAAAGTCTAAAATTCAGTAATAAACTCACAAAACCGCTATAACGGCAAGATCGTAATGGTGATTTAACGCGGGTATCGTGGGCGATTCCTGTCTAGTTTGCCACTTTCTCTGTGGATTCCTGCGTTTCTCCACCATTCAGCCCGATTCTGAGAGTGAATTTCGTGTTTTTCTATTGTATACTTATCGTCATTTTTACAGGTTTTTGTGAAAGAATCAACTCTTCAATCCCCTGCAGCAGCAAAAGTTTGCAAGAGACCCATTACCGGGAGGGGAGGGGGAGGGAGGATCTGCACAATTACAGAATCTAACCCTTTTGACCCTCTAACAGCAGTGGCTCGTGCAATTTGGCAACAATGTTTGCCTTCCGTTTGATTATTCGATGCAAAACAATCGATTCGATATAGAAGCAGCGCTTCACCTGTAATCGATTGTTTTATACATAGATTCAAATGAAGGGAAAACGTTGTTGCCGGATTGCACGAACCGCCACTGCCCTCTTCTAAACCTCCCCCCTCCCCCCTCCTCTAAATGAGTGAATATCATGCCTATATATAGACGACGATTTGTATACATATAAACTGACATGCAGACTCTTATCTTGTGGTCTGAGTAATTGGACGGGTGGTTGTAAAAAATGTAGTGTCTGTAATTTGTGAAGCCATTGCGCACTGTGACTGGTTCAATTTTCTCTTCTCACAATGGAGCTGTTGCAAACTTTTGCTACAGGCTTATTAATAGTTCGTCATGGAGTAAAACCCTGTAAAAATAACGATTAGCGCACTAAAAAATCACGAAGTCCACTCCGAAACTCACAAGATGCTTTTAAACGCGAGATCCCAAATCTAATTGCAATTGTTTGCTTCTTCTTCTTCTTGTGTGGTGTTCGAGAACACTTCGTGTAGATGGCGCTGATTGAAGATGGAAAAACCGGTGGCGTAGCGTGCAATTTGGCAACATTGGATCGGGTTCATTTAAACCCACATAAAATGTCGGATGCGAAGGTGTTCACCGAACACCCAACAGTTCGATCTTTTTCATTGGTTTAAATGGATGAACTGCAACGTTGCCAAATAGCACGCTACGCCACTGGGGGGAAACCATATGCAAACCGCGGCCCCAGCCGCCATTACGGTCTCGCGTTTAGAAGCATTTTGTGAGTTTAGGAGTGGGTTTGGTGATTTTTTAGTGAGCTAATCGTTATTTTTACTGGGTTATACCCTATTATCAACTATTGATAAGCCGTTCCTTTAGCAAAAGTTTGCAACAGCTCCATTGCGGTGAGGGATAATAATTGAGAGCTTCCTCTATCTACAAGCGTTTAGTTTTGAGGCAGTTTCACCGATTCTACGGGGAAAATCAGTAATCACCCATGAAACAAAAATACGGATTTTCGAAAAAATCAAAATAATCATTAGAACAAGCTGTGGCTTCATCGGAGGATGAAAATGCTTATGCGGAATTCAAGTGAACGGTTTGATTGCATGTATGTAAGTACACCAACAGTGAACCTCGGGTTATCCGAACTAATGTGGCGGTCGACCAGTTCGGATAATCCTGAGTCCGTCACTGACAGTTGCTACTTTTCGTAAAATGACCAATGAAAAGTCAATTAAAATACTGCAAACTACTTTAATTTTATCCTTAAAACTTTTTGCTTGATATTTACATTTTACGACTGAGTTCTAAAAAGTTTGATTGACATTTACCTACGTAATTAAACAAATCCGTAAATTTTTCCTGAGCACGGCAAACACGGCCGCACGCAAGGAATATGTATCGACAAAAGAGTTCGGATAACCCGAAGTTTACTGTATATCTACACAGTGGTGGCTCGTGCGATTTGGCAACCGTGCAATTTTCCATTTAAACTTATGTAAAAGAATCGATTCTTGAGGAGGCTGATAGCCTCCGGAAGTATCGATTGTTTTACATTGGTTAAATGAACATTGGTTAAATGAGAGGAGGACACTGTTGCCAAATTTCACGAGCCGCCACTGTATCTACATCGTATGCAACAAAATGAGTGAAAGAAGCTTAATTGGCACGCTTAAAATGACTTACATCCTTTCGTTTTGACGATAATTCGTTTGCTATGGAATTTGGCCTCTGTCTGCCTCTTTTCCTCGAGCGGCCGAACTTCGAACGAGTAATTAGTGGACATTCGAAGACCGGAAACTGAGGCCGTATGCAGATGGTAATCCCTTTTGCTGTTCCCCGTCTGCATATCCTCCTTCGTATTGTCCATCACCTGCAAAATGAATAATGATTTTTCATGAGGATTTTTACTTGTATTAATAAAATTTCAAAAATGGCAAGGCAGTTACATAAATTCAATCTACGTTGAGTCCATGTATTGAAGAGTCTAGCCAAACTAAGTATAATTTCTGAATGGTGGCTGGGTTTAAGGCTGTCACGGAGCCTGAGGCAGTGTTGCCAAATTTGACGTAAAATTCTAAACTTTTAATTTGAGTTACTAGGTGAAAACGCAAAACGGCAACAATGGCTCAAAGAGAAGTAGGCCTCTTCTGCGACAAAAGTGTCCCCGGCAAGCAACAAACATCAGGGCTCTTTTTACCTAAAATATACTTCAATGAATTTTCACACGAATTTCATACACATTGCGTTTATCAATAGAATTTTGGGACGCTGCTTCCAAAAATAATATAACTTTTTTTTTCTACTTAACTCGCCCCGATTTAACGCACACTCTATTTTTATGAATATTTCGTGTTTAAGTTTAAATTGTGAAAAAACTAGGATATTTAGATCAAAACTAATGTTATAAATACGAACTTATTATTTGGTTTATGTTCTTTCGTTACGGGTCAGTGGGTCACAATCAGTGGCGGCTCGTTGAAATGCGATATATCGATGTCCACTTCAATTAAAACTATAATAAAGTATCGATTTCTCTTCAGTTGCACCCCCTGACGATCGATACTTTTCAATAGTTTTAAATGAGGTAGACATCGATACATCGCATTTCAAAAAAAAAGAGTGGCAAAAAATCAGTGGAAAAAAGTAATCAAAGATCAACGGGTCCGACCTTTAAAGCTTCATTAAAAACTTTCCAGTGACATTTCTAGGTTTAAATTACTTACCTGTCAAAAGTGCTCTCAGTGATTAAAATTGATCTTGAAAGTTTATAAATGATATACATTTGCGAGGAATTTACTTTCTGATCTTGGGCCACATATTGGCAATCTCAGACCATAGTGCAATCGAGCCGCATCGAAGCAACTTATCAGTGTCGTAGCGTGCAATTTGGCAACGTGGTATTTCGTCCATTTAAACCCATGGAAAAGATAGAATGCGAAGGTGTTCACCGAACACCCAACACTTCGATCTTTTTCATGGGTTTAAATGGACGAACTTCATCGTTGCCAAATCGCACGCTTCGCCACTGCAACTTATCGACCTGTGACACGTGTCACGCTAAATGTATCCATTAAAACTTGGTTATGAGGTCATGCCATGGCTCAGCACTAATTGGTTCATGAATTCTAAACAAATCTGGCTCCAACTCTTGATGAGTATGGGTCAAGAATGAGTGCATGCGACGCGACAGGCGTGGGCGCAGGCCGCGAACTCACTGTCGGCCCGTGGGGTCTCATCTATATTTGAGAGGATCTATCTTCATCACCGCTGCCATTTCGCGCATAGCTAAACACATTTTACCCCCATGTGACTCAGAGTAAATTTTTGAATTTCCCGCCAAATTTGGCAACACTCATCTTCATGCACCTGCGCACGCGCACGCGCACCCGGATGCACACGCAATGCAACGAAGCATTGCACGCGCGCCATGATTGTCAGTTTGTGCAGAATTACCTGCAAATTACGTTTAACTAATGATGTGAATGAACCGCTAATTGCGCAGAAACTAAAGTAGTCCACAAAACTGGATTTTACAGGAGGGACGAGAAAACCATTTTAAAACCAAACAAGTTGCTTTCAGAATGTCGAAAAATACTTTTTCTATCTTTGCTTTTAAATTTTGGAGCTACGCTGGTGTCATGGGGAATTTTTACCTAATTTGCGACTAGCTCTATTTAGAAACACGCACAGACGAAAGCCTCAAATTAGATAGGAATCTCTTGTGGTACCTGCAGCTGCGGAGCTTTACCATTTCGCCTTAAACTTTTAAGGAGTTATCACCAATATTTTTTTTCAAATTTCGTTTTTTCCCCCCTCACATCGGCCTGAGCATTTTCAAATGATATTCATGGAGTTTTGAATGTTTTAAAGCACTATAACTGATGGAATATACACCTTAAATGATTTTTTTCCTTCTTCTTCTTTTTTCTTTCTATCCCCATCTTCTATCATTCGAACACTTTCGATCTTTTTCATGGAATTAAATGAACAAACGGAGACGCTACCACATAGCACGATACGCCCTTCATTAAAAGGGTAATTTATTTAACCCAAGTCTGCCAAACATGGGTCATTTAGACCCGAGGCTTCCTAAAAAGTTGTGTTACTTTTAAGCGTGCCGTATATATACGGTATTTTTCTGTTGACCTTAAAAACTTGTGCTTCACAAATAGCTCAACGAATATCTTGAGAAACCCAATTTTTGCATTTTCAAAAAAAGTAATTGAAATTCGAAGTCACAGGAAAGTTTTTTGGTGCCGGGTCTTTTAGACCCGTTCCCTGTTTCCCCTGTTTAGGCCCTACAGAACAACTCAAAATTTTCAAACAGCAACCCCTATCTTGTGACACATCATCAAAACGGGCATATAAAGCCAAGCATTTTGACGTAAACCAAATGTCAATGTCGTTTTTAAATTTCGAGGGTGGAAGTCGATTTTCAAAAATTCATTCCTGTATTTTCAAAAAAACATTATTCATTATAGTTGAAAAGTCGAAATTAAAAAAACTGCCAGGTCAAAGTGCTCAAAAAAGCAAGTAATTTTCAGAAAAAAATACGGCTTTGACACAAATTTGGTCAAAATTTGGTTTTAGGTCCCCCTCCAATTTTTTCATCGTTTTCACCCCTCCGCGCTTCGGGGGGGTGAGGGGCGGGGGGTTATCTCAAAAATTCTCGAGGATGATCCCTATCAAATGATGAATCGATCGAAAGTGCACAATTAACTGAGCATTTTGGATCAAACCGGAGGTCGATATCTTTTTTCACATTCGAGATATCGAATGTCAAAGGTCGATCTATAAACGACTAAAACTGACGAAAAACCGTGTCGACCTCCAGCTTTATCTATAGGGTGAGGGACTATAGATTGTGGGTTACTCACTATACAGGGAGTCCCGAAATTCATATAGTAAATATTTTTGCCAAGAATTGACAAAATCAAAGAAAAGGCGTTTATCGGCCGACTTCTCCAACTTCAGGGACGATTTTCTCGGAAATGGTTTGCGGAATGAAAAATTTTGTGAAGACCAAAAATGCATATTTTTTTACGAACTTTTGAATAATGCTAATTGTTTTTGGTTTTAATGAAACCGAAAGCATGCTTTTACACAATTTGGCCAAAAAAAGTGAGAAAAATCAAGGAAAACCCCCGAAATCCCCCTCAAATTTTTGCATACAGCATTTTCACGGTCAAAATAGGCAAGAGCGCCTAAAATTACACCAGAGTACCAATTTACGAGCATTCAAAACAATTCACGAGGGAGTTATGACAATTTTTCAATTTGTTTTTCGGAAACTTTGCAACCTTGTAACTCGAAAAGACTACAATTTTGGACCCATGTTTATAGGGAGAAAAAGTCTTATTTTGACCCCAAAAATACGTGGTAAAAATATTTACTATGAATTTTGGGACACCCTGTATATGGTGGGTTACCAAGTGCTAACAAAGCAATTATATCCTGATTTACTATAAACATTAAAAAGGTATCATAAATGCGCTAAACACATGTATTCTAAAAGTGGGTCTAAAAGAACTGGAATTGGCAAACTCGTGTAAAAAACTTGTCTGGCAGACTAGGGTTAATTTATCCACCTAGTACATGACATCATGACAACCATGTCGCTGTGCCATGACCCGCGTCGATCTTCTATTCGGCTCGTTGAGCAGTGGGCATCGCAAAGTCGAGTGTGAGAAAAAACTCCAAAGGAAAGGTCAGTAATAGAGGCGATCTCAGGAAGAAGACCACACGATACAACAGGCGTGATCTTCACTGAAATCCTCAATGCTATCCTAATGATGATTTGTGGATGTAGAGCATGGTCCGATCTTTCATGGGCTCCTTATTTATTACATGTGGGAGGGAGGAGGAGACCGCTTTAATTTGCATCAACACCGAACGTCCACATAATCTAATTTCTTCAACAAACCATGGGAATACGTGACTTTGTATATATAAATCCAAAGACCTCGAATAAAAGAACGGAAGTATGATGTGAGGATTATCGCTCCAAAACTGGCTGCTTTAGGGGTGGACTATATAGGTGCGTCTCAGTGTTGCCCAGTGGCGGCTCGTGCAACTTGGCACCGCAACGTTCTTACTTCATTTGATTCTATGTAAAACAATCGATGTGATAGTGGAGCAGCACTTCACCAACAATCGATTGTTGAGTATTGATTCAAATAGAGTAAAAACATTGCTGTCAAATTCTATACGAGCTGCTACTGGTGTCGCCAGATTTGTGGCTTAAGGCTTCGTGTCTCCTACAAGAATCAACGTAAAATATATGGCTTTAATTTTGAAATCTGGCAACAAAGAGGTGTTTTGACTCCAAAGTGGATTAATAAGGTTCTTACAGTCGACAAATTAAAGAATGTTGGAGGACGCCTTAGATTTTGGTTACTGTACTGTAGCAGTGGCGTAGCGTGCAATGTGATAACGTTGTAATGTGTCCATTTATACCCATGTAAAAGGTCCAATGCGAAGGTGTTCACCGAACACCCAACATTTCGATCTTTTTCATGAGTTTAAATGGACACAGTACAACGTTGCCATATTGCACTGTACTGTAGGCACCCTGCAATACTTATCACACACTGAGAAAACAAAAGGTAATTTAACAGACTATTTGTTGAAAATGGTGAGTACAAACGCATCTGTTAAATTAACTAACCATTTTGTTCATTTTACAATCCGATATGTTAAATCAACAATCCAAAAATACCTTTATGAATCAACAATATTCAAAAAGGTAAATCAACAATCCAAAAAAGTAAATCAACAATCCGATTTGTTTAAATCATTAATCGAAACAAGTTAAATCGACAGATGCGTTTGTACTCACAATTTTTAATAACAAATAGGCTGTTAAATTACCTAAATTTGTATTCTCAGTGCAGTAGATGCATAACGAAGCCGAATGCTAAGAGGAGTTATCTGGGGAATTTTTCAACTCTTTTACTAGGGGTAGAGGACCAAGGGTACCAAAGGACTGCAGAGTTCGTTTCAGAAGTTTAGGCGCACCTAGACCGATAACCTTCGGCGAATTTTTAATTTTTATTCCTTCAATTCAAAACAAAACCTGCTTGTGACTTTTCCTTTTGATTTTAAAGCGTTCGTTCCTCACAGATAAGAAAACGCACAAAATGCATTTTCATATATTTCTTCTCATCGTGTAATATCAGATATTACGTTTGAAAAGTCTACAGATTAATTATCTGTCTAAGAGCGCCTACACTTCTGGAACGACCTCTGGGCAAGTGATGATGATAGATCCTTTTTCTATCCTTCTCAAAGCGTAAAGTTAAAATGTGACGAGTAAGAAGATAAACAGATTCTTGTGTCTGCGTCAGGCAGGAGCTCAACATTCAACAAATCCAAACTCCGACCATGCATCACGCAGCAAAGCAGCACGCTCTTCAATGTGCGTTTTGTACAGTGCTGCCGTTTTGCGTATAATCAATGATATTTTTCAATTCATCGATGATTCCACCGGTTGAGAAAAGATTACACAGTTCAGTTCGGTGCATGACTGTAATAAACTAAAATACTCGCATCTGTAACCTTTACTCAACCGGTGGAGTCATCGATGACTTTAAAAAACTTGCGGATATTTTAATTAATCAACGGAGTCTCCACCGATTAAGGAAAGATTACAGATCAGAGTATTTTCGTGCATTAGTCATGCACTGAACTGAACCGTGTCATCTTTTCTCAACCGGTGGAATTATCGGTGAATAGAAAAATAGCATTGATTATACGCAAAACGGCAGCCCTGGTTTCGTAAGTCACAAAGAATCGGAGCAATGTGGAGCAGCAAAACGCAAAATGACGCAGCAGCAATAAATTCGTGCGGTAGCTTTGAATGCGCCAAACTACACTTTCTCTGTTTTCATCCATCATCATCACGATTCGTCCATGACACGTTTTACTTTATAGAAATAAGATATTTGTACGATCAACCGCGAAAAGTCATGAAGACTGAAAACAAATCGATCCTTCGCAGAGATTACTAAGCCTAAAGGGGTGTCTCCACCTGCGAATTCGAAAGTACTTTTTCAAAAGTACTTTCGAATTCGCAGGTGGAGCAAGGTGCAAAAGCTAGCTTTTTGGCTTTTTACTTTTAAAGTATAAGAGATATGGCACTTCCTATCGAAAAACTGTTGGCCGGGCTCCGTAAAAAACGCCTGCAGAATGGCCGTGATGCAACGTGCAGTACGCTGGTGACCGTAAACATTGTTGTTATTCATGTTGTTGGAAATTAGTTTAGATTCTCTGCAGCACCTAAATGCTTGTCAATGCACGGAAAAAAAAAACTACGGTGAAAATAACCATACGGATACCTGATTTTGGCACCTCCTAGATGTTATGGTAATGTTAACCAGAAGTATACTATGTTTTGACTAGGTACTAGGTGATGTTACCTGATTGCATGTCGAATTTACTCAAAGTATCGGTAAATGTACCATACTTCTGGCCAAGTTTACCATAACATCTAGCAGGTGTCAAAATCAGGTATCCGTATGGTTATTTTCACTAATCTTTTTTTTCGGTGTGGCCGATGGGATGATTAAAGTGTCTTAGATTTTCAGACTCACGTTCAAAATATACTCAGAGCTCATTAAACTTCCCAAACACTTTATTAATCTTATTAATTTAGTTAGTGACGTTGCTGTCAAACCTCATTTCAAGCAACAACAATAGTAACAATGTTTACGGTCACCAGCGCACGCCACATTGCATACTTCGTAGGAGTCGAACAAAACTTTTGAAGCGTTATGCCATATCTCTTAGGCTTAGTAATCTCTGATCCTTCGGGTGTAATGTGGAGTATAATAAGACCCTTCCTTTATACTATGATTGTTGCGCCCTGCCAGAATCCATTTCTGATTGGATCTCAGATTTACACTCTTAGTAAGCCTCAAGAGGCAAAATACAATTTAAACGGCGGAAAGATCTGATTGTTTTTCGCACTCGCTCATTTTATACATTTGTCATTTACTTACGGCACTGTGACCGCGGTAATTATTGTTGATATTCTTTCTGCTTATATGTTGTTCTGGAGGACATTATCTCTTACAATGATGAACTCTTTATATTGTTTAGAATTAAAACCTAACCTATATTTGAAATAGCGGCAAAAGAATACCATCCACCATTTGCATTTGGCTTCTTGATGGCTCAATGATCTGTTTCCTCTTCTTCATACTTGAGGAAGAAGAACATGACATGACACATATAACTCTCATAGTATAATATAAGGACTATAATTCGGAGTTGTATTTTAAATCCAAATCATTCTCAACCCTTTCATCGAAGCATCTTAAGAACGCTCTTTTAGCAAATAGATATTCTTATGAAATTAAAAAAAAAAAAAAAAAAAAAAAATGACATGCACTTGAAATTATATGCAAAAAAGTCATTCGATTCACTGGTTATAATGTTCTCTGATTTGTTTTTACACTTCTCACGACTCAGTACTGAAAGGTATAATATGATTTTAGATGCTGCAGATATTTTGTCGCGGTTGTATTGATGAATATGCAGTATGCATTATGCAGGATGTTTCTCATGTGCCAAAATAGCGAAGTTTTGGAGTGAATGTAATACTTTTTTCTAATGAGCATGGGTCCAAACATGGCACTCATGTCGCTATATATTAAAAAAAAAGGGAGTTCATACCTTAGAACGACATCTGTTGGGTCCCCAGGCTTGCATCTCGCAATAATTTATTTGAAAGCCGTACATAATAGGAAGTGATCGGGCGTACTCCCATTTCAAAGTGACTGATTTGAAATCTGGCTCGGCTGTCAGTTGAATTATATCTGAAAAAGAACGACAAAGTATAGATCGTTTAATATCCACGAGAGTAATCACATGTTCATATGCAAACTAAGAGAGTCTACAGAGCATAATTATCAGAAAAAAAAGTGTCAAAGTCAGAGAATGGAGCTTTGCCACGTGTCCATTTAAAACCTTGGGAAAGATCAGACAATTGAGTGTGCAGTGAACAGAAGCCGATCGCGCGGTGGAAGATTTTATTTTCAAGGACTCAACGAAATAACAATGCGACCTTTTTGGTGGGTTTAAATGGACAGCTTCGACATGGCCAGGGTGGCTGATTGTTTACCTACTTTAACGTTACGTTAAAGATAGACCTTTAACGATAGTTAAGATTTCCTACAAGACATAAACTAACAAGTCTGATCCATAGTGCAAAATGAAGCCAAAAGTACTGATATGACTGAGATCGCAAATCCCTCTTCTAAGAACTAAGCGTTCGTTTACGCTTCTAACCCAGCGTTCAAGTCTCTGAGGAAAATACCACGCACAGTCGCGCACAGAAGGATTAGAATCAGCAACGAAGATAATGCCTATTAAGATGAACCTTCCGCGGCATTATGTTGAGTTTTGGAAAAATCGATACTTTTGCATAGGTTCAAGTGACAAAAAACATGGTCGCCGAATAAGACAAGCAGCAAATGGCAATGTTGCACTTTTAGACGTAACGTAAAAATTTAATTGCTATTACTAGGGTTAAAAAAATATGAATTTTTGAGATCTGGTCTAGCTTTTCGGATGGGTCTTTTTTATGTCCTCACTAACAAGTGCTGCAACCTAGTGGTTAGTTAATTCATTATTTGTTTGTTTGTATTGACGTATCCTCATGAGTGCTGCCACCTACTTGTTAATTTTCATAGTTTTTACTACTTATTTGCACACTTTTAATTTGTTTTAATTAATGCCTCTCCATCCACCTTGCTCTCCGTTTTTTCCTGTTTTGCTTTTTCTTTTTCTTTGGCTTTTTATTTGGATATATTATTTGTTTGGCATCGTGCTGTTTTTACTAGTTTACATAGTTTTAGTTTTTTATTGTTTTTAATTTTTACTTGT